>VZTE01003915.1:1281718-1440894 GCA_013397775.1 Eulacestoma nigropectus | reverse complement strand
TCGCCTCGGCCCGCCGGGCGGGCAGCCGCGGCCCCGACACCCGCAGGGGGCAGCCTGGCACCGGGCGCCGGAGGGACCCGGCGGGGGAAGGCTGACAGCGGGGAAGGGGCGGGAGGCGAGGAAGGAAGGAAGGAAGGGGAAGGGGGCAGCCTGGCACTCAGACTCGGAGGCGGTCGCCAGGCACGGGCACGGAGCGAACCCGGTCGGAGCGCGGCACCCAGCGGTCGCTGACGCTCGGCCGGCAGCAGTAGCAGCGACCGCGGCGGTGCCGGAGGGAGCCTCTCCGTGCTCGGCTCCGCGGTGCCGGTGACCTTCCCGGAGCTGATCGCCAGGCCGGGGCAGGGCCTCCTCTCCCCGCGGAGAGTGTGCACCAGGCCCCGGGGAGAGGGCAGGAGGCTGGGCCGGAATTCCCCCTTCGCCCCCGGGTCCTCCTGGCCGCCGGCGGGGCCTGTGCGCCGCGCGGTTCGCCGCCGGGGAGAGGGGCGGGGGAAGGCGAGCGGGACGGACGGACGGGGCCGGGCTGCACCTCGGGACAGCGCGGGGCGGGCAGGCCCCGGGGAGAGCTAAGCTGGGCGGCGGAGGAGGCGGCCACCTCGGCGGCGCATCCCGGGAAGAGTCGGGACCTCCCCGCCGCCCTCCTCCTCCTCCCAACGTTAGCGGCTCCTCGTCCCGGGGAGAGTGGAGCTACCGGTGCCGCCCCGGCTGGGACCCGCTGGCTGACACCTCCGGAAAGCCGGGCTGCGGGGACGGAGCTGGAGCTGCCCGCCTGGAGCGGAGGAGGGGGAAGGAGCGCTTGCCTGCGCGGAGCGGCGGGCGCTGAGCGCCCGTCCCGGCGGCCCGGGAGCCACCCGGGGAAGGTAAGTGCTTTCTCGTCGAGTCTCTGCTGCATTTGGAGGCGAGGGGCGGGGGAGGGCAAGAAACAATCGGTGAGTGTCTCCATTCCAGCAGCCCGAGGAGGGGAGGGGGCACCCGAGTCCAGAGGGCCGGGCTGGCATCTTTATCTGCTGGATTTTAATCCCCAATTAGATCCGGAATTGAAGAGATGCTCAGGCGGAGGCGCGCGTGTCGCTTCCCGGCACAAAGGGGCACGTCCCCCGGCCGAGGGAGGCTCCGCCGCTCCGCTCGCTGGCTCGGCGCCGCACGCCCTGTGCTCCGGCCGGGCTGCGCTCCCGCTGCTCGCCGGCTCCAGCCCCGCTTCGCGGGGTCCCGCCGAGTGCCGCTGCTCTGCGCCGCCATCCGAGAGAGCCGGGGCTGGTGGCCGCGGCCGCGGGTGGGACGGAGGGAGTCGAGCCGCGGGGCGTGAGCGCTGTGCCCGCCGGAACGGGACCCGGGAGCAGAGCTGGGACGCTGAGCCGAGCAGGGTGACTTCCCCATCGCCCGCCAGCCTCCTCTGCAAGCCTCCAGCCCGGGAGGCGCTCCCTTGGGAAGGCTTCTGCTATTGCCTCGTATCCGAGAACTGTGTCATTTAGATCATTAATCCCTGCGCACCGGGGGATGGGGGGAAAATAGCAACTTGCGGCCCTGTGGAGGTGACGTGAAGTTTGACAATGTATTATGTAACACTTTTTGGAGAGATTCCTAGTTTTTCTTCTGTGCCCAGTTTTAGTAAGCAAGTGGTTTTTCTTCTTTGTAGAGCATCAGACAAGCGATTTTTGTGTTTTCACCTGAGTACAGTGTCTTCTGCTTTGTTCAACTTGGAATAGGGATGCTGCTACCCAGCAGATAAAGCCTACTTTTTTCCTACATGGAATTTTTAATGAAAATTAGCCAGCAGAGGTATCTGAACAGTTGTTAGAAGGTCTTACCTTTTTCTGTATGCATTTCACATAGCGCTCTTAAAATTACTACAGGAAGCATTTTCACAGCAGTGATTGTCATGTATGTATTCTGGAAGGTATGGATGCCAGGATGGAAATGGCAATAAATCAAATGCCTTTTAAACATTGTTAGCTTCTCTTTAGACAGTATCAGTGCTGGAAATGCTGGAAAGAACGGAAAGCAGCAGGCTAAACAAAGTGCTATGTTAAAACTAGACCTGGCAATTGCCAACAGGTCAGCATATTTTATTTAATGATATCTGCTGGATACAGATTAATTTTCTGTGTACAAACTACTTTCTAAACTTGTTCAGAAATAGAAGCAGTGGGAAATTTGATAAATGGGTTGAAAGGTTGCCTAGTTTCCATAAGGGATGGGGAAAAAACCCCAAACAAAAATAAAAAGCTGACCTCACACACAAAAAGATAGTGATTTTCCACTTCAGACTCCAACTGCAAAGATATGCTAGGGAGACTGGTTTGGGTGGGCTTCTTCCTCTCATTCAGTGGTGAAAATGCACAGACTATTGTGATAAGACCTATGAAGTGTTCTTTTTTTCTAACCTTGTGGAGCTCCATCATTTTACTGTAATCTTGGAGGAGAAATCATATGTAGAAACTCGGGCAATGAGTTAAAGGGCAGGGGGATCTTCTTACAGAGTCATTCTGCTCCCTGCTGCAAAGGGGATAGGTTATCAGAGATTAGTTCACTTATAAGAGCAGGACAAGCTACCAAAAAACCTTACCTCGAATGTCTTTACTATGTTTCAGTTTTTTAAAATGGAGAAATGTGAAACAGGTATCCCTACACTTCTTGAAAACTGGAAATTGCTTTTAGATATTCCAAGTTTGAAATGTGAAATTCTTACTGCTTAGGTGTCCTGTGACGGCCCTTGATCAGAAAGGCTGCAAGTCATGTAAGAGCCGCAGTAACTGCAGAGTCTCTGATGGATAATTGGATTGGTAGGTTGGTTTTGGTTTTTTATTATTTTTTTTTTTTGGTCTTTTAATTGCCTGCTGTAGTAGATGGTGCCTTTTCTCAATCCTGTTGATGTTTCATTCTCATGATTTTTGGGTTATGTTGTGTGTAGCATTTTTCATGTTCAAAGTATATACACCCTTCTCAGTTGCTGATAGGGAAAGCATAGCTTGGAGGTATTTGAATGACAGTATGGAGCAAGATACTTTTTTTTTTTAGATGTCTGAAATATACGTGACAACTTCTTTTCTTTGTTGTTTAGATGACATGAGAAGATTGTAAGTTTTCTCAGGTCTGGAGAAATATGCACTGGTTTTCTCTAAAGGAGCACTGAACATAGTATTACTTATATCTTGAATTCTCTGTGCCAGTTATTCAATCGACAGAAATTCCAGAGTACAGTCCTCGGAAAGCCAAAGTGCAGAGCAGTGATGAATGACTGCATGTCTGGTGGAAACATTAAGATCTGTCAAAGGCTTGATCTGAAATTTCAGTGTGTAGGACTTGAATGTTAGTAAAAGTAGTATTCCTTCTGAATTAATTATTCTAGAAAACTGTAAAATTAGGCATCTCCCAAGTGCACTTAACTCACTGAACTAAAGTGTTCTTAAAAACAGTGATTTTGAACTCGTAAGACTGCTTTCTGCTCAAATGTGTGGCTTTTGTCTTTACCTGGGATAAACAATCAGTTGTTAATAGACCCTTACTGGAATACTGTCCTCTTTTATCCTTTGTCTGATTTTTTTTTTTTTTTTAATGTGGCCTTATAAGAGCAGTCTTAAAAACAAACACAGACAAAACCAACAAAAACCAAGACTTTTTTTTTTTCTGCCTGATGTTTATAATGGCTAATAATTGGTAAAATTAATAACCTGACTATGAAGTCTCTGCACTGTATGCTAAACTCTTAACTACATGCAAACTCCTATTGATGTTGATGGGAGTATTTGTCTAGATCCAGAACAGCAATTTATTTTTTTTAAAAATGTGTGTTTATCCTTATTTCCCATCTTGGATAAAAGACCATGTTAACGAGCTCTTGTCAGCTTTGAAGACTTTTCATCATCTGCATTAGAATAAATTAACAAAACGTCTGTTTTAAGGACATGAGATTTCTGGTGTATCTTCTTTTCCTGTAACGTGTCTGTGCTGATAACAGCAAGACTTGTGTGAGAAGAGAACATAATGGCCAATGCAAGTTTGCAGTTGGTTATCCTTCATGAGTTTGTCTTCATTCTCTTCGGAGTTGGCTCTGTTGGTTGTTTGCCTAATGCTGTGGCTGAAGAACTTTCTCAAAAGTGGTTTTGTGTAAGGAAATGTGCATACATGTCCATTGCAAGGAAATATACATATCATGTCCATTGCACTATTTTTGCTCTGGGTTTGCCTCCTCTTCCTTTTTGTAGTGAATGCTAGCTTTAAAAAACAACCGTTGTTTATTAATGCTGCCCTTAAAAACAGTCATTGTTCATTATCCCACACTTGGCGTAATGTAAGAGCTGGAGAGTCAGAACTACCTCAAGGAAGATATTTTTACTTTTCCTTTTTTTTTTTTTTTCTATTTTCATCAGTTCACTAATTTTTCTCTTCTTTGTGATGCATCCGCCCAAAGATAAAGGTTAAGAGATGAGGGCTGTACATTGTAGGGATTTATGATTCTTTTGGTGTCACTTGGCTCAGTATTTGAAGGTCTGTCTTGTCTTGTCAAAGCTTGTTCTTTGCATGGCTGTAGAAAGGGAGCAGCAGATAAGAAATTCTATTTTATTTGGAAGTTGGTGGCTCAAAAATCAAGGAGAAAATTGCTAGAAAGGATTATCCTGGCCTTGGCACTGACTTTGAAGAAATCTGCCAAGGCTGGAATCCTTGTTTAAGTGCCATCTGTGTCAGAATTAGAAGCAAACTGTGTAAAATAGTTCCATTACTCATTCTAATTTGCAGATCAGACCAGGTCTGATAATGTTTACAGTAGTATCCACATCGCCTTCTTTCTGGGATATAGCTACTATTTCCACAACAGCAGAGTTAACTGGGTAGAAGCTACACTTAAAATTGTCAAAAAGAACCCCAACAATGTCTATCTAGTGCTATAGCAAAAAGTCAGATCTGATTATGTAAACCTGGTGGTGGTAGAAGCTGGAAGTCTCAGCTAATGAAGGCAGAATGCAGCCTTCCTCACTAACCCTCACGTAAGATAGGTATGCCTGAAAGTAATAAAAAGAAACAGGCTGGAGTTCCCTGTTGTCATGCCTCTGGTCTCTTGACTAGCGAGTGCTAGGAGATAGATGCCATCACCACTCTACTCTTCTCCCGTGCATTTTTGTGTATTGATGAGTCATTTCTGTTACTCCACGTCTATACCAATTTTTATCCTCAGGGAGTGGTTGCACATGATGACCCGGACTATGTGTGCTGGCTGAGAGGCAGCGTGTCAAGGGTCACATCAAGAAACAGTGGCTTGCTTTACTGTTTTCCCAGGAGTCTATGAAAATTAGAGAAATCATAATAATTTTGATCTGCTGTTGTTTGACCAAACTGCAAGTAGCAGTGGTAGCACCAGAACCAGAGCTTTCTTAAATAAAGACAACACCCGTGTCAGTTTAAACCTGCTTTCACTCACCTGCACTGAGAGTTACAAGAAAACTTGTGTTCAGAAATAAAGTAATAACTTTTTAAAGCAACTTTCTGCTTCCTTTGCAAGAAATTTTCTGCTGTGTAGAACTTCCAGGGAAGTTGAGTTGTCACTTTGAGTTGCATCTCTCAGTAGTTCCTCTAAAGTTTATCCCAGAATGTAATTAACGTTCAGAGGGTCAAGATTTCACTTCTACCATTAGCTTTTAGATTTTGTCTGCTGGTAGGCATTTGACAGCTGAGACTTAGGACTAGGAGAAAACTAGAAATTGTTACTGAGAAATCTTCATTTAAATACAGAGAAGAATGAAGGATTTTGTTTTATTGGGACACAAAGAGGAGAGAAAGGGCAGAGAAATTAAGCGAAGGAATGTGGAAATTTATTTATTTATTTAAATATGAAACTCTGCTTACTGTTTCTAGATGGACTTGGGAATGAATTTAATTTGTCTGTTTGGAGAAATGAGTGTTTCTCATTGTAGAATATAAAGTGTCGCTGAAGGGTGAAATGAGGGGAGCAAGAAGAATTGAGAACTATTCAAATGAGGTGACGTTTTCAGTTGATATTTAGGCTTCTCAACACAGCTTCTTCTGGGGAGGTTTCATTTTCTTCCTCTTTCTGACTCCCCTGCTGTGCCCCTGAACCTCAGTACTAAATTCTCTTGGTGATTGTTTTCCCTTCTGTCTTCAGTTAATGCTGCTGCTAATCAGTACTGCAAATGGAATTTTATGTTTAAAAATTACTGGACTTCAGTGTCTTAATGTGCTTAATTCAATATTTTTCACACTGAAGGTGCTAGAAAGGTGTATGCCACTGGGTAGAAATAATAATGCTAGAATGATTGCTTTTCATTTCTTAAATACCCAAATATATGTTCTTTAGATCATGTTGTTATTAAGAATATTAGCTTTCATTGTTTTGTTAACAGAAGGGGTGTATGAGGCTTCCTGGTATTTTTATATAAAATGAACTGACATTAACCTTGAGGCTCTTCAAGCAGCAGTTAAATTCTGTATTTCTGTAGTCTCATCGTTTTTCAATCCTAAGACTGGTTCTAGAGTGTGACTCAGATTTAAACCTGTAGGTTGTCATTCATGTAAGACAAATTTTCAAAGATAAAATATTGGCTGGTGTGCTTGGGAATTCTTAAATGAGGTAAAGATGGTTCCTACTGCTTTAAAAGGGTGCAATTGTCTATTTTTTGATTCTTCAATATTGAGCGTACCGTACAATTAGATGCTGTTTTATCGAAGTAGAGAATTGGAGCACTGGAGAATGAGGTCCCTGTAAAAGTGGACACTTTTTTGTTGCTATTATTGGAGTATGTTATAACTTGTGTCCTTGATCTTGATCTTCCAGAGCTCTTTAATATCAACTACATTTGTGAGAAATCTGTTCCTCTTCAGTGACTATTCCAAGTAGTAGAAATCAGTAGGCGATGATGTCGTGAACAATTTTTAGTACTAGGAGAGCTGCATGTTGGCATTAACTTCCACAAAGCAAAAATTATCAGTTTAAAAAATGGTAGAAGCTTTTCGTTTGCAATGTCTTCCTCAGTGACTGAGATTCATGTCATCACAATAGGAGTGCTACAAATGAAGAAAGAAGGGAAAATATCAGTACTGATACTGAGTGTATTGGAACACAGGACATGCTAGTGGCTAAGCCAAACCATTTGGTGATGGGCAAGTACTTTGAGAAAGAAGCAATGTGTATGGAAATAAACTCACATCCTTCCATAGTTGCTCTCAGACATCAGGTGTGAAGAAAGGAGTATAGCCACAGTGGCCTAAGTTCCTACCTTTCCTTCCAAACGTTGCAGTCTGCCTGCCTTTTCCCTTGTTCCCACTATAATGCCGCTGCAGCTTAAAGACCACTAGATTAAAATAGAAGCTTCTAGCAAACTTCTGGGGTCATTCAGACTTACAATGTTTAGGTTAGTCATGTAGATCTTTCATTGTTGGAACACCTCCTTTCCACATGAAGGCATTGCTTTGGGAATGATTCCTCCGCGGCCAAAATCAGGATACTTCCTAGCTGGTTTGGACAGTGGAGAACCATGCACAGTAATGCCTTGCAATATGGTTATCAGTTTTGGAATTTACATCTCTACTGTTGCTGTCCAGGGTCTTGCCCTTTGCTTTTGCGTGCTGTTCTGGGAAAGTTGGACTTAAAATCTCAACTTGTTCATACTGCCAGTTGCCACTACTCTCAGCCTGGCACCTGAGGTATATTGAACTGCATCAAATGCTAAAAGCATCTGAGGTGCTGTTTAGTAAGCTTAGATCTTGATTTATATTACTGTTGCAATGTGAATAACTGCACACAGTTGGTGAATGAGTTGAGAAGAAAGATGTTCCTGGCATTTTTTCTTTATTAAGATGAGCAAAAATAGTAATATTGTGCCACTAGTATGTAAGGAATGGAAACTGATGACAGTATTTTTCATATGCAGAATAACTTTGCCAATTTCCTAGTCTTAGATGTGTTGTGGAAATAAATCAGTAGCATCCTGAATGCTTTACAGAGCTGCTTAGAGTGAGGAAAATGACAGTGTAGAAAGATAAACCCGTTCTGTGACAACAAACTGATGCACTGCAGGTGAAGTGATTTGAGCAAAGTTTCCCAAGTGGTTCATCAAAGAGCAAAGAGCAGAACTCTGGTTTCCTGAAAGAGTCACTGTCCTGTGCCTTAAACACTCGAAAATGCCACCATCTTTGGCAAGAGCTATTGCTTAGTATAGTTGTGCCTTAGATGATAAAACCAAGTCCCTAACTATACTCAGCATATAATAATTATATTGTGTAAATATTTGGAATATATGTGCATCTTAAAACAAACAAGCAAAAGTTAATTGACAAACGGATAAATGACAAAATAAACAGATCATAGTGAAATTTACAAATACTCTTTGTTGATTTAGAGGCAGTGCTGTGACCAGGGGAAGAAAGGAATATGTTTTACTTCTTGAAAATAGAAAATAATACAACACTTAAAGAAGGAAATAGGAAAATGCTTGAAGGAGTAAATGAATATATCTTGGTTTTTAAAGGTTGTAGGTTATTGTTCTTTAAATATATGGAGTTTCTCTGTGGTCAGGTGGTGCTAACAACCTAGAGAGTGTAACTGGAAAATGCCGCTGCCATTTAGAAGAAAAGTTGCCATAAATGAACAGTAAGGAGGCCAGAGTATCCACTGAATTATTGACATATGTTAACTGGATTAAAAATGTGGCACTTTTATTGATTGCATCATTTTATATCAGTTTTGACCCATGATGAGCAGGGGCAGACACAGAATTTGTCTGAACAGAAACCTACTGCCATGTTGCTGGGCAAATTTGTTAAGAGTGCAGGGGTGCAGAGAATGAGAGAAACAGCATTGAGGTAAATCCATGTTTGCCAGATGTCTGAAGGTGATGCAGCTTGATAGAGAACAGATTTTTCAGACCTCCTAAAGATCTTAAAATTTTTCATGGTGAGTTTCTTCCCTTTCTGTTTGCAGTCTAAAAAATGCTGTATTACACATCAGCAGTAAAGATTTCTGGATCTGAGGTTAGTATCAAGAATTCTTTGAAATAATAAATTTTACAGCATATTTTATTTTAAGTGTTTGGGTTTTATTCATCAGTTTCATCTGTCCTGCAATTGGACACTGATATGTTAAGAAAGGCCCAAGTTTTGTTTCTGTTAAGATTTTTTTTCTTTTCCTTTTGTCCTAAACGTAAAGTATGAAGTTGCTGTATATGAAAGTAATATGATCTTATGATCTGAGAAAAGATCTTGACAGTCTGGTTGGAATAGTAGTGGAATTGTGAATGTAATACAGAAAGCAGTTATTTATTCATTTTATTAAAATGCCTGGAGACTGTGGTTGAGACAGGGCTCACTGCATGCTGGGTGAAGCACAAGTACACTGAGTGTACCTGAAGGGTACTTTATGGTCAGGAAGGCTGGTCTAAACCACCAGCAAAACACTGGTTTGTGGCTGGAAGTTTTCTGAAACAGCAGTGCCTTAGAAGTGTCAGGTGATGGTTGAGGTTGGAAGGGACTGCTGGAGGCTGTCTCCTCCATCACCCTTGCTCAAGCAGGGCCACCTAGAGCCAGATGCCTAGGACTAATCCAGATGGCTTTTGAGTATCTTCAAGGATGAAGACTCCACAATCTCTCTAGGCAACCTGTGCCAGGGCTCAGTCACCCTCAGAATAAAAAAGTGTTTCCTGATGTGCAGAGGGACTCTCCTGTGTTTCAGTTTGTGCATGTTGCTTCTTTTCCTGTCACTGAACATCATTGAGAAGGATCTGGATCTAGCATCTTTATACCTTCCCTTCAGGTAGTTATTTTCGTCATTCCTCACTATTTTAGCTCCAGGTGGGCTCTGGCCTTCCTGACTGCATTTCTGCTTGCTCAGGCAGTGTCTCTGTACTCCTTCCAGTCTAACTGTTTCTGCTTCCTCCTTTTGTATGCTTTCTTTTTGTGTTTGGGTTTTGCCAGGATCTCCTTTCTCATCTGTATAGGCCTCCTGGCATTTTTGTGTGACTCCCTGCTTGTCGCCCTGGTTTTTCTCCTGTTCTGTGTTTTTACTTTTGTAGTAGAAGTTCTCATGCATTTTCTATAAACATAGCTGTTGTTTTTCTAACAGGCCTAGAATGTTTTCTGAACTTCTAGATTGTTGTTCATTCCTTTCTCCAAGGCAGAGAAAGATGATAGACTATGTTCCTATCCTGTAAAATTGCAGAGGTGTTAACCTCATCTACCAATGTGTGGTTGTTGTAAGAGAGGTATAAAAAGGTGAGAATAAGGGTGGGCAGAGTCCTTCGCTCTGCCCGGTGGTCCTGACCTGCTGTTTGAATCTGCGTGTTCGTGTCCGACACTGTGACACCTGCTCTTCAGGATGAATGTTTCTTGAGTTTGGAGGAGGTGATCCTTGAGCATCAAGTAGCTTTCTCTGAACCCTCTTTCCCTCCAGGGCCCTATCCCATGCGACTGTTTCCACGCAGGTCCCCAAAGAGACCAAAGTCTGCTATCCTGAATGCCAGGACTGTGATCTTGTTTATTTGCCCTTCTCTCTCCTACTGGTGTTGTGGATGCCACCAGGGTCACTACAACTTAAGGCTGCCTGTGACCTTCATGTCCCCAAGGAGCCCTTCCTTTTTAGTAAGTATGAGGTCCAGCACAGAATGTCTCACTGTTGGCTCCTCTATCACTTGGGTCAGGAATTTATCAGTGCTCTCTGGGAGCACTCTAGATGCTTCTTCCTGGGTGTGTTGTCCTTCCTGCCAGAACCAGAGTGGTTAAAGTCCTCCCCAACGAGGACCAGGGCCAGTGAATATGAGGTTGCTGTTCCCTGTCTGTAGAGGGCCTTATCCACTTGATTTCCTGGCCAGGTGTGCTGTAGCAGATGCTCACTCACTACAGTGTTACCTGTACTGGTCTGCTCTCTAGTCTGTGCCTGTGAGCTCTCACTTAGCTCGTCTATACCCAGACAAAGCTCCATGCATTCTGATGCCTCTCTCATGAAAGGTGTCTCCACCTCCAGGTCCTTCTGACATGCCCTTCCCAAAGAGCCTGTATCCCTCCTTTGCAGCACTCTACTCATGCAAGCCATTGCAACGTCTCCATTCATCCCAGCAAGATTATAACCATGAAACTGCACATAAATCTTGAATGCCTCATTTTTACAATATTGATGTTTATTCATGCAAAAAATAAATTCCACAACGGAGGGAAGCAATTCAGATAAAAGCACTGTTTTTGCCAATGTAACTGTGACTAGTGTGGCAGCTTCTGCTAGCCAAGTGACATCAATCAGCAGTCACTCTTCACACCATCAGCCAATATAGCTGGGGTGTCAGAAATTCCCAGCTCAAAAAAGCACTCCTGCCCAAAAGAGCTTAGAAAACAGAAGAGTGTGCTGAAGTGTTTGAAAACTCATAGTTTGTACTTTCTGCTTTTTAAAATTTCGTTTTAGGCTGTACTTTTAATCTCAGTAATTTATTGTTTGAGTAATGCATGCTTATTTGTTGGTGGCTTTGTTTGTTAAAATGCCTTTGGAAAAAATACAGTTTGTATTCCTGTGTTGAGATCTACTGAGAGCAGCAACATGGGACAGTTCTGAAAAAATCACTGCTGTTCTGGGACACAACTGATTTTCTCTGTTAGGTTGCATTCTTTTTTAAATTGGTTTAGTATTTTAAGTACATTTTTATATTTTATTTTAAAGTGCTAAAATAAAATATTATGGTAGAATTTAATACCATTTTTGTACTATCTAAACAAAAACCTTTAGAAGGATTGAGACAGATTCCACTGTACCTGCCATGTGATGGTAATATATGAAGATGGAATGCATCTAACATGGCAGGAACTGAGTCATTCATCACAGATATCAAGAAATATAGGTATCCTTGTGTTTTTGTGTCTTTTTCTTTACTGGTATTCACCACGCGTCTCTGAGTTTGTGATACAATTATTTTGATCACCAAGAACTGTATTTGGTTTGTTTAGAGTCAGGTACAGAGATCATTTTTAGGACTTGGTATCTTTGATTAATCAGAACAAAGTGGAATTTCTGGTGAAGTTTTAGTGGACTGAGCACTGGTTTTGCAGCAGGTCAGAGATAACACTATTAAGACAGAGAAGCATTTTCAGGATCTGTTTGTAATATTGATTTCTTTCTTTCTAATAAGAAATAGCTCTAATTGTTCAGATTGTCTCAGATCCATTTTCAAATCCTCATTACTTTTAGCTGAGGAGATTGTTACATGATACCCTAGGATGTTTTCAGTTAAATAGTCCTGTCAAATGCTAACCTGGAAGCCAACTTCCATGCTTTTTCTGCTGACTGGACCTTTTATCTGGGTTGACTGAGGTAACCCCATGCAAATTCCCACTAGTAATCAAGCCTGCTGAACTAGGCTGAACAATGGGAGGATGTGAAACATGTGCCTCTTGCTCCTAGCAGGCTTCTTTTCCTTTCTCAATATCAAAATCAAGCTCCTAATTTTTCGAAGCCCTCCTCAAAACCTGAGTGGAAATACTTCTGCCAGGTTCACAGGGCTTCAAGCTGGGCTCTTAATGAGCTGGACATTAAATACTGAAGTGAAAAACTTGGTCATTCTTGCTTTATTTTTTCTATGATCTGTCTCCCTGAAATCAGTGCTGCTAATAGTGGAGTGAGTGAGGTACTAACCAGTACAGATGAGGACCTGTCAGATTCCTGCTCTATGAATTGGGTCACTGTCCATCAGCTACCAGTGTTTTCTGTGGGGGAATACTGGCATGCATGCTGTGATGTTTTGGGATGGCATGGAAGAGATCCCAACATTGATCTACATTAGTAGTATTTGACACCCCAAATGAATGTGAATGTAGCAGATAATGCTTCGTGATGAATCTTTTTGCATAAGTCTTTCCTATTAGAGGTGGCTAAAGAGCCACACAGCATCCTAGAAAAAGAAAATAGAATTCAGCAGAGCATGTAATGAGCAAACTTTAACAAATTACATCTGTGTATCTATCATCTTGACTCTACTGGGCGTGTGTGCCTTTGGAAAGGCAGAAATGGGAACTGCAAAGGAAAAACACTGTTCTTAATAGGAATATAAAAGCTTCTTGAATGGTGGTATAGAATAAAAAAAGATGTTGCAGGTTTAATTTGAGAAAAGCAACAGGAATTTTAGTGGAAAAAGTATAAGAATTGAAACTAAACCAGGTCTACTAGAATCTCTCAATATTCAGTAATGTAATGTTTCTTTGTTGTTCTAGTACTGCAGAACCTGTTTTGATGCATCACTACAGTGGAAATGAAACCACAGCTTACAAAATTAAAATATTATCCATCTATCCATTTTGCTACCAACTTCTGCATCCTCTCTTCTTGCTTCCTTTCACTGAAACAATGGTTCTTTTATGTCTTGGCATGTTAATATTTGCAAAGTGTTTTTGAAAGCAGAAATGCACAAGAAAGGTGCTAAGTATTCTTGCTTTCATTTAGAACTAATTTTCATTTGAGATGTTCTTGCCATGGCTTAACTTGGTGCGAAAACTGGAGGGGATGCAGTGATCTTAAGAGTTTTGGGCTTATGGATAGGAGAGCTTTTGCTCTAATTCTGTGGCTCAGGAGTATCTTTTTGATGCAGACAAAGATCTGTATTCTAGAAGCTGCTTTGCTAAGGACTGGCATAGGAGTGTATCTGAGATTGTTATATCAGAATGCAGAATGGGATGTGCTTGGCGCATTCAATTCATCTCTCTGACCATCACTGAATGTCCAAGATGCTGTCATACTTGGTAGGGTTTTTTCTTTTCTGTCACTGCATGTCTGTAGATAACAGGTAAACTGAAGTTCTGGATTCATAGGTATTTATTTCTTTAAAAAAACTGAATATTCAATTAAAGTAGAGATTTTCTAACCAGACTTGGCACAGTTACTGTAAAATTTGTTGCCGTTGTGAAACTACAGATGGGAGGAAGAAGTTCTGCAGAAACCAAATTAGAACACTGACATGTCTAACTGTCTGTCCCACGTTTATATTTATGTATTAAACTTAAAATTAGTGAATGCTCCGGATCTATTAGGAATATCTTCCTTTGAGGTGAAGATAAATATGAAATGTTACATAGTCAAAATTCTCCTCTGTAAGGTCATTAACTCCTATGAAATTATTTAGAATAAATGGTGATCTGTAGGTAATTTTCAAGATTCTTCTTAATTGGCTAGGAAATGCAGACTCATCTATGTTATTTTTATCTGCATGTGCATCTAAAACATTCAGGGATTGACTAACTGAAACAAATGATTTTAGACAAAGTATAAACTGATACAGGTCTAATTTCTGTAAATACAGCTTAGGAAATTGTATTAGGCATATTGCAAAGCCAGTGAGGCTTGCTCCGACTATGTAGGAATGTAACAGCATGATGTCTGTTGATTTGAATTTTGGAACAGGACTTGAATACGTGATCCTGAAAAGTTGCAAGAACGGTTTTCTTTGGCTCTGAGTGGTACCTCTTGCCTTCAGTAGTAGTCTTTATTCAAGCGTATCGTGGTTTAGAAATGTTATTCCTCAAATAAGTGTTCTCACTGAAACACTCCAAACAACGCGCTGCTTGCTCGCTTTGCCTTTTCCTTCTCCCATCTGGTGGGCTGGGAAGGAGAATTGGAGGTACAAAAGATAAAGGTCACAGTTGGAGATATGAACGATTCACTGGAAACAGCAATGAGATAAGAAAATGAACAGTAACAGAGACAATCCTAATGATAGAATGTCCAAGGAAGAGGTGAATGTACCCAACTGTTCCCTCTGCCACACTCTGGAACCTGGGAAGGACCCCTTCCTTCATCCCCAGAAAATGACCTGAGGTGGTACAGAATAACCTCCAGGTCCCAGCCATGCCCCTCCTGGCTACTGCAAAAATTAACCCTGTTCTGGCTAGAACCAGGACAGGGTGCGTATTTAGTTACCAAAGGACGTGATGGATTACTTCACAGGACAAATGAAAGGCTTAGGTTGTGTTATATGTCCATGTCTTTAATGGGAAATTTCATGTCATAAGAATCGTATTTCCTCTTGTACAAATGTGAAATTGTGTTGTAAATGAAATCTCTTAATTACTGCTCAGCTTTGCTAAGCTTTTTACTTTCGTCAGCAATTGCCTTGCTGAAAAGTACCATAATTTTGAAGCAGAAATTTAGGACTGAATATTTCCAACCAATTTCTTTCTTTCTCATTAAGAGAATGGTGGCTTAGCAGTCAGGAAGAAGAGCATTCTGGTTTTGTAAATAGTATTCAAGTTTTCTCACATTAGTAGATTAGAACAGCATGCTTGTATTTCTCCTACACCTCCTAACTGGCGCTCTCACTTCTGGTTTTGGTTTTAGTTTTAGGACCCCACCTTTCACTATACTGCTTCATGTTTTTACTGATCAAGTTTTGATCCACATCTTGGATCAAATGCGTGTACGTGTCTCTAGGAAAGAGGGCTTGCCTTAAGACCAAAAGTTTGCAGTTTCTTACTGGGGGAAAAAAAAAAGGTGGATGGTAAGATAGGTGTTTGAGATGTTTTCATTTATGTATTCTGAAAAGTGTTCTTAGAAATTGAGAAGTGTATGTGGCTGTAGTGATGTTTGATGAATTTTAACAGGTGAGGTGACATGATGACCTGTATAAGATTTGTGCATTACTTGGTGAAATCTTTTAATTGTCTGCTTAGGGTTGCACAGAGCATCGATTTCTCGTTGTATCTGGAGTCCAGGTTGAAATCTGAATTTGTATGCTGTATAATTTGAGCATATTTTCTTAAGTCTTCCTTTTGACTTGGACTGTGAGAAGTTTATGCACTGTGATCTGTGATGAATATTATAAATATTGTCAATGAAAGTGATGGTCTTATTTGAGAGTTGATTACTCCCTTGTTGCATCCCCAAATGTATGGTGGCTGCTGATCGCCATAGTTGCCTGTTTACTCTGATTTAGCCACTTGTTTTCCTTAATGGTACCTTCGGATTTTGTGAGCACCTTTTGAACAAGCATAGTTTCTTCATTAGATATTTGCACTATGGTGAGCACAAGAACCGTGGGTCTTCAGTGGTGCCTGGCAACCACAGTCTGTGGTGCTGAGCATATTGCTCCATAATTAAAGCATACAGAGTTGGACAAGACTGGCAGAGCTCATTAAGAACACACTCTTAGATTAAGTTTACTGAGTGTATGTTTAAAGCTTACCCTACACTCTCTCTTAACCTCTAAGAGGGTTTTTCTGTTTGCCATTCATAACTGTAGGGAGCTCTAGCCTTCAGGTAGCAGTGGTAGTAACAGCTACAATGTTAAAATAAAGGTGGAAGCACTAAAAGCAAAGAGAGACGGTGCAAAAACCGTTCTGTAATCCTCTGGGATAATGACCTTAAGCCACACATCCTTGTGATTTATGCGCTTGCTTTATTTGTTGTCTTGGACAGAAAGCTTTGTCACTGAGGAGATTTGATAATAGCCTGTTCAGTATGACTGTAGTCTCTTGTAGTCATGTAATAAATAATTTTGGACCATTTGTGGATTTAGTCATCCTTGCCGTATGCATTTCACCTCTGATTTCACTTTCAATAGCTTAGATCAAGCTAGATAAGGGCTTTCTACTCACTTAGCTCTGTTCCATGGTGGTACTATATAGAAATGTCTTCCATTTTGTGCTTTGATATATTGGAACTTTAGTAAAATATACATGTACTGTACCTGAAGTGTGTGTATGTGTAATTGACATATGTTAATATAGGTTGGTAAAACTTGCAACTTCATGTACTTTTGACAAGTATTGCAACCAGTAAAGAACTATATTAAGATAATCAATCTAAAGCAGAAGAAAAAATTCAATAGATTTCTTTACTTTCCAACTTTACTGCAGCTGCAGTTTTGCAGCAGTAAATGTCGCAGTAGTAGAATCTCTAAAGGGTGGAAGTGAGTTTCAGATCTTAGACACCCAGCTTAGTCCAAGAGACACGCACTCAAGTAGCTGAGGAGAATGTATGTGGAAGAAAGGTTATATGCTGGAGCAGGGAACCAGGAGATTGAGAAGTTGCTAATCTGTATTGCTGTTTTTGAGGTGGAAAATCTGAGAGGAATTTTTCTAGAAAGGAATTTATTCTGGAAAGGAAGTACAAATGGTGCTTTTACCTTGTTTTTTCTCTGACTGTGTATCTTCTCACTACATTAAAACATTGCCTTTTTTTTTAATCCATAACCTTGTGATGAAGAAGGTTGTTCTAGTGCTAGTCTTTTATGTCCTCTAAACGGAGTTGTCTTCCCTGCTGTGACTTCAATAATGCGTCGTTTCCGAAGTTCAGAGGATTTGATGTGTTTAGGGTAAATTTGTGACTTGCTGTTAGATGGT
Organism: Eulacestoma nigropectus; assembly: GCA_013397775.1. Lineage (NCBI taxonomy): Eukaryota > Metazoa > Chordata > Aves > Passeriformes > Eulacestoma > Eulacestoma nigropectus. The sequence continues at coordinate 1,423,584 of VZTE01003915.1, read as the reverse complement.
TAAAAGGAAAATAGCTATAATGGATTGGATGCAAAGCTGCTTCCCCAGCTTCTCTCCCATCCCGCCCACTAACATGCAGAAGCATCTGTCTCTCATCTCCTCTTTGCCTTGTGCTGTGTGCAAGTGCATTTTGACAAACATTTTATGAACAGAGATCTTTGAAAAACCTCTGAGACAAACTAACAGTGGTGAGAAAGGCAAGTAGTTCTGTCTTACTAGATAGCTACTTGTGCAATAGAGGGTGATGCTATGGCAAATAAAAATATTTCTGTAGTAAATGTTATTACAGCAAATGAACCTGTCTTCTCTAGCTCTATAGAAATACAGCATCTCTCCATTTATAACTGTTACTTACAACTTAAAAAACAGTGCAGAGAATTTTGGCTCATATTCCTCACATAAGTTAGAAGATGCTTTTCTTTTTATGTCATTTCATGAGTGTGTGTTCTGTCTTTTGAATTATCTGAATGCCATGTAAAGGAGGATGTTTTCCAGTTGAAGATTATGACTGTGTTGTGCTTTATTTTTAAAATGTCACACTTTTAATATTTGCAGATAGAAATGATGAGTGAAATATTTTCTGTACCTTGAAGAAAGATTGATGGTGGGCAGAAATTTATAGTAATTTAAGAGTAGTTTCCTAAATGTGTAGGACACATGTATTGCTTCATTATTTGGAACACATGTGTGTGGTGCTTTCAGCTTGGGAGGATAAAGATGTGTAAACCCTTACTTTTAATTTTTTTATGTGAGCTTGCTGCAGTGATTTTACTTGTTACTTACTCCACTGGTATAAGGAGGTTTTTTTAGATAACACACCTGGAGGAAATGAAATAGCTTGTTCTGAAAACACCCCCAAATTTTTGCAAGTAGTGCTACAGTTTATAGCATCGATGAGTAAACCAATAACAGAATGGCAGCAGTGTCGAACCAAATACTTTTTCTTGTTCTTCATTGTGTGTCCCTTTGCACTGATATGCCAAAAGTATGTTATTACTCTATTTGCATTTTGAATCAACTCTTTGCTTGCTTGTACTGTTGCACCTTGAGTTGGAAAGAGGTATATTATGTAGATTCAATCACACTTAAAAACAACCAAACAAAAGAAAATGAGAACAATAAAACTCATCCTTTTTCAGATGCCTGAGAGATTTATTTATTGTGAGAACTTTGTCAGCTTCTCTCTGCTGAGGTTCTCTGGAGGTTCTCTCTGCACCAGAATGACCCGTTCAATGTGTTCCAATCACAACAGGCAGTAGAGCTCCTGGCCTCAGAACGCCAGTGGAACCGAAAGTGGTCCAAAGAGACAGCTGAGCCACTCAAAGACCAAGCATGCATGTACCTGGCTAGTAGATGTGACTTTCAAATTTACAGGACTTGGTTTGCAAATCTGTCCAAACCCCCTGTAACTGAATGAAATGCCTCTGCCTTGCTTCACTGACAGGCTTACGAGATTCTGTAGGGTCCAGGTGATTTCTGTAAGAAACCTTGTCATTCTACCAAAGCCTGGGAAGAACATTTTGTGGCCTTCTCTAAAATGCTGTGGTTGTAGCTTGGTTTAATTGACTCCATACTTACATGTTTAGAAAAAAGAAAGTTGACTGAAGGTTTGACCACATACATGTGATTCGACTTTGATTGTTTGAGGAGAGGAGATAGGTAGGCTTCCTCATTTATTTAGGATTTTTATTCTTTGCATATGCATTTTACTGTTGTGTTGCTGTAAGACGCTTTTTGCTTTTATTAACTTATTTTGATACAGGTTTTATATTCAATTTTATTTCAATTTGATCCAGTTCTGGTTTTCTGCTTCTACAGTTGTAATATTGAAACTGACTGTTGTCCAGGATCTATTTCCCTTCCTATTGTCCATCTTTTAAAACGACAGCATGACAATAAATTGTGTAGTGTTTTGTTTTCCCCCTAGGGGTAGTTGCAGAGATTAGCAGGACAATCAAATAGTAGGGGAAAGCATCTGGAAGGTAAGACTTTCCAGATGGATATCCTGTCGAGATATAATAAGGGACATGCTTGGTATTTTTGTTTTGTTTTATTGTTTAGGAGTGTAGGGTGTAAAAATTTTCCTCTGCATTCCTTAGTCTTTTCATTTTTCCTTTTTTTCTTTTTTTTCCCCGTAATGAGATGTTTGCTAATGCCACAGAAATCAATCTGGTTATCTGTCCTGATGATTCAGACTGTAGAATTCCAGCAGCTATTCCTGACTACAGAAATTTAAGAGTCCATAAATAAAGATTAAGCTATATCTAATGCTGAGATTTTCATCTTTATTTTTAAGATTTTGAGTCAAAGAACGTCCCACATTTTATCGTTTGATCACTGATGGTTTTGTTTTGTACTATCAGTTGTGTCTCCTATTTTTTTCCCCAGGTTTTTATGTAGGAAGTCAATTGATCAGTATTGGCTAAAAGCACAGACCATTCAGAAAAAAATGCACAAATGCCCAACTGACCTAGAGAAAACATTTAAACAGCATGAATCAAATAAAAAACTGTGGAAACTCAAAAGTTTGAAGGGATAGCTATACCTGTACTGAGGTTAGTAGTAGCAAATACTGAATGGCACAAATGATCCGTTTTTCAAAGAAGCTTAAGAATATGGTAGCACATTTTATTAGTAGCTCTTTGAAAAAAGAAGGTCAGTTGGAATAAGAAAAGACTTCATATTTCTCAACAAAACAAAAGGTAACTATATCCAACAGATATTGGGAGAATGGGAGCCAGGTAAAAGTTTCAAATTAACTTCCCTAGCAAGATTAAATACTGTACGCTACATGAAATTCCTCTTTCCCACCACCCTTCTAAAATTCCTTTTTTCTTCCTGGCTGGCCCAAGACTTAATATTACCAGTAAAAGAACATTATCATCCCACATGATGACTTAAAATTGAAGGAAAAGCACAGTTAACGTTTCAGTAAGAGTTCTTAAAATCCCTTTACTGAGATTTAAATGAACCTGTCCTATATCTGGAAAGAAGCAAATTCTTTTTCCCTGTAAAGCTAGCCCTTTCTTCTCTAACCCAAGCATTAACCTGATATTTTTCTGAACAAAGTAAAAATCAATAACTGAACTTGGCCATTCTGCTCCCTTGATAACTACATAGTCCACTGTTACTTTTCTGCATTGGCAGCATTAAGTTGCAACACAGGTCCTTTTCTGGTTATGGTAGAAGATCCTTTATAATTTCACTTGAATTTTCTCTGATATTTTATGATAATTGGTCACTTCATTTATATGGCTGCCTGAGTAATCTTTATAGGAGCATGAGAGAAATGAAAGAAGGAAGACTACAAGACTGGCTAAATCCCAAAGCAACTCAGATTTAAGTGTTCTGCTTTTGGGGTAGGCATCTGACTAGGGCCACCCTCAGCTGACATCTGGGGGGTGTGTGATCAGCTTTCAGCCATCCCTGAAATTCACTATGGAAGCAGAGATCAGGGTCAGTATAAAGTTCAGAAGATCAGTACTACTCATCTGTTACCCTCAAGAGGTTTATTAGTAGGTAAAACTGCACTAAGGCACATTTCTGTGGCATTCCCTTTAGATCCACATTAACTACTTCTTAGCACTGTTAAAAACTTCATAGTGGGTTAAAAGCCACACAGATTCCTCCCTGAGCTTTTCATTCAGTGGTCTGTTATGGAAGTCTTTTCCCTGTCTGTCCTCCGAGCACACATGACCTTTGGTTGTATTTGTGAGATGTTTTTCCTAGGAATGACAGTGGATCTCTAATGGAAAAAAAATTTTTTTTTTTCTTTTCAAAATTGATCTCCTTCTGCTCTAAACAATTGCACTGTTGATATTCTAAGAATTTGTATTTAGGTTCATCTGCATGTGAATGGAAAATCTTGAGCTGGTTTATGTTTTATGTTTAAAACTTTGGAGGGCTGATGAAGAAATAAGTTTGTTTCATAAATGGAGTAACTCCTGGACCAAGCCAAAACTACTCTTTGACATGTTTTGTCCTCATATGTCATGTTCTAGAGCCGTTCCATTTATTACCTCTGTTATGAGAGATGGTTCACTAACTTACAGAACAAGGATTGCTTTGCATCTTTCTATTAAATTTGCAAACACAAACAAGGAGCGGGGTAGATTAGTTGCTTCTCCTTAAAAGCTTCACTTTAAAAAAAGTTGAGAACTTCAGTGGCTGCAAATAAAGCATTTTTTCCTCTTTTTTTTTTTTTTTTTGTTCTTCTTTTCCTCATAGAGGCTTAAAAAATATTTACTTAGTCCAGACTTGGGAATTCAAGAACAGACGGCTACATTAGCATGTTTGGCCATGTTTTGCTTTCTCTTGCCAAGAATTGTTTTTCTATGTATTAATTGGAGCTGTCGCTGTCTGTGCCAAAGTAACAGCGATTTTTACATGCAGAACCAGCATACCAATCAGTAATTAGCCACAAGTTCAGAGGTCTACTCCTTAGTGTATTGGTAAAGGTTCACGACTAAAGTCCTGCCTTCATCTCATGGGTTCTATTTCTGTTTCAAGTTGATATTAGAAGTGGGGGATAATTCGTGACGGTAGTTCCCTTGTGAGGGTTAGAACCAAGTTAATAAGCACCATAGCTTAAAGGAAGGTGGTCTCTTGGGGTGACAGTTGGCCTGGACACTGAGTGTGTAAATATTCCTTGTGTTCCTGAGTGGGAACTTGTAAAGGATTCTTGTAAAACACAAAATAAAGGATATGTTTAGTTCATTGTGCATTTTTCAACTACTGATAACATAAGTTTCATAAAGTTGATAGCTGGTGCTGTCACATTACAGACTCAATCTTATGATCCTGCTTGAATGACTGAAGTGTTGTCTTCTTGGATAAACTGTCCTTACTAATTTACTCATAATACCAGGACTGCTGCAGGGGAAAAAGTAACACTTTGCACATGTATTTTATGCCCAATGGAGGACAAAGTGAAGTGGTTACTGTTTTCTTACTCTTCAGATTATATTATTCTAAAATCATGGCCAGACCGCCTTCATGATGATGTCAGGATCTTTAAAACCTGAGATCCCTCTGTCAGGACTGGTATCAGTGCACGTCAAAAAGTAGTAGATAAAGGCACCCTTAGACGTACTTGACCACTGCTGGCATACAAGTAGAGACTTGTAAAAGAAATACTAAAGTTTTATGAGTTTGATATGAGTGGTAATGCATGTGTGTGTAAGCACCAGCTGGACCAAGCAAAGCAATTAAAAGCACAGAAACAATCTACTTCCGTGTATACTATTGTCTTGAGATTTGCTTTGGAAGCTCTTGCTGATTTCATCAGAGAAAAAAAATTCTTTTCCTTTTAGAGACATTTAAATTTTCTTTGTTTTCTTGTTCTTCATCTTTGTAATCAATCCAGCTGTTTGTGAGCTCTTGACCATCCATAGTATGCAAGCCAAAAAATCTAGCAGACAAAGGCTTGCTTTGTTGAATGGCTTCCTTTTGTAAATTTTGTGTCAATCAAGATTTTTAACTAATCTTTGGACTTTTTGTACTGCCAGTCACTCTTATATGTAAACATTCCTGAGGGTGGCACATCTGTGTAATGAAGTCCTCAAGAGCCTTTCTAGAATTTTGTGCCTTTATCCTACCTTGGTTGGGGAAAGAGTTTTTGTTTGGACTTTTTGGCTCTTGGGTGTGTAATTGTACATTTCCAGTCCCTTTTTTTGGTCATCTTCTGAGGTGTTCTAAATGTTGTGGTTCCTAATGGTGTGGAATAAAGGCAAAATCAGTGCTGTCGTCTTTGGATGGCAAGTACACAGCCCATTCCCATGAATGTATGGTTTATTCCTGACTGTTGTTATCTATGGTCTTTTTTTTGAAATTTCTAGTGGCTGGGGGAAATGTTACTTTTTTTCTGGTAGACCATGACAAGCTCAAAGATGATGAAACGGTCAGTGGTGGAGCTGTGTTTGCCCCACTGCCAGCCCTGCTGGGACCTGGAGGCAGCAGCAGAGGTGGATTTGGGGGACTCTATGAGACACTCCCTTGCAGCTGGGCTGTGAACTGGCAGTAGGCAAGTCTTTTGCCGGCAAGAAGGCTGCTGTGTTCTGCCAAGCCTGAATAGAGATTTTGAAGAAATTGCTTCCATTTTCTGACCTAATTACAGTTAATTGTGATAATTTTGCCTGAAAGTGACTGATGCAGGGATCAATGTGATGTGGCCATCTTCTCATCTGGGAAAAAGAGCTGTTTCCTTGTAGGCTGGAGGTTGTATAAAAGGTTTCTGATGGCATGTGTGTTTGACTCGTATGTTCTTTAGAAATTTTTACCTTTTTAGAACACGACACCCGTTGCTGCAGATAGTAAGTTTTTTTTGCTAAATCTCTACACTTTGCAGCGGTTCCAGCATGTACTTTCTCAAAATTTTCTTAGTTTATTCCTTTAGAAATGTAGACACAGATGGTGGAGAAATACATCTATAGCAATTGTTCCTTCCTTTAGGCATTGCAAGAGAGGGCTCTGATTGAGCCATGGGGCTAAAAGCAGCTCCAGGGTCTCTATTCCCTCACATTTCGTGTTATGTGACAATTACCCACCCGCATGTTGCAGGAGAAAATGTGTGCTGCTCAGCTTTATATAGTGACCCTGTTTCTCTCCAGATTTCCATACAGGGGACACTACTTCAGAGGTAATGTGGGTCCATGTTATGGACAGCTGAGATCTCAAGTTTGTGGCTGACAGTCTGTGCCAGAAATGAGCCCTACTGCTAAAAACTACTATTGAAAAAACAAACCAATGTCAAGCTATGAGAGAGGAAAAATTAGTTAAGTGAAAGAGGGTAATCAGTGTTGAAATTTCTTAGATGTTATTCTCTGTTTTGTGAGGAGTTTTTTAATTAATACGTACTGAAATTTATACAAAATAGAGAGTAAAAATGACTTTGCCTCTGGAGTGTTTATGCTGAGTTTAGCATGGTTAAGTTCTTGTCTTGGGTTTTTTTTAATATTTTGGTGCCACTAAAGGAAAAATAATGAAACAATAAACATAGGTATATAGGAATCCAGTAGCAATAGAGGTACTGCATCTTAACTGTTGAACTATCAACTTGCTCAAAGATGTGTCACATTATAAAACATGCAAGACCATAAAATTAAAACCAAAGCACTTTAAGAAATGTCAGTATTAAAATTGCCTGTGTGGCTGCTGGTTTAAACATTTTGTGCAGGCATTTCCTGGAGGAGGTAGTAAGCAGATATTTTACCTTACGATATAATTTGACTTGACAGTTTGGAACTTTAATGGAACATATTGTTCTGAAGAACATTTTGACACAATCAATCTCTATGATACTTCTCAGTCAGAAATGTAATTTTCTATTTTACAGCCTGAAATAGTTCATTTGGGGCATTTGGTGGCTGTGACTCTAATCCATGTCTTTTCCTAAAATGTCTTGAGACACCTGAAAGATTGGCATGTTGATTGACCTCACTCGTTAGACCGCACGTTTTGTGAGGAGAAGTGGTCATACAAACACTTGTTGCTCAATGATTCATGACAGGAAATGTATAAAGTTCAACCAGTAGCGTTGAAATGATACAAGTAATCTCCTTATGCCAGATTTAAAATTGCAAAGCTTGCTGTAACAATGTGAACAAACTCAGAGGGTGGGGAGACAGGTAGCATAGAAAACCTCTCAGATTTGGGATTTTGCCAGAGCTAGAAATGAATGGAAACAGGACCTTGCGTTCAAGGTTGTGTTTACTTTTCAACTTGAGTCATCATGTGTGCTCTCTAAAATTAGATAAGGAAGCCTTTATTACTGTCTTTTGCAAAAAAATAGTAATTAGTACACTTTCTCCTCTTTCTTACAGTTTTAAAACTGTTCAGATACAGAATTGGAATACTAGTCAGTCCTGACTAATCACTCCAGACTCATGCCTCTTCGTGGGTCTAGCATAGTAGGAGAATTTCTCTTTCTACTTGTTGTCCTGAGCTGTTTAAATGAATTGTAAGTGTGCAGAGCATATTACTAACACTGGAAAGAGCTGAGTAACCATCACGGTGATTCGTACTTCAAAATTTTTTTCTTCTATAGGAGGTATATAAACATTGTTCACTACTAGATTGAAGTGTTTTTTTCTTTGGTGATGATGGTGATGAGGTCAATGGGAAGAGGAGTAATGCAAGTGGTAAAATAAAAGGCAAGGTAGCTCTTTAAGAAGGGCTAAAGTTTGTCATCATCTTGATCTACAGGGCTACAATGAAGAGCCGAGCTGTTCTGCAGTATTAAATGCACTGTAACATTTTGAGTTCTCCTGGCGGAGACATGGTTAGCAGTGGGAACGCATTTAGAGAGAAGAAGTTGAGTTCCACTTGTTTCTTGTATTCATGCCTTACAAAACTATGAGTGTAAATGCTTTTAAGTCCCACCTTTAAAATTCATTTTTCCATGTAAAAAATTTGCTTGATTTTCTTTTTTTTTGCAAAAGTCAGGGATAATATCTGTTACTCTAGACGTATTTTTGAAGGTTTTGTTCATAGTTAAAGACTATAAAGCTTAAGTGCACAGGTTGGAAAAAGTGGGCCCAGCAGATCTACAAGAACTCGAGTTCTTGGGGTCTGTATACCAGGGGTTTCTGTCAGCCGTGCCAGTATCTTAAGTGTATGATACCAAGATGTGAACTTTGCCAGCATTTGTACTTTTCCTATTCATAAGAATCAGCAGGCATCACGCCATCTTTTTTTTCCTGGGCAGTCTTAACTGGAATTATTTGCAGCTTTTGACAGTGTTTCTCGTACAAAGAGAAAGCACCAAAAGGTTTTTGCTTTACTTCCTGGAGCAGGGAGGAGTGCTCCCTTCATCTCCAGCAGGCTGGTAAGGAATTAGTGTCATCATTCCTGCCAGTTTGCCCATTTACTGGTGGGTGATAACTATGTTTAGTGAATAAAGAACACCGTAAATTGCGGCTTTTTTTACTGCCCCTAACTCTCTCGGTGGACAGCTGCCAACTTCATCTATCCTTAAAGTAAGCCAAGACAATATGTAAGCTTTAAAATGAGCCTCTCTGTAAGTGCTGTAAAAGAAGCTGTTTCCCTTAAAATAAGAAGTACAAAAGTCTGTAGAGTTGTAAAAAAATTGTGCTAGTAATAAACTTATTTTAGAGGAAGACAAAATTGTTATTGTCTGAAACCCAAGTACTGCCACACTGACAATATGAAAGTTAATCTGACTTGTCTGAGTTTCATTATCTATTCCCCCTTCAGAGACAAGCAGAAAACAAGAAGTGGATTTCTAACATACTTTAAAAAAAGTCTTATTTATTTGCCTTATGTTAATAACTTTGTTTGCAACAGATAAGTCAACCTCATCATTTTAGTTAAATGAGTCAGTAGTAACAGTGATTCTTTTAAGCCCTTTTGGCTTCCTGAATATTAACTCTGAAATGCTGCTCTTAAAAAAAAGAGAAAGAAACTGTGTACCACAGTTTTATATTGTATTTTAATATGCTTACCATGGCCCACATTTCCACTGTCCTTCCTGAAAGCTGAATTTCATGGTGTGAGGGGCATACGTACCTCTATTCCCTTTATTGTCTCAAAGATTCAATCCAATGTCTTTACCAATGATGGAATTTCAAAATCCTGAGTCCTGGGTTTAGCGCCTCTGACCAGCCATTGGGTTTAGCTAAGTTCTCCTGCTTTGATTATTTTCTTTTTTAGAAATACACGTCCAGTGATGTATATAATGTCATCTTAAGCAGTTTTAAGAGTAGACCAAAAATAGAAGGCAAGAAGTATTTTTTGAGTAGCAAGTTGTCTACGAGCTCATTTATTATTTCTAGGCATCATGTCTAGATAGATACAACTTTATCTACCAAGCTGTATGGATCTTTCTGTGAATCTGGTGGCACTCCTGGAAGAGCTTCCCCAAAACTGTCTAGTCGTGCCTTCCTTCTGCAATGCCATTTTGATGTCGTCACAGAAATGTTGATTGTCTTGCCCTCCCAGGTCTCTAGAAGTCCAGTGGCAAATCTCATGACTCCCTTAATGTTTTTCATGGATTCATCAAATAATTTGAGTTGGAAGGAACCTCAGGAAATCATCTAGCTCCACCTCTTGCTGATGGTACAACTTACATTAATTAAGCCAGTCAGACCAGCTTTTTTGCTAATTAACTATTGAGTTAAGACAGTATTAGACTTTAGGAACATTTTTACAGCAAAATCACTGTAAACTCCTAAAACACATCTTATAAATGTTTTACTTTTCCTGGGTTGTATTTTATGAGTCTCTTAATTTTCTCTCCTTTCAAGCAGTACTTTCCTGAGTGTTCTGTTTGCAGCAATGGAAACACATGCTTTTGCCTGATGACTTTTATTAAGTTGTAGGCAGCTGGAGCCATGGCTGCCTTTCTCTGCCAGTGTGGATAAAGAGGGGAGTGGGAGGAGAGACTCTGTGTGGAAAATGAAACCGAGAAGGGAGAGAGGAGATACTGAACTTGTGTAAAATTTCTTTGCATTGCTGTGTGTTAGGATGCCTTTTCAAAATGTGTTTAGGAGAATCACACTCAATGGTGTTTGCTGGCAGCGTGTAAAGAGCCTGTAAGATTCGAGATTTGGACATGCAGTACCACAGCTTGAAGAGGGTAACTCCAGCAGTGAGGCAAGGGGAAGTGCTGCTACCTACAGGACCCCTGGCAGTTCTCTAAGACGGTGGATTTTTTTGTTGTTGGGGAATGAAAGTTACCTGTAATTTTAAGTGTCTATGAGGAAGTTGGCCTGATCTCTTAGTGTACTTAGGTTTTTCAGTACTGCTGCCTGTTTTATGATCACTAAAACTTGGTTGTGCTTTAGAGGAAACTAAGCAAGATGTTGCACTATTTCAATTACTAGACAAAACAAACTTGCCAGTGTTCATGGGAAAGAAACTGCTTCCGCAGAAGCTTAAAAGGAAAAACAAGGAACTTGGCTCATCTTGTGTACCATTGAAGTGATGTTTGTCAGTAAAATAGTTTCAGAATTTGACCAGCTAAGCTGAAGGGAAATCATTACCGGTGTATATGTAGCATTCTGTGAAGCTTTATAATAAAGCCAACAGAACAGAAATCATTGCTAGTCTTGGAGCAATGTGTGGCACCTAAAGGGAAGGTTTAACTGGTATTGTATGTATGATTCATGGCAGGAGCAAAAGGTGGGAAACTAAGGCAGTAATTCTGGGAAGCTTTCTGATATATATATATATGGGTTCTTAAGGTACTGTTCCATTTGTTTAAACAAAAAAGAAAAAAAAGTGGTTTTTTCCTCTGTTGGGGATGCCATGCAACCTCCCTTCTCTCAGGGGCTAGGAGACATGAAATATTGATGCAATGGGAGATACTTCTGTAGCATTTTTGACAGTGTACCATGGGGTAGGTCCTTTCATCCCTTTTATGTCTGATGTGAGTTATAAAATTCTGTTCTTCAGCCAGCCAAGTTGAGTTCCCTTAGGAAGTGGAAACTTCATCAAGTACTGATGGTCGTTCTGTTAAATACTCTAATTCAGGAGATAAAAAAGGGAGCTGAAGCTTTGTGGAAGACGGCCTGAGTCTGATTTTATAAATGGCAAAGTTAGGCTGCTTCAAAAAGCAAAAATAATCCCTCACACCTCTTTCTGTTGTCTCAGGCTGCCTTTCTAGCTTCAGGGAGTGACAGTCTTACAGCAGGGCTTTGGGTATCTTTGCAACCTTATGATATATGTAGATATGTATGTAAATGAAAATCTAAGATGTGCAGAAGGCAATGCATCTTGTGTCCATTTGCCTTGCAGCGTTTCTTATCCACAGTTGGTGAGTGGGAGAGTGTATTTGTTACTGGCAGAGCCTGTCAAATCTATAATACACAATTGTTTTAGAGAAAGTGATGTTGTAATCCAACTTTCTAGAATGCTTCCCAGTACTAAAAGTTTTAAAAGAAATGCACTTAGTTTAGACTGGAGATTTTGCCAAGATTGGTTTCCCTGTCTGGGAGTTGGCACGGTTATAGCTGTTATTAGATATTCATTACACTGATGGTGCAATACACTTCTTTCAGTCACTGAAATTATTTATCCTGATCCCTTTATGTGAAAAATTTTGATCTGCCTTTCTGTCTTGCCTGTCTTAGCAGTTCATGATGTAACCTTTTTTATTCAGATCAAAGACAACTTTCTGGATCTTTTCTTTTTAGATATTTTTATATATATGTATTTATTATTATTTTTATATTCAGTGTCAAATTAATTTTGGGAATGTGCAGTGATCCTTGTTTTCAGGATGAGCTGTTATTCTTCCCTCCTACCTCACACCTCCAGTATGTATGACTTGTGAGTAAGCTTCCATTTCTGCCCTCTCATCTTTGAAGCTGGCAACCTTATCTTTTCTTTGTCCCATGCATATGTACCTAGCTGCAGTGTGCCTGTGCTGTAGAAGCTGTTTACCACAGCTTCTTTCAGGGGAAATTATTTATATAGATGGTATATAATGCCAAGGAATTGTCTCATAAAACAGAATATCCTATCTTGTATACCTATCAAATATGATTGTCTGCAGATGATCAGACAGTCACATATTGCAATTCTTTTTCATTAGCGTGAAGATTTTGTGTTTGTTTCTTGCTGCAGGAGAGCATAAGAGTATTTGAAGTGATAAAACTTAACTCTGTCCCGTACAGACAGAAATGGTTAGGAATTATTTTAGTATGTCATTTTACCATGCCATAGATGTCAAAAGCAAGGGGGCATTTGATCTTCTGATCTGTGGCATCTTGGTGAGTTTTATTGTTTAGTCATGTGAGTAGACATAGTAGTCAGCAACTAGATTGGCTCATTCTGACCTACTCCTAGAAGAGGAAAATCTAGTCTTTAATTCTACCTATTTTAGGATTTGAGAGGTGCCTAGGAAAATGGTGTTTTGTACCTTGGAATACTTAAATGCCTTCATAAATGGTCTTATATTGTGGTCTTGCCTACTCTGCTGTGTTACTATTCCTTATCCTATTGTAAAAAGGAGGTTTTAGATTAATTGTATTTTGGTCTAAGTAACAGCTCACTTGAGCTTACTGTCCTATTTGTAAAGGCAGTATTGATGTGGAAGTTTGTTACAGAATTTTGATAGTGGTTTATTCCACATGAGTATGAATATTAATTCTTTTTCAGTGAATCCAAGTTACCCCATGACCTTTTCCCTTCTCTTCCTCACAAAAGCATGCCTTCATTAGAAGGGCTGGAGACTGCTGGGGCGAGGAGAGGAATTTGGTCTTTTTCTGATAATACTCTGCAGGTCTGAATTCAGTGGAACAGGAAGAGGAGAAAGAAATGTAAATGTCTTTCCTCAGCCACAGATGAATTTTTGAAGAAGGACAACTGTTGTGCATAGAAATCGAGGGATGCACCCTTAATAATGTGGCCTTCTGGAGATGTATGTAAATGCCATGTTTTTAGTAAAATGTTGATAGGAGAATGGTACTGGGACTGTTAACATTCTGGGGGAGTTTTCAGCCTACATTTTATGTATTGCTTAAAACCTTTACTGTGAGGGATATGAGGCGGTAGAACAGGTTGCCCAGAGAAGTTGTGGATGCTCCATCCTTCGAAGTGTTTAAGGCTGGGTTGCATGGGGCTCTGAGCAGCCTGGTCTAGTGGAAGGTGTTGGAACTAGATGATCTTCAAGGTCCCTTCCAACCCAGATTCTCTCATGACTCTGTGATCTACAACAGATACATCTTAACAGAAGCTCCAAAACGGGTTTAGATGGGGAGGATTCTTTTGGAAGAATGGTGGAATATGACTCCTTAAACAAGTCAGATTCAAATGTGTCTTCTTGTGCAACAAAGATTTTTGGAAGTCTTACGTTCTTTGCCTTGTATGGAAGGCTTGCATTCCATATCCATGGGAGATCTGTGTTTAAACTGAGGAGATACCTTTGCTTCTCTCACTGATTGCTTAAGCCATGACCTGACAGCACTGGATAGCGAGTGCCTGAACCCCAGCTCCTTTTTTCAGGGGGGATGCTAAAGCAGGAATGACAGCTAAGTCACCAAGTGCAGTCAATGATCCAGATAGGACCTTTCATGCCTAGGCTAACGCTGTCTGAACTAGAGTAGTGCTTGGACTAATGTTGTCTTAGGTTCTTGCTGAAACATCTTCACTGAAGATACAAGCCCCAGACAGTAGACTTATTCCCAGTGGCTTTCAGTAGGAATTTAATTCCTGATTTATGTCTATGCATTTGAAAATTACCACTCTTCAACCTTAAATTTCAGTGCTTCATCGATGACGTTTTTTTTAAACTCCTGAGTTTAATTAAAAAAACAAGGTAACTCACTAAAATAATAGTTCTTTAAGACAATGGAAGAGGATAATGAATAATCGAATAGGCAGCTGTTGTTCTGGTAGTTGGAAATAAGGTATAGTTGAAAGATATTCCTTGTCCTTTGTATTACCATAGAGGAAAAAAAATCAAAGTTGTTGGAAGGCAAATTTGGTTAAATCCACATTCTTGCCCTCTGCTCCAGTAATTGGCATTGCATATGAATCTTGAAGTAGCAAATCTATATTTGAGAGAAATACAGGGTTTGTTTGTCACCTAGACTTTGTATTGTGAGGCTTGAAATCTCTCTGAGAGAAAAGAAGATGCAACTGGAGGTGTCACTGTGGTGCTATGCCTTTAATTATGTGCATATGCTTGCAAGCTTACATACATATATAAATAGATAAAACTGAAATATGTACAGTCTTTCGCATCCAAGCCAACATGTGAGGACATGATTTGTCTCTTCTGACTTCATATGGAAGTTGCTGGGCAGAGCCAGGGAATCTGAAACTCATATAAGTAACTGCATGCATGAAATTATGCAAAGCTATGGCAGATAAAAGCCACAGTTAGGAGGTGTGATCGCAGCTTCTGCGAATAAACAAACCCCAGATTTAGTGAGTGTAGGAACAAGCAGAGGATAGTCTGCAGGTTTCGTCAGCAATGGCACTGACTAGTCCAGGGCACCCGATTCTTGTGCACTTGGCCACTGAAACCTGAATGTGCAGGCTCAAGGGTGACCTTATCACTCTCTACAGCTGCCTGAAAGGCTGTAGCCAGGTGGGGATTGGCCTCTTCTCCCAGGCAACTGGTGACAAGAGGAAACAGCCTCAAGCTGCACCAAGGAAGGTTCAGTTTGGACATCAGAAAGAATTGCTTCGTTGAAAGGTTGTCAAGCATTGGAACAGACTGCCCAGGGATGTGGTGGAGTCACCATCTCTGGAAGTGTTCAAGAAACAACTGGACATGGCACTTAGTGGCATGGTGGTGTCTGGTCAGAGCTTGCACTTGATGATCTTGGAGGTCTTTTCCAACCTTAATGGTTCTGTGATTCTGTAATGCAGATTTTGCTCTCATTCCACGAGTTCCAATTCTGTGTTCTAAAGCAGTGAGCTGTAAAGGATAGGCAATCCTTGAGCCAAGGTTCCTGTAAAAATTTCATGTGTGAAGTCAAGGATTGCATACATGGAGACTCTGGAAAACAGGGCTGTATTATTAAACATGTCAATTTTAAGGAAGTTAGTTTAACTTGATTAAATCTATTCTGTGGGTACTTTCTTTTCCCAGTTGAATTGTTTCAAACCGAGTAGAGCTTGTGATTCTGAGCAAGCGTGTTCACACAGTCCCTAAATGTAGTCTAGTTAATCTACTTGAATTCCACATGTGTAGTTAACACGAATTGACTGATTTTTCTCACTGTCCCCAGGTAGACAAACCAGTCTCACTGACTCCTGTCTGTTTACTGCTAGCACTGTTTCTTGAATGCCTGTCTGACTTGCACTGAGGAAAGTTAGTGTTTCTTCTGTGCTCTGTACCAACTTTTGTTCACAGAAGTTAACCAAGTGAAAATGAATTAACCTTTATCTTCTTACAGCTGTCAATATTATCTTTAATGTGGTGCTCAGCTGAATACCAAATTTGCTCCCATGCCCACTGGCCTTTCCTCATCAGCTTACCAGGATAAAAATGGGTGGTGAATGGCTAAATGGAAGATGCAAAATAAAAATAACTCCAGAGTAAATGTACCTATTGGGTAACTATCCCCTAATGAATTTTATATCGGTGCAGGTGCATGCTTTAAAAATAAGCAACATGGATATGACAAACCTTTGAAGCATAAAGAGAAACAAAATCATGTTTGATATATTTAAAGAAGTAGGATTTAAAGCCCACTCAATACCTGATTGCTCTGGGACCGAAGACCTCCCATATGGAGGTAGGGGGTAAGAACAGCCCAGGCTATTTTTGCAAATGCTGCATTTGTGTTTTTTACTAAGTTAGGCTTCTTTTTTTCCCGATATGGGCCTTTTCTTCTGCAGTAGTTCTAAACTTCATGCTTCATTCTATACTTTGTCAAGTAATCTTTGCAGTTGTGTTCTTAAACTGACAGTTGGTTTTATTTTTAAATAAAAAAGTAGAGAATATTATTTCTTTTCATACAATGAGGTCAAAATAGAAATTTAGAATTAGAATTGCGTAAAATTTTAAAATGTGCATCCATTTATCCTAAGTTTTCTAAAATAACAGTGATGAGATGCTGAAAGCCAGAACTGTGCAGCGATGAATGTTGATTGTATAGAATCGACAAGAGAACCATGAGCAGTGGCAGAAACATGTAATTGACACTGTCCTTACTGGGTTTCATTTGTAACATCTTTTCAATAGTGTAAAATTTCCCCACTTTTTTCAGTTCATATTGTCTTCTCCCCTTTCATATGACTGTTGCTGTCCCCTAAAGGTTTTATCAGGAATAGAACTTAATGTGGCATACAATGTGTTGATGTTTGTTTCTTTTATTTGCACGTGATAATCACCAACTGTCTCAGCAAAGATCTGGGAATAGTTTCTTAGCTGCAGCTGCAGAGGAAGTAAAAAAATAAATGTATTTGTGTGTGTCCTATGTAAATGGGTTTTTTTAAAAAAACATTTCTCAGCATCCGTTGTAACATACGACAATTATTTTATCTTAGAAGCAGATTTCTCAAGTCTGGAAAATTTTTCCTGCTTCCACTTCTTTATAGCTCTTATTTATGTCATTTAAAAGGCACTATTGTAACCAGTGCTTGCTGTATTAATTTGAAAGGGAAAACTTCATCAGTGACCGCGGTAACAAGCAGTGTTATCAAATAAAGGCACCTGAGCAAGTTCCCAGTACTGCAGATTTGAAGCAGGATGAGTTAGACTTGCTGTAATTGAAGAATTGTGTGTGCATTAATTGTCATCTTGGTTAGATTAGTGGTGGAAGTGCAGTAATTTTGGCATTTAAGAAAATACATGCTTATTGTACAGTGGTTTGCTGAGGCAGATGCTGTTCTTTGGGCTATTTTATGGTGTGAATCCTAGGTGAGGTTAGTAGAGGGTGCTGGGCAAGGCAGCTGGGTGCATTGATGCAAGTCATATCCTCCATATACTGCTATTTGAATTTAGAGTCTTTGTGCTTTGCATTCTTCTAAAGACTGCATTTCCTTCATCCTGCTGGTATAGTAATATTGGAATTGCCTTGCTGTGGAGTTTATTTTGTCACGTGTAGATGTTGATATCTGGCTTTAGTGAAGGATTTTAAATGTCCTTTGAAAGGTTAGAATTGCTGTTGAAAGCATAATAGAATACATCCACTTTTAGATCTTCTAAAAATAAGTACATTGTTGAATCAGAAACAGTAATATATATAGTAATATATACACTATATAGTATGAAACCATGGTGATCTCAAGTCAGCTTGTGGAAACTAATAAAGATTTTCTCTGACCCTTTTTGTTGAGGCAAAGTCTCTCTAAACAAAATCCCATTTAAGCAGTGCTGTGCTATGTGCCAGTCACCTTATTTTAAGACTCGGCTCTCCTGAAAATAGAAAGGGAAGAAGAGGGTGAACAGAAAAGCCCCCCAAGACAGTAATAGCACAGATTATTTCTCAGCTTCCCCAGTTATAAGCAGTTTGTGGACAGGTGATCACTGTTGTCTCTATAACACAGATGAAGCTTACCAGTCAAAACCAATTGTGATTATTTGTTGTCACCTTTTCCTCTCAGTTCCACTTCTCAATATTATTTAGAGTATTGCAGTCACAGATTCTTTTGGATCATTAGGGCCACAGTCAGTGTTTAATTTTACTACCAGTCTTCTGACTGTGAAACCTGTAGATCATAACAGTTAGGAATCCCAACCAAGAATCTGTTCACTGTCCCTCTACAACCATGTCATAAAAACAGTTCTTCCTGGAAAAGTTCATGACCTGACAAAAAGGAGTTGGACAGAGGATTAGGGGAAAGTTAGCATAATCTCATGATGTAGATGGGAAATGCAAACAACTGTAATATGACCAAACTCTGTAGGTCTTGACCCGGAGTTATAGGTAGAACTCTTACCTTTTGAGTCACAGCCCATTGTTTTTTTCTAGAAAACCATCATTGTTTTTATTCTTAATCTGTCAGCTAAGAAAATTAACGAGGAGTTTCTGTGCCACTGAAAATTGCACTGAAATGTAATTGTAAACACTATGGAAAATCAAAGCAGAGGAGGAAGTGCTATTTTACAGCTCTTTTATTTGAATTCATTGCTTGATCATCATAAGAATTTCTACACTTCAGTGCCCAAATCTGTGCTTTTTCACTTACCTGCTCAAGGAAGCATTTCTATACTCATTGTTGTCCTAAGTACCAGGTGAAACAGTCACAGTTTAAACTTTTTAGATTATATTTGAAATTAATTTCGTCTTTTTTTGTCAGTAATCTCTCCTGATTGATTACACATTTCTGACTGTTTTAAAGCCATCTACTAACTTGTCTGTATAAATACTTCCCATTAGAAATTGCTTTAAAAGTTCGGAATTATGTTTGTTGCCATAGCAATACTCAGTTAAAGATTCACAGAATGGATTTTTTATTTTCTTCCTGCCACAGGGGAATTCAAAAAGTAGATTCTAAGTCTATTTCATATACAGGAGATTCAGTAGGACTGTGTGCAGGGGAGATTGTTGGGAGAAAGGGAAGGGAAAAACTTGTCCAGAGTTTAAATCTATTTCTGGAGCACTGACGGTGTCTCCAGTGATGGGAAGGCTTATGCTGTTTGGTTCTATCTTTTTGGGTTTCAGGGGACCTTGTCTTAAAGCTATAACTGATACGGAAAAAAAGCACCCATAGAAGAAATAGCATTCTTTGCTCGTTCTTTTTTTCCCACCTAGAGTATGATGTGCATTTGTATTTCTTCCTTTGAACTTCAAGAATTTGAAATGATGCCATTCTTCTGTGGATTGCCAATGTAGACTGGGCGAAAACTAGGCTCCAGAACTGTCATTCATTACTAATTTCTTATCAGTTGTCTTCAAAAATCTGTTTTGAGTAGTACCCCTGTCAATATTTAAGTTTTTGTTGGAGCATCAGCAATTGCAACCTTAGTAAACAGCTGAAACTCCACATAATACTAAATTTTGAATACCTTTGATTAGGTATAATCTGAATTCTCTTCCCAGTTTCAAGACTAGTAGGAGGCCTTGGAAGAGTTTGTCTTGAATGAGTTCACGCTCCTGCTGACTTTTTCTAGACTTGGCCATTTACATGAACACTGTACAAAAAAATTCTTGATTAACTATGTGTGATATTTCATATTTTGTTCTCGAATACTTAATTTGACAAGTGTGATAGTTTACAATGGGATCTCAGTATTCTTATTTGTTCTGTGGAGGATTCCACCTCTTGAAGTCTGAAAGAGCTGTTTGAATTTCATGTGGTCTCAAGAGCAGCTGTTGTTTCTACATGGCCAAAGAGCTGTAGGAGTGTAAAAAAAATGGGGACAGTGTTGGAGTTAAGGAGAAAAAACAAAATCAAGTTCAATGTTTTGTCTGTATCTGTTGATTACGGAAGTGTAAAGTAGTGTAATATGTATGTTTTCTTCTTTCTTTTTTTTTTTTTCTTTTTTGATTGGAAAATGTAAAGTTTGAACAAATACTACTATAATCCACACTGGCCTTGCTCCTATTGCAGCAGTGTATCTTCTTTCCTTTCTTTAATTGAATAAAACCCCACAACTTCCCATTATGCTAGGAAATTCTATTTTAGGTTTTGTAATGTTGCATTTATTTAAAGGGTTAGTGGGGGTTGGGGAAAATATTAAATACTGCACTTCATGGAAATTCCCCAGCTGCTATCAGAATCCATGTGCAAACTGAGAAATGAGATCAGTCCTTGCAGCACACTCATGTAATTTTTAAAATCAGAAGGTTGCTAAAAAAACCATAGAATTTTAAAATAGATTTTTCTTATTTACATCTGGGTTTTTGAGCTGTTATGGTTCAATTCTTCAGGCTCTTAAAGCTCTTGTGATTTGGAAGAAGAAAAACAAATATCAGGCAACTTGTAGTAATTGCAAGAGCTGCAACGCAGAGATAACAAAATATTCAGAATGCAGTTCTTCTTCACTTAGGCCCTAATTCTGCAGATACATATAACGGTGCATTCACTTTAGTAAAGCAAGCAAGTAAATCCTGTAGAGAGTGGACAACTCTTGATGATGAAGTTAAGCATCTGAAAAGGTGTTGCCAGGATCAAAGCTGTAGCTGCCTTGGTTTAAAGGGCTTCTGGGTGTTTCTTTAAGATACTGACAGCTTAGTGTACTCTGAACTGATAGAAGACCTATTGTAACTTAAGAAACATGTGAGGTCCAATTTTGGCTTGTTTGAAGAAAGTCCAGGAGAACTGTTAAACAATAATCTCATTACAGAATGTGTAAATCTAGAGTAAGAAATGCTAGGGGTAAATGTTGCAAACAGCAGACAGGTCCAGACGCTGGTCTCTTTTCTCTGGTCACCAGTGACAGGACCCCAGGGAGCAGCATGAAGCCAGGTCGGGGGAGATTTAGGAAAAGACATTAGGAAAAGGTTCTTCACCCAGAGGGTGTTTGGGCACTGGAACAGGCTCCCCAGAGAAGCAGTCACAGTACCAAGCCTGACTGAATTCAAGAAACATTTGAATAGGGCTCTCAGATGCGTGGTGTGATTCTTGGGGCTGTCCTGGTCAGAGCCAGGAGATGGACTTGATGATCCTTATGGGTCCCTTCCAGCTCAGGATGTTCTATGATTTTAATTTTCTTGAACTTGGAGGTTAGCCATTGTAAAACACAGAAAAATTCCAGGTGGGATCTCCACACTGAATTTGTGTTCTTCCTGGTTCAGATATAACTAGGATTTTTTTTCAGATTCCTAAAGTCATCAGTTGAAACCAAAGCTCTCATCCTACTCTAAACTGCATGGGCAATTCCCCTTTAGAGGAATGGAATTCTATTTACCTGTTTTTCTTTGCCTTAAATAGAACAAGAATCTGGTTTGCTATAGAATAATTTTCCCTGTCACCCAAGAATGCAAACATAATGCTTCCTGCAAGGCCATGGTAATCTTGATGAGTGGAAGAGTCAAATGTTTATTTTTACAGTGTTACTGTCAGTCCCAGAATTGCATATCAGAAACCTACTTTCCCTTCAGAAAGCAATTATAGGATTCAAACCCAGAGAAGTAAGTAGTGGGCCTTTATTATTTGCCTGCTTAATCTTTTAAGATTGTATTTTTCTCTGCTGTAGTTAAAACTAGAAGTTACTTCTTAATAAGGGTATAGATTTTCATTCAGTGGTTTTGTGCAGTGTTTATATTGTTGCTGGAGACTGTGGGTCAGAGTTAAAAATCTCCATCACCTAGAAGATTTGGGAATAATAGAAATGCTTCTCTAAGTGCAGCATTGCTTATGGCAAGTAACAATTTTGAACTGTAGGTACTTCCTTGTTTCTATTATAGCTCTTCCTTATGATACCAGGAAGGAGGTTTCTGATTCAGACTCGTGATTTGAGTCCAGGAGAGGTTGAGGGTGGGAGGGGGAAAGGAAATAAAGACTCTTCTGGATTTTTGGTGTTTCCAAGCTGGAATAACTGAAGTTTTGACACTTCTCAGGAATGAGAAAACACTGTTGCTTATTAAATACTTCTCTCAAGCTTGTTGATGTAGTTGTGGAAGGACTTGGGGAGATCATTAAAAAAAAAAAAGATTTAATGGGAGAAGGAAAGAAGATGATGAAAAAGTGACTAGGCTGGCAAATGAAAACAGGAAGGGAGAAGGATAGTGAAGGGCAAAGAGAAGGTATTTTTAAGTTGGCAGATCACCATTCTTCTTTCTGCCATCTATAAATTATTTTTGAGAAGAATGTCTGATCTGCAGACCTCTTGTTCTTTATTCCTTTGGCACTTGATGCAGTTCTCATTCATTTTTCCTACCTTCAGCTAGTTTAGAGGTAGAACTGTTAGATTTTGTTGGGGTAGGTGAATTCCTCATCAGTCATTCTTTGTGCAGTACCTCAGTAAAGAACAGGGTGAAGTGAAGACTGGCATATTCAAATTGTTTTAAGAAAATTTCTGCACTAACATGACTTGTGAGTCTGTGGTTTGTTTTAATGGGGTAAGTAAAACATGATGCTGAAACGGGATCCTGTGTTTTGTGAATGGCCTTGTTTTGAACAGTAAAGGGTTGCCCAGTCATAGGTGCTGGTCATAATAAAATACTACACAGAAATTAAATTGCATGAATCTAAGTAAAGTAACCATTTGTATCTAAAAAATGGCTGAATTCAAACAGCATAGTTCTAATTGAGTGAAACGTGACGTGCAATGTCATGGAACCTGTTTTGAAAGTATAAGCAGAACAAGAAATATTTGTCAGTTTTTAAAAAGTTTTAAAAGGCTGCTAAATACTGTCAGTAACTATATTGATTCATTATTATGAACTGAAGCCAGATATTCTTTGGATTCCATATAGGATGTTCAAGTGCATGTTCGTGTGTGTGTGTATAGAATGTTCAGATGCATGTTCGTGTGCGTGTATAGAAATAATGTGTGTATATTTTTCTTTACTACATAGCAGTTGTTGGAAAATATTACTGTTGACTCAGAAAATAGAGCTTGCTGTGGCATTCACACAAAATTTATGCTCTTTCTGCTGGCATATTTAACAAATGGGAATTCTAGAGCAGTATCACTCATGGGAAGAGGTAGACATTTATTGTTCTGTATTTGATAGAATGATTTTGGTAAAATGTGAATGACGGACTACATAAAATTTAGCTGTGTTAATTTCAATTTTTATTACAGGTACTAGAGAGAAAAGTAACTGTGTCAAAAATAAGAGAATAAAAGTGGTAAGAGAAACCACTTGTGTTTGAGCCTTTAAAGCTGATCCATGAATAGCTGAAAATTTGTATTCTTCTATTTTTCAAGTTTGTCCTAGTATCCTGGTAGATGATGGGTAAGTATGGAAAGGAGTTTTGACCTATTTGCCTTCACACTCACATGACTAAATGTCTGCTTCCACAGCTAGTGGCTGAGGCAGCAGTTTGTTGGCAATTTGTGGCAGCAATTTTGGATTCAACTTTATCAATCAAAGGGCCTTTTGTCTTTGTCTTGTCACTTTTTTTGAGGTGCACTGTGACAAACTCCCAGCTACAAGAGTTAACTCCCATCTTGGAGAACCAAATGCCCTTGCAGACAGAAGCAAGAGTTTCTAGTAAAAGAGGCCAGGCCACGTGATAGACGAGTTGTCAGCCATCCTGTGTACAAAGTTGGGAGAATTACCATCAATCCCAGAGGGAAATGAGAGGGGCCTGACTAGGACTGAAATAGCTGAAAAATTTGGAGCAGCTAGAGGTGTGACAAGTAGTACAGCTCATGGATTGTCCAAATACTAATTACCATTTATCAGAAATGTGTTTTGTTTTTCGTATTTTAACCTTGTATGATTTGTGACCCTAGAAGGAACCAACTCAGAACTTCAAAAACTGCAAAAATGTTGTGGAAATACAACCTAGGGGGTTTATATAATCACCTGAACCCGGACTTGTATTCCAGCCCAAAGGAACTTTCGTAGTTACGATTTTATAGTTGTGATAGAAAAGAGGTGCATCATCGTGTGTTGGTTCTTGCACATCTATTTCTTACACGTTTACCTGTTACCTTGCAGAACAAAACTGCCTGGAAGGCCGGGATGTTGGTTATTTCCTTGCTTCGCCAACATGACCTGTTCATTCCTATATTATGCAGTGATTGCATTCTCTTCTTGCCTGTCATTCTCAAGGGAAAGTTTCTGGTTGACTAATTAGGCCCAGAAGTGTATAGTAGCAGGGTAGCTTCATGTGTGTTTCCAGTATATCCTTGCCTTTGAAAAAGTTAAAGGGCACGATTCCCATTTCCTCCTGAGGAATGTGTTTTACTTCTTTCTATGTTACCAGCACGAGAATGATGTGTGCTCAAAAGGGCCCTTGGTTAGTCAGGTAGCAGTCTCCCGTGGTAGCCTTTTTTTTTTTTTTTTGATGGGGCAGGAAAAAAAGGAAGAGAATACTTCAGATTGTTCATTGCTCACAAGCACGAGAGAAACACAATGTTGTGAGTAAGACAGATGAATAGCAAAATGAATATTGGTTCACCAAAGGCTTTCTGGAAAAACTGGACAAATGGACAAAATCTAAATCTTCTCTTGTGCCTGGATGATTTTCCATGCAGAAAGTTGTATTTCAGGATAGAAATTGTTTCTGGAAAAGTGCATGATTCTGGGTAGCAAGGTTGGAAGATAATTGGCTGAGCTATGTAAGGTCTTCATTACTTAACTTGATACTTGGCTGTAGCACAGCTTGGCACAAATTTCCATCCAGGATTCCCGGGGAAATTTGTCATTTCTCGTAATGCAGGTATGGTTTTTATTTTAACCTTGAGAGAAGTAGCAATCTCTAGAAAGTCCTGCTGTTTCAATACCTGCAAAACTAAATAGTACAGAGTTATTAAAAGAGGCTATAATGCACAACAGCAGCTAGGAGCTCAGCACTGTCTTGGAGTGAGAAGCAGAATTATTCTGGAAAAAATTTGTGGACAAGCAAAGCACTTGTCTCTGCTCATAAAATGGTAATCAACATAGTCGGTGAAGTGTGATGTAAACCACTGCGGGACATGCCCGCAGTACTTTGCTTCGCATTTGATAATTTGCAGAACAGAGCTTACTTGTTTATCACCAATTCTGTCATACTGCATTTAGCAATTTGACTTTCTCTTGTGGCTTGAGTTTCCCTGCCAGATTCTGGATCTAGGAGTCCTGTTTTCCTTTCAGGGGGATTTTCTAGTATGCTCTTAATTTGTTTCAAACTGTCCAGCCAATTACTACTGTTGCTGCTTTTTAGATCTGCTGTTTGTGTTTCTAATGAGGATAGTCAATATAGCACATTCGCCACATTTCGCACATTATCCAAATTCTTTTGTAATGGAGATTGATTTTTAAGCAAAAAAACTGGGCACAGGGATTTCTTGTTAATCTCGATTTATCTAGTAATATGTTGTGATATTTAAGTTTGCGCTGTACTACTTTATGAAGTCTCTAATAATTTGGTTTGTAAGTACTATTGCATCCATTATAGCATTATCAGTAAACCATAAGATAACAAGGGTAATTTACTCATACATTTTCAGGAAAACCTGTTTTGTTCTTCATTGCTTCTTGTTAGGTTCTTCAAATGTTTCAGTTATGTGACTGTTTTAGTTATGTGTTGCAACTGTTCAAGGTACTACATAATCTTATCTAGGCTTCCTTTCTCATGGAAGTTTGAATTAGGTGACCCTTCAGGGTCTCTTTCAGCCCAGGCTGTTCCAATATTCTGTGATGCTATGTCACTCAATAAAAATACAGATTTTTTTTCACAGTAAAAAAAAAAAGTAGAAAGAACAATATATTCTCATCTCTTCTATGTGGGTAATAAAGAGATGACAGACATTGGCATGAAGTTGGTCCTGGTTGAAGTCTGTGTATATAACCAACTTTGGAAAGAAGGGGTATAATGAGAAAAGGTAAAAAAAGGGTTTGCTTATTTGTAGGCTTTAGTTTCTGTTTCTGTAGTTTGACAGACTTCATTTCTGTGCCTTCTAGAAAGTAACCCTTCATAACCTGGATAGTTTGCATGACAAATGGAATGAACTTCTAAATAAAAAAATAAATACAGAATACTTGAGAAGTATCAGTTTGGGGTTAAATGCTGNGAAATAGGATTTCTGTTGCCAGCCATCCAGTCATGAACTGGACAATATGCTGTGTTTTTTTTTTTTTTTTTTTTTTTATTCCATGAAGCAGAAGTACAGGCCACCCAAATTGAGTCAGTAGCCTCCTCCAGCTCAAGATTGTTAAGGTATTGGGTTTAAGAACCCAGTTTAACCTTCTTTAAGAGCATGGTTGCACAGACTAACTCAAGAAATTTCTGCTCTGTGGGTTATACACAAAGAATTTTAGAAGAAAAAGTCAGCTTTCCAGCAAGTGTTGGACCGTGAGATCTGGGAAACAGGAAAGAAAATCCCAAAGGATGAGAAAGAAATTCTCTTAATGTGTATGTCCTATATATGCAACCTGTCTCGTGTGGTTGAACTGCTCTTTAGAATAAGCGTAGGTGTAGTTGTCTAGAGCTTTGTTTTCCAACAACAGCAGGCAGGAGAAATATGTTAAACATGGTCAGTGCTGAAGTTTCTGTCTTGTTTGTGAGTCTGTTCTACGTGAATTACA
This sequence comes from Eulacestoma nigropectus, assembly GCA_013397775.1. Classification (NCBI taxonomy): domain Eukaryota; kingdom Metazoa; phylum Chordata; class Aves; order Passeriformes; genus Eulacestoma; species Eulacestoma nigropectus. The sequence continues at coordinate 1,397,032 of VZTE01003915.1, read as the reverse complement.
GCAACTTGATCCAAATGGCAGCTCATGGGCCAGTCTGGCGTGTATCGTGATTCCATTCATCCTCCCACCTTTTCCTCAGAGAAGATGGACAGTGACTCTTCTGGACTTGAAAGGACTTATACATAGGGAGCTCCTTGGGGCAAGACCTGTTACCAAAACAATACTGGATAAAAAGTGGTGGGGATTAAACGGTGGCATGCCTCTCATTATCCATGTCTTGTGTGTTTCAGTCACAGTTCCCCCCCTGGAACAGCTCACAGCTAGGATGTCGGAGTCTCATAGTTGTGATCTGGAAGTTTAGCTATGGAAATGGAGTCATGCAGATTTAAGTTTTGATTCTCTAAAGTGTGACTTGTACTCTAATCGGAAAGAAGTAGTGGTATAGATAAGGGTAGGAGGGTCTTTACCTGAATAAAGAATAATCATCTGGCTTTACAGTGGAGACGGTTTGTGCAAGACTTTTGGCAGGGTCCTGCTTTGTCTTTGGCTGAACAGCAGTAGGGGTTGTGTTGACTCAGTTGAAGAATTACTTGCAATGTCTTCTGATTAGTTTCCACCTCATTTATATATGTTTTATTCTATGCTTAACTCTATGTCCTTGGTTAGTCTCACTGAGGTACAAAGAACAACTTTTGAGTGCCGAAGTATCTTGACTATTGAAGTACTTTTTCGGCCATGCCCAGAGCTACCCAACAGTCACCAGGACATTTGACAGCAGTATGCCAGGATGCTGGAAGTCTTTGCCTGTACTGTTAGTCCCCCTTGTTCCCTCCCTCCCTGCGTTGCAGCCTTATTGTGGGTTCTTCTTGCTTATTATCATCTTTTGACTCTTGTGCTTAGAATTTCTCTCTGCATCAGAGAGCTATTCTTACTTTATATGTATTTGCAAACAGTAACCTGTCTTTCTTGACTGAATTCCACCTTAAAACACACATCCTCTGCAACCCCATTGTTGTGTGCATGGAAGAAAAGAATAATGTTATGTATATTAAACTAAAATCTATCAATTTCACTGCCTGTTCTGTACTGAGTACCTAATTCATGTTCCCTGTTTTTATTGCATATTTTAAGTTTGCTTGGACAGAGGTCATCTCTTTCAGTGGTTTGTCAAGTGTCATGTAAGTTGATTGTAGTAATAGGATCCTGTTAAATTTTAGCTTTTGCCTTTGATGCTGTAAGTGTCTTCAAGAAGGGATCAATACCACAGTATTCAGCTCCAGGTGAAAGAGTTAGTTGTTCTTATTCTGTTGGACATCTTTTCTCAACTCTGTCTGCCATAATCTAGAAACCCTTTTCAAGGGAGATCTGCAACTAAGATGAAGAGTTATTGCAGATCAAGAGAGAGATGGCTTGGCAAAGCTGGGTGAGATTAACATACTGCAGGCTTTTTTCTTCACCCAATACTGCGGTTTCCTCATTTTGTGTAACTTGCAAATCAATGTGAGGATAAATAAAAAAATAAAATTTTAAGTATTGGCGATTACAGCATTGTTCTTGGAATAATTGTGATGAGTATTTACTGGGGATTTTGTACTGTTTTCAACCTGGGTTACTAAATTTGTGACGTATATTAGCAGTGCTGTATTCCTCACTGACAGTACTTTTCCTCCCCAAAATAGTAATCTGAAACAAGCAAATTTAATCGTATAGACATCACATCCATTCTTCCCAGTTACCTCCTTTCAGGTGCTTCAAATTAGTCCACATGTTCCTGGGGTGTCTGCTACAGGGTATTTGGATGCCTGAGAAAGACACAAGAATTTTGCATAATAGTACTTTCTAGACTCTGAAAGATATTTAGGGAATGGGGAAAAAAGTTGTGTTGTACTGATTTTATATAGGTTTTCTCTTGTGTTGTCAGATCCCTTGAGTAATTATCCTGATAAATAGGGCACCGTTTTTTTTATTTGCCAACTGTAGAGGTCCGAAGACTATACGATTAGTGTATAAAGCTATTATGTAAATCCTCTTTGTCCCAGTTTAAGTTAATGCTCTACATATGGCATGCCTGGTAGGATGAGAATTCATGTTCACTCCTTCCCCAATCAGTGCATAACTGTGCTGCTCTTGGCATGTTGCTAGAATAGGAGAGCTGGTCAAGGAGCTTGTAAGTACTGAAGCAATCATTTTAGTTTTTCATGTACAGGATACAGATGACTCACTCCTTCTGTGTTTTAGCACTGACATGAGACTGTTCTCTAAATAGCACATGTTCAGAAATAGGACATCTCCCACCCCCATTAGCTATGAAATCAAGGTAGTGTAGCTATTTAATTTTGAAACAAAAAGCAGGAGCAAATTTCAGCACTAGTGGCAATCTAGAACTGCGATCTGAGATAAGGGAAGAATTTATTTCCACTTTTTGACAAGAGGCGAGATTACTGGTTATCATCTAGTAGATAAAGAAAAAAGAAATAAGAGTGACTAAGACACAGTGCCAAGAAGACTGGTAGGAGATGAACAGAGGGTTTTTTTTTTTTTTTTTTTTTTTTGAACAATACTTCAAGATTTTGCAATAATGTGTGAGAGTTTCTGAAATGGAAAAAGTATGATTGGTAAAAGTAGTTTATAGGGTGGCGTGCTGATAGCTAAAGAGTTTGGAAGAAGTTTTGTTATGCTGTATGCATTTTTTTTTAAAATAGAATCATCATGTTGTGACTAAGAATTCCTTGATTACACAAGGTGAGAAAGGAGAGAGTCATACCTCGAATTCTCTCCTGGAAATTCCGAATTCCTATCACATTTACCTGTGTCTCTCAACCTGGATACAGAGGGGGAATAAGAAAAGAAAGAGCCTAAATCAAGAAGGGAATGGAAGGCAAATATGAAGTCCTGCACCTGGCATGGAATTAACTCATGCAGTAACTGCAGCGTAGGTAAGACTGGGTGGAAAGTAGTTCTGCAGAAAAAGACCTGGGGACCCTGCTTGATGACAAATTGGACATCAGTCGACTGTTTGTCCTCAAAGGAAAGAAGGCCAATTACGTACTGGATCGTATTAGCAAGAGTGTAGCCAGCAGGGCGAGGTAGATGATTATTCTCCTCTGTTCAGTGTTCTTGAGAGACTGTGTGTACAGTACTGGGCCCAAGTTGGCTCCACGGCACAAAAAAGCCAGACTTGCCTGTGTGTCGTGGCGCACTACCAATAACCTTTGTGTAGATTTAGAGAATTCTGATACTTAAGCAGATTAATATGAATAACAAGATTCTGTAATCCAGCTACCTGTGTTGATTGTGCACATGCTTACCCTGACTCCAGAGTCTCTGTGTGGCAGCTTCTTTTTCAGCTGAGGACTGAAGTGCCTCACACCCGCTGTGTTTTAGTGTAGGGTACAAGTGTGGATACTGGTTGTTTCTCAGTAGCTGGTACAAGTTAACTACCTGCCTCCTGGTAACCTGTGCACACATCACAGGTGAGAATTAACCTATTTAGTTGTACCTTGCAGCAGAACAGCTGCTTTCTGAATCATTCAAGTTCACATGTTGGTATTTTCCTCGTATATTCACTGCCATGAAAGAATGACCAAAATCTACTCAAAGACAGTGATGTGAAGATCCAGCTTTATGTGTGAAAATATACAATATATTTAAAAGCTCCACAGCTGCTGCATGGACATCTCTGTTACTTTACACATATTTTTGCTAGATCTCCATAGCCTAGTCTTTAGGTTGAAGGGTGGACCAGTTTCATGAGCTCTTAAATTTTCTTCTCTTTTTTGGGATGGTGAATGAGATTGTTCCTATTTATAGAATAGCCTTCAACACACATTCAGTGCTGAAATTTGTCACCAATGCAGAAGAGTAGATCTCTTTTTAAAGAAAGTCACAATACATAGTAGACAGCCCTGTAACTCCTAATGTAATGAGAGGATGAAAAAGGAAACATGAAAACACCATACAGAAATGATTGGGTGGTGATTAAAGTGTAATCTGCATCTGGCCTGAAATGTAATGAATGCTCTGCTGTTGTTTACAGTAAAGATGATAATGCAGGGTGTGTAGGGAAGGCAAGCTAACTCTTGGGAAGGGGTGTATGTATAGACATGGAAATTACCACTTCTGAGGTGAAAGCAAACTGCAAAGAATTTAATGTGTTGGAACTGAACAGACCAGATAATCCCTACCTCAGAATATTGGAGCAACCAGCCCATGAAATTGTAAATCTACTGGTTAGGATTTTTTTAGAATTGGCAGATAAGAGGTTGTTTTATATGGCTGGAAAAGGGTAGCTGTGGTGTCTCTCTTAAAAACCAGAGCAGAGATGTTCCCCTGACTGCATTCCCCTTATTAGTTTGATCTCAGTGCATTAGTTTAGAACACATTTTGAGGAGGGAAGTGCTTACAGACATGGAGTTGAACAGCAAATGACATAAAATGCATCAGGAGTTTACTAAGAGAGGTGCTAATACCACACTAGTCTGCTATCTAACATGGCAACTAATTTTTTTTAAAAGGAGCAGGAGTCTTTTATTTATCTGGATTTCAGAATATGATGCACTGTTACATGGGGAAATACTAGTGAAGATTAAACAAAATGCAGTTTAGAATAAGGAGTGAAAGGTGTCAAGAGAAATTACTAATGATGTGGAGCACTGGAATAGTAGACAGGAGTTCTGGACAGGAAAAGAAGGTGCATTATATGGATAGCATGCAAATGTAACACTACCATTTGTTGGAAATGCTATTGTTTGAAAATGACTGATGAAGGGGAAGAATGGATTATGGCTGTCAACTGCAAGGTGATTATGAACTGTGTTGTGTGATGCGATCCTGAAGGAGAGCAAATGTGATCTTAAAAAGGATCAGGCAGGAAAGGTGTTTTTGCAAAATTGGGAAATACTGAAACCATTGTACTTTTGTAGCTTCCCTGCAATGCTATACATCCAGAACATTACATACTGTGTTTAGAAAAGGTGACTGTAATGTGGAAAATGAGCAGAGAGGGGGTATTGCTTTGGCTTGTCTGGTTACTGAAGTAGTGACAGAGGAGTGGTATGCTGCCTTCTGTGAATGCCTGTGGAGAGAACAGCACAGCTCTGGGAAGAGCTGGGTATGCTGAAAAGAAGTGCAGTGCCATCCTTGAGGTCTAAAACACGTTACCAAAAATACTTTTCTGGATTATGAGACATTTGAATATTTGATATTCTGTAAAAGGTTGAAGATCGTGTTTTTCAAGTCTGTTACAAAGACTGCTGTGTTAGGAAAGTCCCTGGTAAGTGTGCATGTTTTCCTAGAATGGACAGCATTTCTGCTCTTGGGAAATAGCATGTTTCTACTCTTTCTCATTTGACCTGGTAGCAGGAAAAGTTACAGTTGCTAAGGTAGGATGTTACTTGGCTAGAGATCTACAAAGTAGATGTTTAGTGCATTAGCTGGATACTTGCGTTATTTATTGAAGGAACCTCTTTTAAACTGTAAACTATAAACAGAACAGAGAGAGTTCTTGAATCCCTTCTTCCTGGTGTTCTAATTTGGCATTCATTCAGGATAGCGAGGAAGCTCAGATCTCTACTTTCATGACACCTCTCAACTAGTTGCTTTTCAGACTCCTGTCTGATACCTCTTTACAGATCTTCTGGGTTTTCTATCAGTAAAGATTTGTCATAACTCTGACTAAATTTCTCCCTCTTTTTTGATGGTTCAGTTTTCAATCTCTTCTAATGTCAAAACACAATTTGTTCTGCTAACCACAGTGCTCAGTAGTACACTGAGCGTGGAATTTAAATGTAAAACAGGATGCTTCATAAACAGCTGAACTAATGAGGACTGATTTTCTATTGAAATGTATCCGGTTATCCTAATTTACCTCTCTACAAAACATTCACAGATCCCACTCTTATCACCTACTTACTTGGAGAATTAACAACAGACAGGGTGGTTAGTGCAAACCCATTTACATGCTAAAGTCTTGGATAAAGATTGAGGTGTAATTACCTTCCTTTGCTGGGAATGCTCACTTTGTTCTTCTTCCTATGCTCTCTTAGTTGCCGGTTTTCACAAAACTAGCAAGAATTTCATCTATTGAAAATGCTGACAGTCAGTCAAATTTAGATGAAATTAGCCAGAAGTTATGAATGGGAAATACCTAGAGAGACAAGCATTCCTTTTCACGAGAAAAGAAATGGAAGACCTTCAGAGGAAACAAATCTGCAGTCACTTCAGTTCTCAATCATACCTAATAGAAGAGATGGAAGCCTCTGTTTTCCATCACAAATGGTTTAAAAAACACAGCTCTGAAAAATCTTGTGAGGAAAAAGAGTTGATGCAGAAAGTTGTTTGTTGCAGGAGAGTCAAGTTCTGATTATGTCTCTGTATCTCAATCCTCTGTGCTAGATACTTGCAGGCAACAAAAGCATTCCTTTGGAGACTCTGAGGTGTGCAGCTTATTTGAATCTTATTTCAGACAATAGGAGTAAAGGACTGACAGACTTGTAGGTATTTGTAGACAATTGGAAAAAGCAAAGGAGATTCTGGAGAATTATAAAGGACTTGTTCTTTTTCCCTACATCTGAATTATATAGCCAGGATTTGGATCTTTGCTTGCTTACATTGTTGGTGTATAACACTGAGTTGACAGATTCTCCTGGATCTACTCTGTATTTGGTGAAAACTAAGGATCAGGTACTGTTTTACCATTCTGGTCAACAGACTCTCAGTCAACTGATCCATCTTTCTCTAAGCTAACTGAATGATAAAACTGAATGAAAGAGAACACATTTTGTGATAATTGGGCTCAGGAGGCTTGCTTTATCCTTTTTACCTCCGAAGCTATTGATGTTCTTTTAAAAGTGCTTATGATACATGAAATATCTAATGGTTTTTTTAGAAATATGTTTCCTGCTCCTAAAAATACTGCGTGTCTAGTGTGTATATTTTAAAATGTCAACCCATTTATTGACAAAAGTGTGAACACAGTAAACTTAAACAGGTTGTGTATATTTTATTTAATACTAATGCAAACTGTATATATACAGAGTAAGACGTGTATATGTTTTTCTGTATCATGTCTGTGCATAATTCCGTGATTCCATAGATGGGTTGGATAGCTTTGGAGGTGCTGAGACACAAACAAAATTTTGTTTTATGCTTCCAAATAACGGGATGCTGTTAAAAAGGTTCCTATTTTTGAAGTTCTGGATTATTTGAAAATGAAAATATTTAAGATAAATTTTGGTTACTTGATTTTTGCAGACTGCATGTACTTTCCATGTTAGTAGAAACCAGTTATAACAGCAACTAAATCCTCCTTTTCCTATGTGCTTTGAATTTATTGAAATTACCAAGTAACTTGTTTTAGACAGTTTGAGTATTTTTTCCCTCAAGTGCTTTTTGCAGCCAGCATAAGGAAAGCAGGAAATGAGACAGAGAGAATGTGAATCCTTTCATCCTTTTTGACTGGGTGGGAGCTGGATGTGAAACAGTTGAACAAGCAGGAAAGTTCCTAGTAGTCTTCCTACACTTGTCTATAGAATTCATGTAACAGTTTTTCCTGGTATTGATGGTATTTTTGGCTGTAAAGGGAGCAGATGTGGTTTAGTACACTGTACGGTACAATTCCTGTTCTCCTCCTAAATTCTCATCTCGCCTTGTCTGTAGATTTGCCGATGATCCTGAATGATCTCTGCCTCAGGTTCCCCTTCTGTTTGGTGGATGACACTGCTTTGAAAATGTAGTGAGCAGCAGTCAGGGGAGGGTTTGTGGGTAAGCAGGGGAATTTAAACTTCATTTTTTAGGCAGTGTGTATGTTGCAAGGGGAAAGAATCCATATTCTGTAGTCCTGGGCAAGTATAAAACAGCTGTTGCAGAAAATTAATTTTCAAAAATTCTCTTGCTTCTAAGGACCAGGCAAGACTATCAGTCTTGAATGTAGGTAGCTCTAGAATAGTACCATTGTTCAAAATTTAGACTTAGGATTTTTCTTCTGTTTACTTTGCTGATACATGCAGAAAGGAGTAGACATAGACTTTGACTCAGGCTACTTTTTTATTTGGAAGGCTTCATTTTCATGAAGGGATTAAATTAAACTATATAAGTATAAATATAAAGGATGTATATACACTCATTGTGGATCTTACATGCTTTTTCATACTTTCCGTTTGCTTTGATTTCATAGACAGCTGTGTATGAATGATTCTTGGAAGAAGGACAGTTAAGTGGTAAACGTGCTTTTCTCCATAGGATTGCTTAAAATAGTTATTGAACTATGATTCTACTTCATGCTTCTAATGGAAAACTTCAGCTTGAAAATTAAGATTGGAATTCGGATACCCCTTAGAATGAAACTGAAAGCAAAATGCTGTTTTTAGAACAATGTTTTTTAAGAGCGCTCATTGTTGTTTTGTTTTCCTCTAGGTAAGTAGCAAAACTGTCATCCTTTTTAGTGAGAGTATAGCTAGGCTTGTCCTGAGCATTTCTGGAGATCTCAATTTTATGTGTTATCTAAAGAAATATTAGGGTGGAAATGGAAGATTTTCACACAAGGATAAAACAAACCAACCCTTTCTTTATATGTTTGGGAAGCTGGTCAGATACAATGAAGGTTACTTGGATAACCTTTACTCTGTCAGTGTAGAGCTGCCAGCTTCTCACATCCCGCTTACCTGATCCTGTGGACCTTGTTTTGGATAGCAAGTCTTGAATAAACTAATTTACAAAGCCTCAGATGTATTTCTGTAAGATTGCAGATGTCTAAAATTGGGAAAGTTGCTGTAGATTTTGTGCACTGTAAGCAAGGATTTGTACGAAGTTTGTGTTGGCCATATCCATGTTTTGTTTATGATGTTCTTCCCTATCTGCTTCACAGTGCTATTTAGGCTGTGTACCCTGAGAAGTGTGTGCAAACTACAGAGGTACAGCACAAAACCTTCCCTAGTATCATCTCATTAAAATCATAGGGTAGATGGTCCAAAAATTTAAAAAATGGTGGCCAACAGAACCCTTCCAACAGACAAATTCAGAAGCTGATAAGACCTCTGCTGTAGAGACATGTGCTTTCTTGATAGTTCTTTCTTTTGAATGATGATACAAGAATGAATGAATGATTTCAAATTGGTACAAGATGCCCAACAGATACCGAAGTTACTAGGGACAACAAGGAGTAATTGCACAAGCTTTGTTTCTTTAGGAAGCTTAATTAAAAACACAGGTGAAGTTCAGTTTTAATAAGGTAGTAGTGTATTTTGCTCATGGCATGTTTTCTCTAAGAATGAGAACACTGTAATATTTTCATAACAGTGTTATTCTAGTTCTGTTTTCTGTTTTGTGTTCTGGAAGCATTTTTTTGTCTGTTTATTGAACCTTACTCCACCACGATTATTTTTTTCCTGAGAATTCCTTTGAATTCTTTTCCATTTTTATCAATAGCTGAAATTGGCTGCATTTGTTCTAGTTCATCTTTTATTGTCTCTGTGGACTGGAATGTATGTTGAGCTTATAAACCCTTTGGACTGCAGAGACCTAATTGTTTGTGCAACCAGACTTTTTAATCATGACACTCAATTGGAATGAATATTTAAAAATGCACATCGTATATACTTTAATGCCAGGGGCGAGCTCATGCTCACGTTGTAATGTGAGAGGTGATTAATACAAAAATTATGTATGTGTAACTATACATACAAGGGATTCTTCTCCTACTTAATACTGATGCTTGTTCTTTTGTGCTCTTAAACCAGTTAAAATTCTTATCTGTTGATAGACTACAAGCATAAAGAGGAAATCAAATGGATGTGAAATTACTTTCCCTCAGAAATTGTCAACAAAGAGCTATTCTCTCACTAGATCATGTGTATAAATTTTCTTGCCAAACATGATGTGAAAGTCTGGTTTGTTTTTTTTTTACTTTTTTCATTGTTTTTCAAAATGTTGAGTGCTGCTGCAGCAATATATGAGATTTTAAGTAGGCATTGATTGTTTACTTTGATTAGATTTAAATAGTATTATTGGATTTCCCAGCAACTTCAGATGTTGTAGACACGTGTATAGAACTCAGTAATGATCAGATAAATGAAAATAGCCTACTTGATTTCCTTTTTTTTTATTTTAAAGAAGAAAGGTAATAGGAATATGGATTGCATCCTCCTAGCTTCTATGGTAGGAATTATTATGCTACTGAAGTTAGGATTGGGAGTTAAGTATGCAGCCCTTCCATTCTTAATAAAAACCTTAATATTTGGTTCAGCAGGGCAAAGGACTGGACTGGGAGGAGAGTAACTACACAGACTGTCTTCTAAACCTTACAATATATCTTTCAAGTACAACAGCTTCTCAAAGGAATCCTGGTGCTTTACATACATTCATCACTTTGGTTGCACCTTACTTTATTAGGGCCTTTTGAGTTACCAGTATTGAAACTACTGTGATAGCAACTGATAATTGCTATAATGAGCGATTTGTAGGATACATGGTAATACTGACAGGTTTGAAACCAGGTGACTGAAAGGACAGTGGAATGGTCTTTATCTGGTCTCCTCATATGGTAAACGATCTCTGTTAACCCCCAAAATAACTCTTGGGCAGCTGCTGCTCTTTCAGCTGTTCATTAGCTGCTACAGGAGAAGCCCCGGGACTTTCAGGGAATGTTGCCCTATCCTGCAGCACTGGGTACCTCCTGCTTAAGCCAAAGCCACTGAATTTTGATTCTGGCTTGGAATTTACATACCCCAAATCTGACTGCGGTGTAGAACATGTGAAAATTAAAGCTCTCTGTAATTAGGACAAGGTGCAGAAGTGACAGGCTGCACCTTATGGAGTGAGCTGAAGGTGGGTTTTTTACACCTTTTCTTCTGTTAGCAGTGGAATATCATTTGATTTAGGAAAGTTGGTATTTTTTCCTCCCATGTCCTAGATGTTACCCTTTTGAAGGTGGTTGCTCCTTCCCCACCCCCAGCAGTGTTGTGGCATTTGGATGTGGGAAGGAATTGTTCTATTACAAACAAAAATACATCTATTAACAGTAAATTAAGGTTAATAAATTTCAATGTATACAACATACACTTTTATTTTTAAAAGTTTTTAGAAATAATTTTAATCAGGTAAATCACAGTCCTGAATTAATTTCTTGTCATGCAAAGGATTTTATCAATATGAATCCATGTTTCCTGACTGGAAAAAAGAATACATGAAAAGAAAACCTGAAAAATGATCTTGTTGTCTGAGAGGACTTCCATTTTCCCACCTCTGGCAGTTGTGCCTTACTAACAGCATGAGTTTGGGACCTTACAAAAACCTCTGCCAAGCAAGGTGTGGTTTTCAGTCTCCCCAGACTGAAGTCCCATGTAAATAGTTTCACAAAATAATTTTCAATACCTTTTATCCTGTTTGATCTGGTTTTCAGACACAGAACTAACTTCAGCATTTATTCATATGTATAGACCCTTGGCCAATCTTGTGCCCACATATCAATAGTTACGATACATGATTTCTATTCAGTAAATCAGTTTTGTCTTGAAGAGTGTGTGAGGCTTCTTTCTACCTTCTTGAAGACTGAAACAAATATATTTCGTGAACTCTAGTTGGATTATATGTATGCTGATAATCTGGTCAAGCCATCAGCAGTTTGTCTCTTAGTTTCAGTGGATCGAAACTGGGATCGAATTTTGATTTTATTCTAAAAGACGTTGTTTCTTAGTATCAGAACTGATAAGACATTATAGAAAATGAAGAAAATAAAATTCTGGTACCTGTTGCAATTCCAAGATTCTGAAGGAAGGACCCAGCTCATTATCTTTCTACCTAATGCTTAGCGATATTGGGTTGAGTGTACCTTCTTCTAACTGCTGTTCTAGAATTGACAGCCTTCTTAGCAAGGCTAAAGTTGAGGTTTGAAACCATAAGGAAAAAAAATGTAAATTTTAAACTCTACTACAAGATGGTTGTCAAAAAACATGCATAACGTCAGAGTGGTTTGGGGTTAAACCGCAACAGGATTTGTGTTTAGCAGTGTCTTTTCCCCCAAACTGTTCTCACACTCTCCCTCCTCTCTCTTCTTCCCCCCCCCCACCCCTTTAACTTGCTTTCCTAACGGAGTGGAGTTGCCTCAGTGGTCAAAAAGTATTTTCTCAAGGACTGGTCTCAGCCTGTAGCTCCATTGTTGGAAAGTAGAGATGTATAAAGCCAGTTCTAGTGTATTTGCAGGCTTGTTCTGCTGATCCTTAGGAAGTTCTGCTCTCCTTTCAGAGACAATGAAATGCACTGACAACAGGTAATACTGAGCCTTTTATGTAACTACGAGATGCAGAAAACACATGCACAGTTTTATTTGCAGGTTTAAGACCGATACTGTGAACTGTGTTGACAGCATCTGTGAGGTTGTTGCCTTTCCTCCCCTGAAATGTAGAAATGGCCATAGCAGACAAACAGCAGGTCAATTTGAAAATGCAAGGTTATGGACCTCATATGAAAGATGCACCGTTTAGTAAAAGGATGTGGTATTTCTCCAGGGCAAAGTGGATAAATACAAACGTCTTTGCTGTTATACTGCCTGTGTTCTTGCATGTTGTAATATCCCCATTCATCACCCCAGTGATGTAACAACATGGCCCCTATTATGCGTTTCATTGTTCATACTTCCTGTCTCATCATGGAATACAGAAAAAAGGTTTTCCAGGGCTCAGAGGAGTTTGTTTCAAATATTGTTCTAGTCCCTTGACAAAGAAGGACAGACAGCTCCATCCATGCTTGAAGTACTTTGTTTAATACATCATCTCTCCAAGACACATTTTGAAAGGGTGTAGCCTTAAATACGGTGCTGTCAGGGAGAGTTATGGCTACAACTTTTATTACTGCTACTTGCAAGAGCAAAGAGATAAAGCACAGGAAACATGCACTAACGATGGACATGTTGTTCTGATGCACGCTGCGGTAGCTGCAGTCACTGAGTTTTTGTTAGTGGGAGATGCTTCCCAGAATATAATGGCATATCATAGTCAGAATGCTCATGGGAGGAATTACACAGTTTGAAAGCTTTGTTAAAAAGAAAAGAAAAAAACCCCAACATCTTAACAGCTGTTGGAATTAGAGCCTTCCAGCAGTTACTGAACTGAGAAGGAAATGAGCCACAAACTAGACCTAGAAAGATTTGTATGCAGTTACCAGCCTTTTTTTTTTAAAATCACAATGATCTGACTTCAGTAGCCAAGGTAGTGGCATCAGTGTTTTGGTATCTCCACGGTAGTTGTACCATCTGCCATCTTTGTACCACAAAGCAGCAGACAATTTCTCCCAGAAACTGCCAGCAGCAGAATGCACCATCTCAGCACACAGAGAAGAGGGGTGGTGGGTGTCTTCTGCTCAGTGCAGAAAGCTTCCTGGTGGTCCCACTGCACTTGGCAAAATGGGAGGCATGGTACTGCAAGTGTAAACAACCACCTGTAATACACGTTTCTCTTCCCACCACTTAAAAAAGCACTTGGAACAAGTTAAAAATAACTGTCTAGAATTCTGTGATACTAGCTGGGACTGCTTTAATGTCCATGATGCAGCCAGCTTCCTAAAAATAGAGATCTTGCAAGTTAACCCCATAATGTAGAAATGCAATCGATGCTATTAGATGTGAATTTCTGCAATTTAATGTTAAGACTCCTGCCACCACCATAGTACAATTTTGTTTCCCCTTGAGATTGTTCCCATCTTGTGTCAGCATCCTACAAATGCTGAACATCACCGTGAACACTATGGAAGAGTATGATATTTCTTCCTTTGCTTAGACTAGAAAGAGCTGAAGTTTGAATAAGAAATGCAGAAGCTACATATGGATGGCTGAACAGTGGGAGATACTGTTCTATAATTTCTATAGCATTAATGAAGTCTTCTGTGTGCCACTGTTGCAAAGGTTTCGCCAATGACAGGAGGAATAGTTAATCCTTTAACTCGGTGTTTAAGCATAACAAATACGCTGGTCTGTTGCAGTGTATTCTTCCAGTGTGCAGTGCAGCTATGGCTATCGCCATGAGGGCAGCTAGAATGGGATCATTATGGCTCCGGTCTATCAGTGCTTCTCCGTTCCCAGAGAGCTGAGCTGCCTTTGATAACAATCTCTCATTTGCTGGGAGATCGAAGGAGACTGACTGTTGGAAAAGTCACTCTGTCAGTGCTCTATCTGGCTGCAGTGCTTGAGTGTCATGCCTAGCGTGTCCTTACCCTTCAGTCCCTGTACTTAAGTGGAAGTCCTAACAAAGGGCTGGAGCATCTATCAAGCCTCTTGCAGTATCCTGCTCCTCTTTAGTTCCTTCTCCATTTTCCTTTATTGCTTTCTCACCTTTCATTTCCTTGCCCCGCAGTAGCTAGGAGACTCTAAGAATGTTTGATTATGTCAAAAAAGGAGGGGAAAAATAAAAAAAGGTTGTGGATAAAGTTGTTCTCAAGCAAATGACGAAATGGCTGCAGCTTTTTCAGTCACTTTCTAACCTTTCAATTACCTAACTGCTTGCTAGAATACCTAATGTTCCTTTGAGTTTTCATGCTGATTTCTCAGTGATGCTTTGTAAAGAAACTTGAACTCTACTGTTGTATTTTAATACTTACATTCATGAAGCTTTCCAATAAATTAAATTTTGATTCAAAAGAAAGTGTGCAGAGGGCAAAGAAGGTACAGGCTGTACAGACTCAGAGTTACCATGGATAGGGCTTAGGCTCAACATTTCATGACCACAGTTGAGGCTTGGTGGCATAGCATGTTTCAGGTGCCAGTTTTCTTCTGTCAGCAATGATGCAAGAGTTTTCCTCTGCAGAAAGCTCTGATTTTCTTGCACTTGTTTTTAGCCTGTCAGGCACGTGACTTTAAATAAAAGGGGCCTGATTTTCATGGAATATTGAATTCTACTTTATGAAAGTGGGACCTCCCACTAGGATGTCTCAAATTAGATTCTCAAAAGCGATGATTCAAAAAGCTTTGCCACCTTAGGAGCTGTGTATCTATCTCTATTATGGATTGAAGTAGCAGAGAATATTGAAGGTTCAACAGAGGTATGCCAGTTGAGGTATAACACTTGAAGAAATACATACAATTCCTGCTTACAGAGGGTGTGTGCAATACCATTCATCACTACACAGACATTTTTATGGATGTTAAAAATCTAACCATTGTTTGAGACAAAGACATAACAAACAGGCTTAAACCCCCAAATAATATGAATAGGTAGAAGTTTTAAAGAATGAATAGTATTTGAAATGACTCAGTAAGTGCTATCAGGAGAATTCTGGAACAATCATAGCATTAGAAGCAAAGAGAAATTACTTGTATTCATAGGCGCTGCTGCTGTATAATTATCAAAAGGCTGAGTCAAAACCGAGCAAGTCTGTCAAAATTTCAGCATGTGTCAGGAATTATTTCCTAGCTAATAAATAACATGGCAAAAATCTTCCCCTGAAGAAATTACCAGCTCTTTTGCATATCTGAATGGTATGTAATGGGAATAAGTGAATACAGAGTCAGCAGTTGTGTGAGGAAAGCAGCCACATTACTTCTTTTATTTTTGGCTGTGCCTGAGGTCAGAAGTTCCTTTGTTCTTTCTTTACCTCCCATTAGAGCAAACATAGTCTGCTTCTTTTCTCTTAATATTCTTCTTTTCCCTGTCCAACTTTTTTGTTTTGTTTAAATAAAGTAAAAATGTCTACCTGTGTTGCGAACTATGACTGTGTGGGCTCATTATTTTCAACACTTGCATGTTAATAAAATGTTGCCTTATCCTATGTTGTAATACTTCTCAAATGAAAAAGCCTTATTTAAAGAGGCAGAGTAGTGGAGCTGTAATTTGTTGAGTTAAAACTTCAAACAGTAATACTTAATGTGCATGTTGTTAAAGCACTAACCATGCACCAAGTGTTTACAGCATATAAGGCTACTTCTCTAGTAACATGCTTTACTTATCAGTGCTTCCATAATTTTGCATACTAGAGCTTTGTGGGAAATTGACTCCCTTTGTTTTGCCTTTCAGCTTTCAAGCTCTTTGTGGCCCTTGTTATTGTTTGCTTTAAGTCTTTACTGCTCCATCAAATGCAATGGGGAATCCATTCATTCCCTGTAGGTGCTTACAGCAAGGACAAGCTAAATAATATAATTGAGTGCATGTGTGATGCCATGTCTGTCAGCATAGTTCCATCTGTGGAACTGGAAGAGTGAGCAAAAATGTTTCTTGGATCACTGTTAACCACTGTCTGAATTGTAAGAAATGTGTAGCTGCTTCATGGTTGTCACTCTGTCTTTACCATGACCGTATGGAATTTCACAGTGACAGCAGGGGTAGGACTTCGATCTGCATGCATCACGAATCTTGGCCTGTTGCCACTGGAGGAAGAACTCTGCCTGGTTTTGGTATTCATAGATGGAGCTCCACTAGTGGAAGCTGCCACATGTGAGAAAAGGGAATTAATTACTGCATTAGTACAAGTAATAACAGGAGCTGTTACTGGCTTTTATTAACTGTACAACATTTAGTTGCTGTATCCTTTCCCAGTCATTCATTTTATAAAAACAGCGAGAAAAGGCTTTCATGACAAGGGCATTTATACTTGAGTGACACATAGCTCGTTTTCCTGTTTATGAGCAGATTTCCCTAATTATTAAAATCCCAGCATGTAAGATACTTAGGGATAGTTATTTGATTGTGTGGCATATGTTTTCACATGAGACTATGCAGTAAGCATGCATTTGTGAATGGGATCCTGTGATTCAGCATCCCCAAGCATGTTGGCTTCTGCAGCAAATACTAAGTTTACTGCTGTGAACAAGGCATGGTATGACCTTTTTCAGTGCCCTGTCCTGGGAGCACTAGTGGTCATAGGTTTAGCAACTAGTGTAACAAAATATAATGGGGAAGGCCTGTAGAAGGGAAAGGTGATTTTACTTTAACAGAACACATTTTTCTTCTCATACTTACTCTTTGACTGATTTCACTTTCTTATCACATATTCAGAATCACCAAGATGTCTGAGCAGGTGATGGGGCTGGGATTACTTACAGGGACAGGAAGGATAGAAGATGCTTGCTATTAAGTCCTCATCATATCTGCTGCATTTTTTTCTTGATTGGTGATCACATGGGGTTTTTTTGACTGTACGTTTTGTACGCTTTAGGAGTTGACAGTGATTGCAATCTTAGCCCTTTCATTCTGTACCATCACTGTAAGTCAGTAGGCAATGCTGCTGATTTCCATGCTGTCCTTGTCTGGGAGGTTTATAGCTCTAATCCTGTTCTCTATCTTCCTGTCACCTTCTCTTAATGATTTAATTTTGTCCTTTATTTTCTAAAACCAGACCTCTTGAGCAACTGCATACAGAAGTGCGGTTGGTAACTGGTCTATTTGGGGGTGCCCATTCACATGTGATATCTCTTACTGATTCTTTGACTGTTTCCTTTGGGCCTTTCACAACACATAAATTTCCGTTCATACTTCGTTTGAAATACTTTTCATAGTCCTCTTCTCTCCATGTTTAATTGATTGACAGGATGAAAAAACATCCTTTGATAAAGTACAAGTGAGTTCTGTAATCCCTTTGATCTCTCTAGTTCTTGAAGAGATACACTGTAAAAGCTGTAGGTATAGCCTCTTGTTTTATTCTCTCACTGCCATGAGCAGGGACATCTTTCACTAGACCAGGTTGCTCAAAGCCCCATCCAGCCTGGCCTTGAACACTTCCAGGGATGGAGCACCCACGGCTTCTCTGGGCAACCTGTGCCAGTGCCTCAACAACCCTCACCGAAAAGAATGTCTTCCTAATATTTCATCTAAACCTGATCTCAGTTTGAAGCCATTCCCCCTTGTCCTGTCACTACATGTCCTTTTAAAACACCCCTCTCCATCTTTCTTGTAGGCTCCCTTCAGGTACCAAAAAGCTGCAATTAGGTCACCTTGAAGCTTTCTCCAGGCTGAACAAACCCAATTCTCTCAGCCTTTCCTTGTTGGAGAGGTGCTCCATCCTTCTAGTCATGTTCACGGCCTGCCTCTGGCCTCACTCCAGGTCAATGTCCTTCTTGTGCTGGGCACTTCCCTCACTCTGCTGGCCACACTGCCTTTAATGCAGCCCAGAATACAAGTGGCTTGCTGAGCTTTTTCTGGTCCTTTATTAATTGAAATCTTTGCCTGAAAAATGAGACTTTTACGCTTCTTATGAAAGCATCCCAAACTAAGAAAGAAATAGAAGATACTGACTTCATCAGCTTATATTGTAAATAAATGATCTGAAGGAGAGGAAGAGTGTGCATATATTATATACATACTAACCAGAATAGATAATGTATTATATTGGAAAAATTATTTCTGTGAAGAGGTTGGAGAATGTTTATTTTCCTAAGAGGCATTATCAGTGCTAGAAACGCGAGTCAGAATATCTATTCTGCAATAACAGCTAATGTTTTATAGAGGGTTTTTGTTTCTTGCTAATATATGTGAGTGATAGCAGATTATGTCTTCTATTTACAGAATCTTGTATATTATGATTAGCTCTTGCTTTTCCAGGGCTAAGATCACACCTCGTGAGTGATGAAACAACTTTGTTGTTATTTGAGTTCAGATAGGGAAAAGCTCTTTCATTTCCTTTCCAAAATATTTGTATTTGCCAAACAATACGGAAATGATTCAAAGGGATGTGTAAAAAATGCACTAAAATTAAAATAAAATAGTAAAAGATATTTTTAATGCTTGTACAAACCCTGTCTTCTTTTTACTGAGAGAAGGGGTGACTCGACCTTTCCCTTCTGGGGCCTATTTTTGCATTATAATGTAGGTCATAACTTCTTAAAACCTACGTACTTGAAGCTAGTTGCTAATTCTCTCTGTATTAATTTTACTTCCGAATTTGAGACTTTGTAAGACCTTGTTTTGAGTGCGTATAACTTCTGTGAAAGTCTCTAAATCTAGAACTTGTGACCTTTAATACAAAATGAGCATTTTTTTTCATAAAATCGGATAAGAGCCCAGGTTAGAAAGGGCTTAAAAGGTCATTTGGTCCAAATTTTTGTGGAAAAGAGAGCCTAGATGTGGTTATCTAGTACTCTGTCCAGTCGTGTCTTGTTCAGTCTTTACAAAAGTGGATTTATTAAAAGGTAGATGTCCCACAATGGCAAAGCATATTTTTAAATATAAGTATTTAATTTTGGACTTCCTATAGGATTGGCCTCTAGATCCCAAAAAAAAGCCTTTGTGAAAATAGTTCATTTTTTTTTTCCTAAACTACAATTGTTACCTTCCATTTCTGCAAAGCTAAAGCATGACAAAAAAATTAATAGGTCTTTTTTAAGGTATTGTCTTTTAGGGGTTTGATAAAGGATAATGAGATGACTGTCTTCAATAAATGACTAATAGTCTGTCTTCCATGGTTAGCATCTAGGTTTCCATCTTCTATTTCTTTATTTTGCATTTTGATTTTTCTGCTGCCTTCCTAAAAAGCTGTAGGGTATCTCTCAGCCACTGCTTTCTATCTGTGAAGAATTTGGAGGATAATCATGATCCCATAGGTTTCGATAGGATTTTAATGCTGTCTAAATGTGGGAATTATGGAGGTCTAAACTAATAATTGTAGTGTCAGACTTAAATGTGAGTGTGGGAAAAGTATGAACTAAGCGTGTGTGGAAGGAGGTGTCTCTGATTTGCAGTTACCAGGTATCAAGGGAAGCAATGATTGTTAACAATGTGTGGGCGTTACCGAAATTATTTTTTTTGGCTTGGCAGCAGCCTGTAGGGTCATTCCTGTCAGCTTCATTAGTGTCCTTTTTGTTTTTCTGTCATCCTATTTGAGTACGGAAAGATGGTACTAAACTTTTTCTAGTATTTTATTTGCAAAACACCTATTCAGGCTGTAATCTCCCTTTTTGTGATTTTCTGCAGAGCAAAGTCAAATGCTGTCTCAGGAAAAGTGATGTTAGCTCAAGTGTTTATAATTGTACATAGCTCCCCTATGAGACTGCTTTTTCCCCTCTGTGACCACAATCCCATGTCACAGCTCTGGTGCTGTGCCCTAAAACCATGACACTGTTAACCAAATACGAAAATTTATGTCTGTGTTTTCCTAAAGCCTAGGTTGTGAAAATGAGCCCCATAACTAGTAAAAAGGAGCATCCACTTCCATGTCTGTAAAGCAGAAATGTAAACACAAATTGTTTCGGGTTAGTTCTCTAAATTCTTCGTGCACGTAAACATGGGACCCCTGCTTGTGTTCTGTTCATATGCACAAGGTGGCCAGTGCTAAATTAAAACAACCCACGTAAGCCTGGAATGAAAGAACAAGATGATTGTTGTAATATCAATTTTTAAATACTGTAAGAATGTGCATTGTCAGTGGAAAGGATATGAGTAGGCAGGCAAAATCTAGGTCTGCATTGGGTTCTACATACCGTTGAGTAGGGATGGACAGGAAAAGGTCAGATCTTCATGATCCTTAGGCTAGATGGTATCTGGCTGGTGGACCTGAGCCTTGTCTGTCCCCTAGCACTAGAAGAACATACTTCCTTTGCTTTTTGAGTAGCATCATGCAGAGCTGTTTTGCAAGTGTTTGTTTTTTTTCTTGTTTGTTTGGTTTTTTTTATCTTTTTTAAGGATTATGTGGGAGTTTCCTGAGTGAGATGGATTCTGACCAGTTTGTTAAAAATGGAATTTCTCTCTCAATACATCTGTAAACCGCTGTGAAAATTGCCATTTCTTTTGGAAATGATGTTTCATTTATTTCACAGATCTGTAATTCAGCACTAAATACTGTGCACATGCCAAGTTATAGGACTGCAAAATAGATTTCTGAAAAAAGCCTTAAACCTTCTTGTGTTTTAAAATATTTGAGAGGGAAAAAAACTAGCGACTGTTTAAGTGTGACACTGAGAACTTCCCAAAAATTCATCCCCAAATAATTATCTCTTAAAAAAAATAAGGTGCAAAAAACCCCAAAGGTGAATCAAGGTGTCTTCTTAATTGTTAATTTTAGACTGTGTGTAATGTCCAGCTGTGTTGCTGAAGAATTTGTTGCTGAGTGAGAGAGCCTGAGCCAGTAGGTTCTCTCAGGTGGTGAACTGGGAAGGAGCATCTGATCATGGCATGAAGAGTTCTGCGGTAATAATTCATTTAAAGGGGAATAATTTGCAGTGGAGGTGGTGAACTTGGTCTTTGGAATCCATTTTTAAGGCTACATTTCAGGCTTAGTCTGATTATAGACAAGGGACATCAGTCTGCCTTGTTATCCTGTACTATGGAAGAACAGCGTATTTTCTTTCTGGATACTTTTAAGAGCGAAGGTCTGTTGCGACAAGGACTTGCTCTGTTTGCACACCACTTATTAGATATAATCCTCCTATGCTGAGGCCCATAGGCATAGCGGCACAAGAAGGAGTTTCTGCACTGGGAAGAGGAAAAATGTAGAAATTTTGCTATTTTGACTGTAACTAAGTTTTTGTTTGCACAGTATCGCTGTTATTTGCACTGCGAGGATAAGCCAGCCATTCGCTTCTGGGATTCAGTGGGACATTTTTTTCCACTGCCTGGCTACTGTATGTTTTTTTTCTGCAGCCGGCAAATGCGTGCCGTTACCTTTTATTGCCTGGCGTCGTCGGGGATTAATTGTTGTTCCCTGTCCGTGCCGGTTCCTCCAGGCGCCGGGGACGTCCCGCTGCCGCGGCCGTCGTGCTGAGCGCTGCGCCGCCTGCTGTCCGCCCGCGGCTTTCACCGGCAACGGCGCAGCCGCCTCCCGAATGCAGCACCCTCCCAGCTGGAACTCCCTTACTTGCTTGAAGGCTTTAGGACGGCAGCATCAGGGTGTGTGATTCCTGTATGTCACCTTCGTAGCTGGAACTCGGTTATTTGCTTGAAAGCATTTAGGACGGCAGCGTCAGGGTGTGTAATTTCTGTACGTCTTAGGTACAAAGTTTCTCTGAAGTACTGGATGTTGGAATACATCTAATTCATTGCTACCTTTGAGGAATTAATTGCTCTAGAATTTTAGATTTGAAGGGAAAAAGTGTTGATGCTAAATAAGTAATTTATCTTTACCTCCTTTGCCTGCTGTAAATGCAAACGCAGGAAAATGCCCTAAATAAGCTACCTTTATCAAATACCTAATTAGCTGAGCTGTTATGCTTCAGCACAAGACAGGCTATGACTGGGATGATAAAAAAAGGGAGTTCTTTTATAGCCTAATTTTTCGATGAAGAAAAAACATGCATTTGATCACAGCCGTTGATTTTTCTGACAGCTCCACAGCCTGTGACTTGTTCCTCATTAATACAGCTATATGAAACTGTTCTTTTTCATTTCACCTCATATTTTGTGTGGCTTCAGCGTTTTCTGCAGCTTGATGTGGTACAGCTTTGTTCATGTTAACAAATACTGAGGCCCAGCAGGAGTGGATATGTAGAGTGAAATAGTCAGTGCAGAGGACCAGATACACAGGCTGCATTCATTCAAGGTTTTTTGCAGTAATCAAGTTGCAGTCTCATCCCAGCAGCTGAGCATCCTTTAGCATACACTCTGGAATGTATCTTCTGGTTTTGTTTCATCCTAAGGGTATCCAGCTTGTCCCCTCTCAGACTCCTCAGTCATGTAGTCTAGAATAAGAAGGAATGCTTGCGGAGATTAGGGCAAAAGGAATGAAAGTATTCCTTCTCTGAATTAAAATGCTGAGGTAAACTCACTCGTTGAATTCTTTCTCAGTTGTAGCTGAAACTGACTGTTTCCCTGCTTTTTTCCACATGGATTCACCAGAAGGAATAGAGATTGAATTTGTGAGACATATGTCATGGTAGCTGTAGGGTTTCAATTGATAATATTATTGCTGTTAGCTTGCTGATGGAACTTTTTTCCCATAAACTTTAGAATTTTATACCTTCAAGTCATTCTTATTACTCACGTAGCAAAACAATTTTTGATGTTCTTATCCAAAATCTCTTAACCTCACAGATGGCAATAAAACCTAAACAGAAAATCCACCATGTTATTATGAAAAAAAACCCTGAAAGAAATACACAAAGTGTGTAGATCTGATTCATTAATCTTTGTTAGTGGCACTTAGACAATATTATTGAGCTACTGTGGTAAAATATTAATGAGGATTGAGGTATTGCTTAGATGAGATTTTCACAGCAGTTGGGATCTTTGGCTGCTTTTCTTAAGTTTACTTTTGGCTTACTGGGTAACGAATTTTCCTTAAACTCTTGAATTTTTTACCTTAAAGACCCGAGGAACCCCGAAAACGTTTAAATGTTATGACTATTTAAAGATCCAGCTACCTTTATATCAGGTTATGTTACAGGAATGTTGGAAATGCTAAATAATTTGAAACCTTCAAAGGAGGGATGAGAATAACTAGAACAACTCTGTTTATACTGCTGAAGTATTTTAGTATCAAAAGTAGTAAAATATTCTCCCAAAGAACTGTTGTAGTGTTTCACAGTTTTTCAGCTGATAAACTCCTGCAATTGTTTCTGCTCAAAAGCCAGTTTCTCCCTGAATTCTTTCATGTAATTATTTGCTAGCATCGCTTTAAGTATTAGAAGAATGACACGTACACTGTTTGATCATATCATGGAATATAGCTTTGAAGATGACAAAAAAATACCTCAAGATGTATTGCACATTCAACATTGCTTCTTCCAAAGTGTTTTTAGATGCTAAGAAGACATGAGTCAACCTTTAAAATTTTGCTTTACTTCATAGAACTGGTTTATAATATTCATCTGTAAGAGTCTTAACATGGATTCTTATTTGTATGTGTAAAATTGGTAAGGTCTTCTCAATAGTTAAAATATTCAAGGACCTCTACCTTGACTGGTTGCGAACTACTCCAGGCATCTGTTAATTAAAGTTTATAAACATTTTGTCATCACAGTATGACAGTATGTTTGGAAGTCAGTGAAATACAGTAGACACATTCTGTCTGAATCAGACTCAGGGTTCAGGTCTGAATCAGACTCAAAAGCTGCATGATAAGAGCCTGGATTGTGATCAGTATCAAGTAATGTTTGGCACTCTCTTCCAACAGATCTGTGCATTTCCAGTAATGCCTACAACAGTAGTACTAACCCCTCTGATTTTCTCAGAAGCCATGAGGAGGTGACATTTTATGTCAAGTTCAGTTCTTGAAGTTCTAATAAAATGTCAACATTCATACTTAGTAAAAAAGGAAAAGTTACAGGTTTTTATAGTTGCAAATATAATTTGAGATACAAGCCTTCAAAGTTTCTGATCTGAAGGTGCTGTTTTAAGAAAATGAGAAGAGCAGTCCCTTCTTCCCCTCCTCTGGTGGTGGGAGCTCTCTTCAGTTCTGACACCCAAGGTTGTCAGGCTGCTAATGCTTGTTGTTGAAATGGCCACTTAGGCAGAGAGAAGATATATTACCATAGTTTAAGGGACATTTTACAGGAACACCATTTTCTTTAGCATATTTTTCACTCTACTCTACTTATTAGTAGTCTTTAGCCCTGCTATCCAATTACCTACAGCTTCAATTTCTTATTTAAAATGGTGCTCATTGTTGTTTTCAGTATATTTCACTGTCTCTCTCTTTCAAAATCAGTTTGTGAAAGTCTTTGACTGTAGAGATGATGTAATTTTAAGATCAGCCATATTGATAAATATTGACTGGTTTCTTTAATCTGTCGAAGTCTGTTTAAAAAAGTAAGGTATTCTTCCAACTGCTGTATGTGAGCTAGAAGCTAATTTATCTCACAAGTTTTTACATGTGAAACATGATTCCATATTCTTAAGCAATGCTAAGGGAGTACATAAACTTTACAAAATATAAACAATTAACATCCATATTAACATTTAATCAAGTTGAAACCTTTCAGGAATAAATGTATTTTTCTTTTAAAAGAATATTTCCTTTTAGGAAAATTGAATCAAATGTAGAAGATTTTGCTTGATGCCATTGAAATACAAAGCGGGTATGCATTTTGGAGGTAATGCATATTACTGGCACAAGCCTTTTCACTTTTTTTTCTGCTTTTACAGGTTATTTTTTATGTTAGGTAAATAATTTGAAAACTTGTGGCCAAACAATCAGCCACTTAGTTCATAATTTGCCCTGTAACTGCAAAATTATGTCTAAATATCAGCAAATGTCTGAAGACTGTACAGAGCATTTTTAGCGTGTTATAGAAGAGGTATTTCAACAGCCTTGCTATTGAAATCTCCAGCCTTGTTATTCTTAACACACTCAAAACATGCATTTGAGCTGGTTTCACTCTATGTACCAGAGCTGGTTTCACTTTATGTACCAGAGCACATTCTAATAACTGAATACATTTTAAGTGTCGTTTAGTAGCATGGTATAAAAAATGTAGTCACTACAAGGTATACCTTGACATTTCCATAAAGCAAAGCAAACAAAATGGGTCTTACAATTTCAAAACTTTTGTGACAAATAAGGAGAAATAATTGAAAGCTTAACTTCAGAACTTTCAAGACCAAATTCTAAGTTGCCTGTAAAATATATGCAACACACATTTTCCCAGGAATTAGTGGTGGAAAAAATAATCTAGTTTTCTATTAACTTGTATATCCTAAAGTTAACATTAGTACTGTGTTCTGCAAATGGTGACATCTCATAAAAATTCAGACCATTTGATTTGTGCATATTCTCTAAATTTTCAAATATTCTCAGTGTGGTTTCATAGTTACATTAGTAATAAAGAATTTACTTTTTCTTTCAGCTCTGCAATAATATATAATCACTGCGTGTATTCTGTATATCCATAGATCTAATCCACAGCAGCCAAAAAGAACAAGGACATTCAAGCCCTTTTCAGTCTTTTTTTTAAAAATCTTTTTTATCAATTGAAAAAGTAATTAGTATAAGCTTCGCAATAAACAAAACTTGTCCTACCAAACTGTATTCTCATAGCTGTGGGTGAATTTTGGAAAAACATTATTATGTAATTTGTTATCAAAATCAACCTGTGTGAATCACTATAGCTAATAATAATAATATTCTGGACTACTTTTCTTGCCCTTCAAATAACCGCATTGTTACGTCCTGTATTTTTGTATCTCCTAGCTACAAAAAAAGTTCCAAAAAGTTTTATTTTTAGAATTGTGCTAGAATTGTTTTCACAATCATTATATTTTCATGCTGTCTTACTGACAGGTTCCCATGAGCAAGTGAGAAAGCTCCTGTGCTTAAAGTGCAGTGCTCTGTAGTGGTTACTGCTCTCTGTTGCAATACCTATTGAGGTGTATTTCATCTTGCTGGTGAAGCATTGGCCTTGGGGTCAGTATCATGATCCCGGTCTCTGTACAGTTATAACTGAGTTGACCTCGTTTAGTTTATGATCATTTTATCTGCTGTTTAATCTGCAATTTACATGGCCTATAGATTCAAAATATTGTGTCCCTGTGTCCTGTAGGGTTATGATAAAAGATAGTGGACCATCGGTAGGTAACAAAACAGACATTATAACCATGGCAGTTATACTGCCAAAGGCATCGCCTCCAGAGAACGCATCCTGATCTGCAGGCCAAGAAGTGGG
Source organism: Eulacestoma nigropectus (assembly GCA_013397775.1). NCBI lineage: Eukaryota > Metazoa > Chordata > Aves > Passeriformes > Eulacestoma > Eulacestoma nigropectus. The sequence continues at coordinate 1,370,589 of VZTE01003915.1, read as the reverse complement.
AAGAGCTTGGCCCCTTTGGAACAGACTGGCTGCACCCGTGTTGCATAACATCCTCTGCTTGGATCCCAAGAGATTGCTATTTTTCTTTCTTTGTATGATTCACAAAAACTGCCACAGTTCACCCAAGTCGCATCATGATTCAGAGAGGTGTCTGTTGTATTTCTTGAGGCATTGCATGATGGCACTGCCTGAAGGCAGCAGAGCTGCTGAGGCAGTACTGGAGGAGTGTTACAGTGCACAGGGAGCAATCTCATCCATGCTGTCTGTAGGGAATAGCCCCTGTAGTAAATCTTGTTCAAAAATTCCCCTGATTCTGTGTCAGAAGAACCTGCCTGTCTCACCCTGAAAGGAATCCTGGGAGCTAAGAGCTATGTGGAGAACCTTAGCAAATCACAGATCTGGAACAAGCAGGGGAACAAAGTTACTAAAATATTGGTACACGTGGGGTTATTTTAACTGCAGCTCCATTGCTTAGAGTAACTTCTAAAAAAATATATTTTAAATGTATTGTTTTGGTTTTGGTATCAGTTGAAGTTATATTTATATGCATGTGTCTGTAAGTTTTTTATATAAAGACGTATTTAAGGATTTATTGGTTTTAAACGATAAAGATCTATGCAGATCTTTTAAACTATAAAGAACTATGCAGAATGTTCCAGAAAACAAACTTCAGTATAGAAGACTCGAGTGTCTTTCAGAATTTCCTTTGCAGGTGTGAATATTCATAATAAAACTTTGAGTCATTCCTGCTTGATTGTTCCACTTGGGTGAAATACCTTCATCCAGTTGACAACAATCTCAGACTTGAGAATAAGGATCTCTTTCAACTAAATTCTTCTCTGAGACTCTTAGCCAATCTTTGTCCTGCTCCCAGGAGACTCACTGTTGAAATACTAGAGGGTAGCTTGAATTCTGCTCTTATTAATGATTGCCAGACAAAGAAAGAGTCAAATTGTCTTAGAAGATACTAGAATATAGAAGCAGTTAGGAGAGAGGAGGTATTCATCCTCTCTCTCTCTCACTCCCTTCATCTCCACCAGCCACTGCAAAGCATGCTTTTGTGTTATATAACCTGGCCGTGACTGTACGTTCCTCTACATCCTTTCATGATCCTCAGCATCATCATTATCCTCTTTTCTTTTTGTTAGAAAAGGTGTGGCAACCTCCCCTTTGCCCTTAAAATTATGAGTTATAATCACATTTAAAGTGGAATTGTTAATTATGTGCATTTGAATAAGGTAATTCTTTCCAGTGTAATAATTTTCTTTATAAGAGACTTACTAAATATTTTATATTTATTATTTCTGCACCTTCATCTAATTGCAGAATTACAGGAACTTCTGAGAACAATGGTGATGATAATGAGATTGGTAGAAATTACAAACACTGAAGTTTTCATGCAGTGATACAATGAAATGTTTAGTGAAAGTCATTGGAATTTGAGGACATGGGGAGAACACAGGAACGCAGAGCCCACTGCCCTTTCTCTCCAGGCAAACCACCCTCCCTCAGACAGTAGTTTTTAAATGAAGAGTAAAGAGCTATCCAGATGATTCATTGGTTTGAAAGAGCATTATTCAACCTGCTTTGTACAGAGGATGGGAATAGATGACCTCTAGAGGTCCCTTCCAACCTGAACTATTTTATGATTCTGTTGAAATGCTAACTCCACACATGGAAAATTTTGATTCTTTAGAAAGTGTTTTTGCCAGCATCTCCTCTTGAGGCTGGTATCTACAGCTTTGTTTAGCTTTGATAACACCTCTCATAGTCCTTTTGTAATTAAAACCCATGTGCCATTCTTGCCTAATAGCCACATTAATCTGTATAGTACTAAATAAGAAGCCATGAGAAACCTGTGTTTATAAATTCCAGTTTATCAAGCCCTCTTCCAGTGTTTCCATGTTCAAGAACGTGTCCTATGTGAAATAATCTAAATCCACAGCTGCCTTTCCTACTTAAAAAAGTGTCTGACACCAAATTATTCTGCAAGAGCTTTGCTTCTCTTTCCAGTAAAATGGAGTGTGGGGTGTAAGCACCTTTCCCATTAATTTGTAGATAACCCACTCAGCCTTCAGAAAGCCTATGGAAAAAGATAGTCCTTATAACCCACTCGAATGGTATAATATTTAAGTAGTAAATACTAGACCTTGAAACACAGGGATTGCAGCAGAAAACTTACCAAAAAAGGGTTGCTCACAATTCTTGGTGTTATTTGATGTTCTCTAGTAGCATCAAAAAACTATTGAGAACGTATAGTGTCCTTAGTAAAGTAGCACTGCAATCGTAGCAAAAGATTTGTCTTCTGCTTTTGATTATGGTCACATATTTATATACACTACACTTTTTTTCCTATTTGCTGATTCTTGATTATTCAAATAGGAAATTACCAGCGATTCTTGAAATTTTCATTTCAACATTTGTTTTATTTTTATGTAAATCTGCTAAAAATATTTGTGGGTTTGGTAATATTTAGGCAGTATGTAGTAATGAGGTCAGAACTTTTGTGCTTATATAAAAAATGCAACTTCTCTTCAAGTTTGAGAGACTTAGTCCATATTTTTTGTGAATTGACACTGGTTGAATTGATCTTACTGAAACTATATTGATTTATACCAGCTAAAATTTTAACCTGGGATTCTCTATGTGTCTCAGTGTAATTGTTTATGTGCATGTTCATTCATGCATAGCAGAATAGCTGTTAGTTGCAATTTTGAGGATTTACATTAAATGGCCACTATTTGTTTTATGGCTGGGTACAAAATTGTAGAATCAGGAATCATGGAATTGCATTTGGAAGGGACCTCTGGAGATTGCCTAGTTCAACACCTTGCTCAAAGCAAAGTCAGCTAAAGGAGGTTGCTTGAGGCCAGTGGGGTTTTGAATGTCCTCAAGGATGGAGGCTCTGCAGCCTCTCTGGCTGTATCACTGGGGAGTGCAGACCTGGACACAGCATTCCAGGTGTTTCTCACCACTGCTGAGTAGAGGGGGATGATCCTAACAAGAGCTTCATGTTTTTCTGCTGTTCTCACATACACAGCAATTCCTCCTCCTGGTCTTCTTGGCTAGTCCTTCCTAAAACTCCTGTATCCATCCATTACCTGATTGCTGCAGCCGGGTGTCTCCTCTCACCAGCTGCACAACTGAATTTTGACCCACGGGATCTGTGCACTCCTCATCTCCTTCCTTCTTACTGTCAGAACTGAGGAGAGAGCCACCTGAGTCCATTTCTCTTTCTTTATTTTTGAAATTTTGATTTGCTTAATTTAATACAAATATTTAATAAAGACCAATTTGTAAGTACTGTGCCAGCTTTTATTTCCATGTGACAAGTAAGTAGCTGCTGTAAACATGTTATAAACATGTAAACATGTTATAAATCTCTATGTAAAACTAACTTGTAGTTTAAGATCTATGCAGTAAAATAAAAGTTGAGGGGGTTTTGTTGTGCTTTTTTTTACTTTTTATAATAGAACTTTGCTTCATTGAGCGATGTGGATTTTTTTTTTCAGGGAGGAACATTTAAAGAAATAATTGTTTTCTCCTGAGCAAAACTTTGTAATGAATCTTTAATCAATTTCCTTGTTAGAGCAGCTTTATATATAGTGGATTCTAATGAAGGTAAACACTGTTTTTGAACTAGCATCCAAGAACTTCAGCTGAGAAGCAAAGTATTATCATAAAAATTCTGGAAAGGGGTTATGTATGTTGCACATAGTTCCCTGATCCTGATATAAAGACCATTTTCTTTTCTATGTGGTTGCATGCACACAAGGGGAATTGGTGAATGGATAAACCCATAGCTTGTCTGTATCTGATTATGAAGTAGAAAGATGCTGTAGTGTAGAGGTGGGGAGAGCAGTGATGCACCAACAAACTGATGTTTTCTTCGAGGTAAGAACAGATAGCAGGTTACTTTTTTTTTTTTTTTTTTTTTTTGTCTTCTGCTACTACTTTAGGTGGAGATGCTTGGATTTGGAAAGGTGTGGAGGTCTGTCCTTTTTCTAAGTTTGAAATTCATGTATGTAGTAATGCTATGGCCTGAGTGTAGACTGTGGTTCTGAAGGAGAGCTGCTTTTCTGTTGAAAGATTCTGTATCACAGGTATGTGATACTGATGGCTGGTCATGGTCTTCAGTATGTTCATAATTCAGTGACACTGGGATCTCAAATTTTAAGGTACTCTTGGTACGTATACATAGCGTCTTGTTAGAATTCTGCCATACACAAACCAAGCCAGGCTCTGTTTCACTTTCTTTGAATTGTGCTGAGTCCTTAGATAAGTTGGGGAGTCAGGAAATACTGATTCTGTATGCCCATGCAGCTGAGAAAATAGAGTAAAAGTAGGGTTTGTAGAACTCCTTAAGAAAACAGGTCAGTAGCTGCTTTGAAAGTAACAATTCATAATTTTCATAATTCTTTGGTTGCAAATGAAATGTTACAGGCAAAATTGATCTTTCTGTCATGATTGTGTTTTGTTGCTTCTCTCTTTTCTCAACTGATAGCATATTTTTCCCCTTGTATTAACAGTGACATTTTAGTGGAGGCTTAGGAAATTATTCTTGTTCTGTTGGTCTTAGATTGTCTTATTCCTTAATAACAATTTTTGAAGCTCTGGTCTTTCATTCTTTTGAATGAAAGTCTAGGCTTGAAAGGAAAAAAGAATGCCATTAGAAGTGTATCTATAAATATATATATATGTACATACATGAAGGAGTACAGGGAAATGAAAATGGAAAAATGTGAAAGCATGTTATTTATTTGCTTCTCTCCATCTGTGACTACTGTCAAGAGAGATTCTGTTCCTGTGGTGGTGTGGCTTACAGCTGGAACCTTCTAGAAAACTTTGATTAACAGGGCACTAATAGAATTTTCCTTAAGCCACAGCACGTACTGAGTGAAGATATGAGAGATGTCAATCCTGTGTGCCCTCAGAGCAGTTAGCACAGTTCCAAGGCAGAACTCATTTGTGCTGTCAACTTAGTGGCTATATTCTCTCTTATAGATAGAACTGCTTTCTTGTAACTAGTTGAGAAAGAGTACATTTGGTAGCATTTGGAAACTGCTGTAATTTTTTATTTAAAAGTGGCTTCATAGAACTTCTGAGGTGGATGCTGAGATTGAGTGTATTCCTAATCCTTCTTTAAAGTCATGATACTCTGGGATTAAGAAGTCTGATTTTAGGGTGAGGTTCTCCAATACCAAGGAAATTCAGAGTGTGGGAACAAAAGGAGCCTTAGATTTGTTTCTGTAGTATGTTCTTCTGGGCGGAAGAAGAAGAGGTTGATGAGAGAAGAAATGGCGTTTTCCTTCAAAATGCTGTTTCTGTTCTAAAAACTTGAGAAGTGGAATATATTAACTATCCTGGTTTTGACTGAGATAGAGTTAATTTTCTTCTTAGTAGCTGGAACAGTGCTGTGTTTTGGATTTAGCATGAGGATAAAGTTGATAACACACTGATATTTTTGTTGTTGCTAAGTCATGCTTACTCAAATAGAAGGATTTTTCTGTTTCCCATGCTCTGCCAATGAGGAGCTGAACAAGAAGCCAAGAGGGAGCATGGCCAGGACAGCTGACCCAAAGGCCAGATATTCCATACCAAATGACAACATGCCCAGTATATAAATTGGGAGAGTTATCTGGAAGGGGCTGACTGCTGCTTGGGAATGGGCTGGGCATTGGTCAGCAGGTACTGAGCAACAGTATTGTGCATCACTTGCTTTTTCTTGGGTTTTATTCCTCTCTCTGTCTCCTTTTCATTGCCATTACTGTTGTTGTTGTTGTAATAATAATGGTAATGATAACAATATTTTACCTCATTTGAACTATTAAGCTGTTCTTGTCTCAACCCATGAGTTTTCCCCTTTTCTGATTCTCTTTCCCATCCCACTGGAAGGATGTGGGGGGAGCTAGTGGCTGTGTTGTACTTAGTTGCTGTCTGGGTTTAAACCATGAAAATTAACAGAGAGATTTTTATTTAAATAAAGATTTACCATTTTATTCTTTCATATTTTGTCTCCTAATCTTGGGTTTACTCTACACCCAGCCTTTATGGTACCAAACTTTTCTTTCATATTACAATGTCACATGGCGACCAGCTTCCATAATGGGAAGACTGCAAAGCTGCAAGATAAAATCTGACCGTCAAGAAGTAAACTCATTATAAACCCTCATGAGCAACATTAAAAAAAAAAACAAAAAACAACAAAACCAGAAAAATACTGCGTAAGATGCTGCTTTTTTACTTTACGTTATTTGTATTTTGAGTCTGGCAAAAATCTGAAAAATCTCTCATAAAGGATGAATGCTACATTGACACAGGGCCAAGGGAAAAGCTTTACAGTAGAAATTGCTCATTGACTCTGTGACTGCAAGTGTGGAAGAGCAGAAAGAATTAGATAACATTAATTTAAGAAACACAACAAAGCCAAGGCACAGGATTGCTGTATAAACAGCTTTAACTGTATATATTTATTTCCAGTGGCTCTGAAAACAAATGGAAGATTACTGGGAAAAGATTAACTGTAACAAATGCAAGGAAATGTTTGAAGCAGTTAGGAAAGCTTTTTATAGTAGAGCAGTTAAATCTAGTTAACTGTGTTTGATTTTTGTTTTCATAATTACTTCCATTGTTTCACTGAACTCCTGCTGAATGTCTGACATAGTCGAGTTGTTGTGCTGTAATTAAAAAAAACAAATATATAGAAACTGAATACCAATGTGATTAGTGTTGTGTTACATACCTTAATATATGTGCTGCTCATACTGGTTGAGAGCTGCTTCATGCTTAGCTGAGGAGATAATCCACAATTTAAAACAAAGAAACTACTCTGGTAAGTTAGTGTAGTTAATGGAAGTATTTGACTGTATGTGAAGGCAAGAAAGGTCATTCTGGGCAGGTAAGAAGGTCATGAGTAAGTCTTTGTAATGAGAAACCCGAATTATTTTAACTCCTGCTGTGACCCCACACACAGGCATTGTCCAAGCTGGTAGCCTGTTAGCAGCAGACAGGGGTGAGCTGCCTGAGGTCGCAGCACAGTCTCTGGAGCTGTTCCTGTGCAGCAGGTTTTATAAATCCTGAACTGGTGTGTTGTAGAAGTGTAGAGCATCTGACAGACTGACAGCAAGACATCACATACATGGTGTACATACAGCTAGCTTTTGTGGGTATTACTGAATCAGATTTCTAAAATACAATTATATGATGTTCTCAGAGCACAGTTGAAGAGCAAGGTAGAACAATATCCTGCAATGCATGCACTCTTCCGTATCTGTGGCACAGGAAGAAAGTCTGATTATGTCTGGAGGGGTGAAGCTGAGACTGCATTTGAAACTGCAAACGCAAATGTTCCCTTTCACTCTGGGTCTAATTTTTGTCTCCCTTGTTTTGAGATAAACCCAGTAAAGATGGATAAAGTTGCAGATGCTCATTGTGGCTCAGGTAGATGTATCTGAAAATACTAACAGTGAGCAACAGGTAGGGAGGAGCCACTGGCTATTTTTTCATTGGAGTATCATACCTGGATGCTGTGGTTAAACTGGCCAGTTACTCCTTCATCTTTTGCTTTGTTTCTGATATATTTCATGCTGTGTATTTCTGAGTACAGGTGTTTAGTTAGCACAGCTGTTGAGACTGAAAAGTATCAGGAGGAGCATTGCATGGCTTTGTGGAAATGAAGTGAACCATTTTACTGAAAAGATGAATGTACCTAGCAGTGTCTCATCTGAAGTAGCTTCAGTTTTAGCTTGTACCATGAAACAGAACTGTAGCAGAATTCTGAAAGGCAGTTGCAGACTTATATGACAGAAATGTGCTACTGTGTTTTGTGCTCAGTCCTTGGTCCAGCCAGTGTTGTCAATCACTTCCCTTCCATGGTGGATGTAAGTCTGGCACTTGTTGAAAGGAAAAACAAGTCAAAAGAACTACTTTGTCTTCTTTCAATTTATTTGACAGTGGTATATTAGGTAACTTTATTTCTGAGTAAAGCCAGTAGTGAATACATGATTGAGTCCAAAGCTCTTCCTGTAAGCCAAGGATCTTCATTACCATTCATGGACATTTTATGTAATTGCTTGTGTAAGAGTTGCACATGATGCATCATCTACTTTGGGTAAAAGTACTCAGCAGGTGCTGTGATTTTATACACTAAAATGGAATATTTAAGACCCAAGGGAAGCTATTCACAACTTTGGGGAGGTGGGGAAGATAGTAGAAGCGTAATTTAAAGTAGTTTATGGCTCTTTTAAAGCACTATTAAAAGAAATATCTCAACACTTCCTAGGGTGATTCATCACAAGCTGACTTGTCTGTTTAGGATTTTCCCAAGTGTTTTTCTAGTTAGATAAAGGATATGCATGAATGTACAAAATGATTTGGCTGTTTTGTCTGAATGATGACAATTTGTAGAAAACTGACTTTGCCACATTCCTATCTTTCCTTTGCAGCTGAACTGGGAGTTCAGTGTTGTTCCTTTTACCTTTTTGATTTGTTAGAGTACTTTACATTCATAGGGCAGAAGAGCTGGATTCCATCCTCCAGATCAACCTGTTCAGAAACTTAACTTGCATGGATATTTCAAAGAATATATAGGAAAAAATCAAATTATTTCTTAAATATGCAACTCCAGGATGAATTAATCCACTACCAGCACTATAACTCTAGGCTTCAGAGTCTGTATGTCATTGCCCTGGAAACTTGTAACGGCATGATTTCAGAAATGTACTGTTGACTCTTACTTTATTACTTGTAATTTTTACAGCTGTCATTGATAAGGAGCAGTATCCAACCAGTGCGTGTTGCAGTGCAAGATGTGGCTGTTTGCCAAAGACTGTGCTTGGGAGTTTATATTTTCAGAGGTTTATTTTTCCACGCACAGACTGATGTCAGTGGTGCATGGCAGTACATTTAAGGAAAAAAAAAAAATTCCTACTTAAAATAAGTGATTCTGTGCACTTTATAATATACATGCTTATAAACACAGAAGCCAGGGGAATTATCGATGTTCTTCAAGTAGGCATGTAAAGGACTGTCAAAGAGAAGTTGTACAAGCTACGTGCTATAACGAAAAGAAATGAAATGTAATCATTATCCAAATACATTGAATAAAGATAAGAGTTCTCCATAATTTATCTACCAAATGTGTGTCTCTGTCTAACACAGAGCAACTCTAATACCACAGTTGTTAATATTAAGTCTGCCCACATATTTTGTGCAAAATCTCTGTGGTGAGGCATTCATTGCCTTGAAAAGCTGACACAATGGAGTGCTTTTTGTGCTGGCTCTGGACAAATTATGGTCCATTTTATCAGTTCCAAGGTCAGAGTACTATCATGGCTCTTAAACTGTAGTGTAGTAAAGTGGGCTCTATTGAATATTCAAGGAACAGCTGTGAGTTTGCCTGATTACTTCAGCCAGGTATCTCCAGCACCAGAGATTTTTGTCTGAACCTATTTCTCTTGTCTACACTCTCATTTTTGCTGTAATTTAATTTCAGGATTGATTTTTACTGCAATATATATGGAGTTGCAGAGCTAAGTCACTTTCAAGACACACAACAGCCATTGTTAACATGTCACTGTAGAAATGCTTTCATTGCTTATCTCAGCTCTAGTGCTAGTTTAAGCATAAGTCAAAGGGCACTGTCATTAAACACCTTGTACTGCCAGATTCTGTGTGTGTTTCCCTATCATTCTTGTAGACCACTTCTTTTCTTGGAACTGAAAAACTTAAGTCCTTTCACACAAAACCTGAACTAGATTTACATGGACTTAATACTTCTCTTTCCTTTTCTAACTTGTCTACTACTAGCCTTTCCTTCCCTTTCAAAAAAAAAACCTGCAATCAATATGAAACAATATCTTTATGCACTGGTGTGGGAATATTTGTTTTCCTGTGAATAAAAGTCATCATATTTTTTTTTCTTGGCGCCTCTGAAACGCCAGATAATTATTTCAAATTAAGATCAGAATTATTTTTTTGTTAGTAAAAACTGTGTTATTCAGCAGAATCCACTTCTCTCATGGCATACAGTCTAGAGCTCCTGGTAGCCCCTCTGTGAATAAGGATGTTTCCTTGCCCATTTTGCACTTTCTCTTCTCCTGTTTTACACAGCAGTTCATCAGCATTGCTTTTTGATGTGCAAAGTGAGTAATTTCAGGAGCATCCCTCTACCCCCAAACTTTACCTTTCCTTTTTTGGTTCACTCCCTTGAGTTCATGACAGATCACTGATTCAATGGTGTGACTTCTGCTCTTTGGGAGTAGGTGAAGGAATGTGGGTGGCTTTCTCTTATCTGCTGTGGGACCCCAGCACACATGGGCATCAAAGAGCTCAGAGTTCCTGTAGAGTAAAATGAGGGCAAAACCACAAATAAAGCTGACATCTCTTGATGAGATGGAGCTTAGTGTGTATTTAGGTGATATGATGTGATTTATTGACTTACTGTCTTAATCTGATGTCTAAAACTTGTTTTATTATTAAGTAGTCATGGATAATTTTGAAATGGGTACCTTGTAATTGCAGTAGCCTATTTTTTGCCCTCTTCTTTTAACTCTTTAGGAACACTGGCATAGTCTATAACTTTCCTTAGAGAGAGAAGCTGTTGAAATATTTTTTCCTTTCCTTTTCAGGGAGTAATATGTGGGAGGCTGTGGACTATTTGCTTCCGACATAGGAACAACATTGGGTTGGGAATCTACACTCCTGAGAGAATGCTGGGAATCTGCAGAGGGCGACGGAAATTCCTGGCTGCCTCTCTGACCGTCCTTTTTGTCCCAGCCGTTACGTGGATTTATCTGTTTGCTGGGAGTTTTGAAGGTAGGAGAGGAATAATGGCTGAGGGGGGGTGGTGGGGTGTTGAATGAATTGCAGCTGGGCAGACAAATGCAGATCACTCTTCATTGATTTTATTTAAATAAATCTTGTTTGGCTTACATGTGAAATAGTTCCCAAGGTGCAGATTTCAACAAAGGGCCTTCCTTGCCATGTTCTCACTGCTGAGGATACTGAGTTAGTTACTGGCCACAGTTACTTGGTTTTCCACTCATCTTTGAACTTTGAAAAAGGGCAACAACTCCCCCCAGCCCAGTTTACTAATTTCTTCTCTGTATTTTCTAATTTTAATTAAAAAGTTGATCTATCTTATGCCCTGTAAGATGTTAACATCTCATTTCAGATATGCTGAACACAGAAAATCAGTGAATATCTATGTAAAGTTTCTTTACATAAAAGTAAAGAACATCCACATCCATCCGACTGTCAGTGAATTCTTTTAGTTGGAATATCTTTCTGTCCCCTTTTTTCTTTAGGTGGAAATCCTCCAGTTTATAGGTACATTGACGTGCAGCTGTGTAACGAGCACTTTTCATAACAAGACTTGGAATAATCACTACTTTGTCTTTTAAATTGCTTGTCCAATGATTTTTTTTTTCTGGCCTTACAGAAGGTCAGCAGTAATACTTCAGTTAGGTGAGGTTCGAAGATTCTGGCTCTCCTGTTTTTTGCTACTTTGTAGGGTTTTTGTTTGTTTGTTTTGTTTATTGTGGAGGTGAAGCATTTTATGTTGGACAAAGAGGTATGTTATTTTGGCAAGAGTAAAAAAAAGCCATTCAGCCTTTGTAATTTCCTTAGCACGAGGAAAAGTGTTCTAGCCTTGTAAAAACTGTTCAGTCACTACAGTCTGATAATTTTAAAAAGGTATTGTTTAAAATGTTGACCTTCTTTCATGTATCCTTGGCTGACAAATCTGTGCTTTGTTTTGAAACAAAACGGTTTTCCACATTAAATTAAAAGTAAGAACATGTAAAGATTTTCTGTGTGTGTTACATACGATTCTGAATTAGTTATATGCCATGTACAAATATTTGTTTATGCAAATTTATTTGAGTACTTAAAATTCTACGTTAATGTGCAGTAACTCCATGAGCTCATTCTAGAACGAAACACTTGCCGGATTCATGTTAAATTGGAAATACAAGGGGTGCTAGCTGCATACTTAAAAATAACGATCTGGCAGGCAGAACAGTACTGATTTTGTTTGATTTTTAAAAGCTGAGCAAATGCAGGCCTCACCTTTTTGCTTTTAGAAGAATATTCCACTGCTTTGTTGTAATGACTATTTTAATTGTGTCCACAATTGATAATGCCATGGTGTTTTAAATTCCTCTGTGGGAAGAATCCTTTGTTTTTACAGAGAACTCAATACAAATCTTGAAATTTGCTGCTACATGGTATTTGAAGTGACTTAAAGCTCTCACTGTGAATTAATCTTAAATGTAAACCAGGGAACAAAGCCCATTGCCTATTACAAAGCCTTGCACTAGAAAAGGACTGGAAATTATATAAAGTTAGTAACTCTTTCAGTTATTTTTCTGTATCAGTTTTCTTTTTTTCTTAATTTTGGATGGGGCATTATATAATCTTTGTTGATTGAAAACTAAGGTCAGTTAGATATTTATTTAACTGAACAATAGCTAGCATTTTCCTTAACTTGTAGGTATTATGGGCACAAAGTTAATGCCATTTTGTTATTTCACATGACTTCTTGGTTTTTTCTCCACAACGGTTCCCACAATTTACTCACGTTTGAGCTCGCTGGGGAGGGTGTAGTGAGGTGAAGGTGGCTTTCTTCTCCCAAGTAAGAAGCAATAGAAAAAGAGGAAATGGCCTCAAGTTTCTCCACAAGAGGTTTAGATTGGATATTAGGAAAAATTTCTTCATGGAAAGGGTTGACTAGCATTGGAGCAGGCCGCCCAGGAAAGTGGTTGGGTCACCATCCCCAGAGATGTTTAAAAGATGAGTAGATGTGGCACTTAGGGACATCGTTCAGTGGTGGACGTGGCAGTGCTGGGCTAATGGATGGACTCAGTGATCTTAAAGGCCTTTTCCAACGTAAACAATTGTATCATTCTATGACTCTGTAATTGAGTAAAAATTACCTCACAACGGCACTGTGCCTTGATTTGAAACAGTCAGGAATGCAGAGTCCTCTCTGCCTTCTGGCACTAGTTTCTTTTGTTAGTCACAGGGCTAAAAATTTTCAGAACATCTGGTTTTAGATTTGAGTAAATGGTTTTTTTTAGACTTTACTCCACCAAATTAAAGAAATCATCAGTACTTGGTATCTTAATAGACTGACTTAATTATTCAGTGTGGAAGGGAGCTCAGGAGTTCTCTCATTAAACTCCTGCTCAAATCAGTATGGGTTTTAGAATCAGGCAAGATTGCTTAGGCCTTTATTCAACAAGGACAGAGAATATGTGGACTTCCAGACACACCATGAATGGGTAACCATCACCCTTTGAGCCCAACAATCTGGATAGTTTTTCACCCATGTAGTAGTCCACACATATATACTGTAAATCTCAGCTTGGATAAGGAGATACTGTGCTTAAATTCAAGGGAGATAGCATCAACTGGTCATGTATTCATAGTCATTTCATCACAGAAAGCAGTCAGGTTGGTCTAGCATGATTTATCTTTGGTGAATCCCTGACCACGCAGTAAAATCAGCGTGGTCTTTTATTCACTAAGTAAAATGGTTGACCCAGCTGAATTGTCATACCAAAACTTTTTGTGGGGATTTTTTAATTCTTTTTGCAGTTTTTTTCTTTGTTTGTATATTTCAGGGCTCTAGACTCAAATGTCTCTGGTATGACATCTGCAGTGCTGTGTCTGCCTTATATATTCTTGATGTAATCAGGAATTACATTACTCATCCATGTGTTTATATCTACGGACTTAAGTTACTCATTTGCCATAGCATGGGAGTGGGATCGCGTTAGAAACCCTTTAAAAGCTTTGTTTGTGGCTCTGTAATATAAAATATGGCTTACTGCAGTCTGTTCCCATGTTCTGCTTTTTGAATAGTTTCAAGTTCCTTAAGACAGAATTTTGTTTTATTTTGGATTTTGTTCTTTTGTCAGAAAGTACACGGTTGTCACTCAGACACTTCCAGTAAGACCCTTCCCTTAGAATATTCATTGGAGGTGGTGTTACCCAAGCTGTGACAGCAGTAGCTACTAAAAGCCTCATTAATCATGTATAAATGTCTGTTAAGGTTATGAAGCGGAATATTAAAGATGATACTGAATATTGTATAGCCTTTCAACGTACCTGGTTACTGTTGTTTTTAATAATGCACAAGGACAGCATAATTTCAGTTATCAGTTACTTTGAATGAAAAAGCTAATTGTTCCAATGTTCTTAGATTATATTCAAAAGACAAAGTAATAGAGTAGGAAGGGTGAAGTGCATTTAAAACAGGGAAGAGGAAATAATCAAATAATACATGATGAATTTTCATTAGAAAGAAAATAGCAATTTGACTAACTAGCGGTAGCTCCATAAATAGCTTAATTTTCCAAGCTATATGCAGCAGTTTTCTATCCCCCTTACCATGAAGGTCATGTAAAATGGAGATTTGGAACTGTAATTTGACCATGCTTTCTAGATTCCTCAAAAAAAAAAAAAAAAAAAGAAAGAAAAAATTCCTGTGTGTCCTCAGCAGATTTACAGTCACCTCTGTTTTGACAGGATGAAAATACACTTGAGTTACCAGTCCCTGTGTGGTGGATCCACTTGAGGTTGAAAGCCTAAAATATGTGTGTAGGTCTCCTGTGTAGAACATATTTCCCAGGAAAAAAAGAGCCAGTAATGTAACCTTAAGATGAAAAATTGAAAAGTTGTGTGAGATCCTGTAGGGTGTCTGTGAGAGAGCAGTTGTCTCTGGTTTCTTTTAACTGCTCGGGTAGCATTTTAAAAAACAGCCTACTTTCTTTCCTGGGACTTGCTTTCCTTGATTGTCCTCTTTTCATTCCAGTGTTGGGCAACTACCATTCCCTGACAATTCATTTCAGTCAAAGTCATCTGTAGAGACATGACTGAAGCCAGAGTTGGGCAAACACCTCATAAAAGACAATAAAATAAATTGAAGGAAGGCTGCAAATATTCATCTTAGTATTTAAATGGATTCACTTTGATGCTGTTCACACTCTTTTTGTGTGTGTTTCCGTAAATATTCTAGTGAATATGTTAATTGGGGAGACTGTCTATGGAAACAATGAATATCCACTTTTAATATTCATGGGAAGTAGATTTTGAAATCATATTTGTGAATACTTGAATCAAAAAATTGATTCTGGAGGTTCAGCTTTATCCAGTTAAGTGCCAAAAGTTTATCACATGATCTATGTGCTTGATGAAAACTGCCTGAATTTTTAATGCTTTCAGTTAGTTGCCCATAGGAAGAGGCAAACAAATAATTAATTACTAAAATGTCTATCAGACACTTGCAACTGATGAACAAACATCAGAAAATAATTTCTTCACAGACAATGTAATCAAAAAGACACAAAACTAGAATTGCTTTTTTTATTACATTTCCTTCAGCTGGCCTGAATTTTATCTGGTATGTGTCTCAACAGGATTAAACAAGAAAACTTAATCCGGTGTCCATTTAAAATAGAAGCTTCAACCTTTGTATTGATCCTGTCTTTTTAAAAAAGTTCTGAGAAAAGTCCTGAAAGGGTGCTTCTGCATATAGTGAGGGTGTTACTGTGATGAGTGCCTGAACAGGTTTACAGGAGATGTGTTCAGTGACTATTGGCTATCTTTAGTTGAAAAGCCACCCCTTCATTTCCATTCTGGAGTAAATGATGGTGGCTTACTCCTCTCATGTTACATTTATTTCAGGTGATAGAGAATTGTCACTTAAGCACCTCTATCTCTACTGCAATCACTATAGCTTCTTAAATATGTTTGGGGATCCTACGAGAGTAAAATCATTTATGATAGCAAAGACTTCAGGCTTATGTGAAGTTTTGTTGCGTTATCCTGGAAAACTTGTTCTTCTATGAAACCGTGGTGATTTGGTGATACAGAACACTGATAAAGGACCAGAAGCTGCAGCTGTGAAAACTGAATCTCATTCTCTGCTCGTCATCTTTAACTTAGAAGTCAGTGATCCCCTCTTTAGCTTAGAAGTCAGTCACGTTTATTTTGTTTTACAGACTTGAGAAGCCTTATATGTCCATCATCTAAGGAAATAAAATTAATAAGTGAATATTGAAAAATAAAGAGTTTTACTCCCTATTTTATAAATAAACAGCCTGCTTGTGAGCAGTGACGGGAAATTTGAAGTAGTTTCTCTACCAAAACAAGAATGGCCTTATGCCAAGAGTGTCAGCCAAAATACACCATGGTCATGAGAAGTTTTTGGAGGTCAAATTGTGGAGTTAGGGGGAAGCATGAATCTTTTTTTTTCTCAACCATTTTCTCAATTAAACTTAAAATTCTGCGATACAGTTTTGTCCTTAGCTAGTAAGGTCCACTCCCGCTCAGCCCCTTAAATGCTGAAGTCAGTGTTGATTTTTCTTTAGCTTGCCAGGGGTTCACATCCTTAAACCAATACCCTGCTGTCTCACGAGAAGCCATGATTCTTGTAATGGACACTTCTTTTGTCAGTGTGCCGTGCCAATTGAAAGCAAGTCTGCGTTGCTTTCTGGAATTCCAATACAGAGAGCACACATTTTCTTTTGTTGCTCATATCTTTAAGTACAAGCTTTCAGAAAAGTAAAGTAAGCTGTAGGCTTACCTTCTTTCTTCTCTATGCAATCTCTTGATTGGATGGAATGTTTCTTTGCTTCTAAACACCAGTTTTCTCTCGGCTTTCTTTTTCTAGACAGCTCTTAATTTGTCATTTCTGGCAGAAACATAAAGGTCAGAATGAAAAGGAATTCTTTGACAGGAGTGAGGGGCCAGCTTCTTTGGAACAGCAACTAACTGAATATAATCGGTGGTATTTCTCAAGGGTTTTGTTTTATCTTTGTCTTCCTCCTTCTTTGAACAAATTTTTGGGAAAAATGCCATCTATAAAAGTTGCGTTACACAAAAGTCAGCAAACTTCTCCCAAGAAGAAGGGATGTCTGGATGCCCAAATTCTGTTAGGGCTGCATGGAAGACTTAACAGTAGGACTGCTAATTTCCTGATTGTTCCTCCTCTGTTTCAAAGATAGGTACTTACTAACATTGTAGTCAAAACATGTTTTTTAGTAGAAGAACAGAAAAGCAAGGTGAGGTTAAATGTCTTGTTAAAAAAAAAAAAAACAAAAAAAACAAACCCCAAGAAGTAGTGCTTGGCTTTCTGAAACAAAATGTGCAGTTATAAGTACACCAGAACTCCTTTGTGTGCTGGAACTAATGTAGCCTGACTTGCTGTGATTGATGTCATGCAGCTGATTGATGTTGAAGTTGCTTTTCCTACAATCAGGGCATTTATAAAATCTAGCTCCCATATGGATCTCCTGGTATCTAAATAAATCTTGAACGCATACTGCAGTGTATTTCTCAATGCTAGAATGTTTGGCACCTCTCATCTCTCTCTCTCTGTGTTCCTGGCAATTGTAGAAGCTTCATTACCTCTGACTTCTTTCCCTCTAACGAAGTAATTTGAAATTAATCAATGAGCTTTGGGGGCAAACAGGCAAGCAGGTCAGCAAATGTGTATGCATAAGATGAAAAAATATCTGAAATAGAGATGCTTTAAAAGATTGAAATTAGTTTTTGATTCTCAGAACAATTAATTTGGGCTGTTTGATTTTTGTGAAGTTTTTGAATTTAAGATTTGCAGGATGTTTTTCAGATCAGGAAAAAGTTTGAAATCAAAATCTGTCTGGTTAGACAGCAAATTGCATCTGTAGTGCCTTCCAGTACTTTTGAAACTTACATTTTGAGTATTTATTTAAATGTGTAGAATACCAGAAGGAGGAGGAGTCAAGCTTTAAAAAAAAAAATCAAGTAATTATTTCACACATTGTGTATGGTCATTCTTATGTTCTGCAGATTATGCTCTGGAATGGTTTAGGAAAAGCAACTGAGTGGGATATCCTGTTAATTGGGTGGATGTGTTTTAGGTATGCTTAGCTTAACAGTACCTATATCTTCAACACATCTCTTTTATTCCCTCCATAACCTTTTCAAATATTTTTCAGACATGACAACCATTGAATTGTTCTGAGTAATTATTTCCTTCCCTTGAAGTTTTACCTCTCTTGTGTTGCTTTGCAATTCTTGTTTCTAGACTTGAAAGAGTTTTTTATTTTTAATGTATCTAGATATCCTTGGACTATTGAGTGAAATACACAACTAACTTCAAAAACATAGTCTGACAGCAGTCATCCTGGTTCACTCAGCTTTGTAGATACCAACAAAAAGAGGAAAAGTTGGTGACCTGGAGACTGATAGGTTTTTAGCCTGAGATTCTCTTCCAGTTTAACCCTGTCCAAGCTATTTGAGCTATCCTGTGACAATAATTTTTTCTAACCTGTGGTATGACTGCCCTTCTCTATAATGCTGTGAAATGGTCAAAGTCCAGGATGTAAACATCAAGGTTTTAAACTTCTTTTTTTTTTTTTTTTTTAATTTTGTAACTCTGTTTACCTTTGAAATTGCTAAATGTCAGAGTTTGCAGAGATGAGGAATTAGAGGGGAAGCTGAAAGTGATGAAGTTAAAATTACCAAAAAAATCATAGAATTGTCACATTTCCCTAAATTAAATTCACAATCCAAAGGAGACTGTGTTTCTGTTTGGTATATTTACTTTAAAAAAATAATTTTACACCTAGTTAAAATATTATACTGTATAAATAAAGTGTTTCACAAGGAGATACTTTTTCCAGTGTACTTGTAATAATGTCTGTACCTATTCTAAAGAAGAGGTGTGTGGTGTGCACTCTGCATACTGCTTCCTGAACTTTTGTAAACACTCAGTGAAATCACCATCACCAATGTAAGCTTTTAAACACCTGGAGTAGCTTACAAGATCGGAGTTGGTAACACACTAAGGTCCTGAATTAAAAACCAAAGATGTATATCTATGAAATAAACTGAAAATGTGACTGTAGCACAGTCAGCCCTGCTTGTGTTGGCTGTTGTTGAGCAAGCACAGGTCCTGTCAGGGGTAGAGATGTATCACTGTGAGAAGCAGAGGAAGCCTGGGCAGCTTGTGCACTCTTTCCCAGTCACTGAAGCCTGGGCCCCTACGTCTTCAAAGTGATTATTGTTCTTCCTAAGCAGATTAAACCCAGTGCAGTTATGGCTGTTGGTGCTACAATAGGATCTTGGCTCTCTAGACACAGGATTGGGGTTGTCGTGGTGTAGTTTAATATCAAAGAATGTTGCATACCATTTGTGTGATATAGAGAGGGTTATTTCTGGAGCTGAAATAAAGCCATAGATAATAAGATAGAATTATTCTTATATGCTGGAAAGCACTTGAAGAAATTGCTGGAATAAAAAACGTGAAAGCTGTCTGTTTCTTACGTGATTAAGTAGAGTGAAAAAACAATACCCCAAAGTTGTTGTGTTTCTCCCCAACATTTTCTTCCTTTACAATTTTTCCTATTTTCACCTTTCCTTTTTTCCCGTTCACCTTTCCTTGTTTACATGTCAGTACATCTCTCCTAGAGTAGTTGCAGCAGTCTTTGTTTAGTTTGTGTTTCAAAATGGACGTGGCAGACAAATTTGTACATTCTTCTCAAAAGTGCACAGAACAGTGACTGATGTTTTATGGGCTTGTGAAGATTTGTAGGTTTTTACCATCAGAATGGCTGTTAACAACCAATATCTCTTACATCTTGCATAGCACAGGCTGTTGATGTTGATGAAATAATGCTGGCTGGTAATTCCTGCATCTGACCCATGCGTTCTAGATACACCAAAGCTGTTATAGCCAGATTTCTGAACTTGATTTTAAAGCTGGTAGAGGATTCTAGCACATCTCTGAATAAATTATTCCACCTTGTTAAAAAATACATGCTTTAATCTCTGTCCAGATATTTCTGGCTTCAAGGTAAGAAGTGAAAGACGAGAAGCAGACGATGGAAAAAGAAAAATGAAAAAGGATCATTTTAACAGTTTCAGTTTCATGTAAAATAAGCAATCATGGTTATGAGATATTGCTGTGTATAAAGTGCACTGCAAGAAATACCACCTTGAGAACTGTAGATGAGAGTGCTACAGTGTTCCAGCTATCACAACTTATAGCTGTTTAAAAAAAGAGGTAAATTCATATGATAATTGCTAATCTTCCTATAGCTAGTAGAAGCTAGCTATCAGGATGATCAGTTGCCATCCCAGTCTAGAAAAACTAATTTCCCAAGCAGAATAATTGTTTTGGGCTCCAGGTTACTGTACCTTTTCATTTGTAAAAAATAACCCTTCAGAAAGGATAAAAAAAACCAGTTTTAGTTGCAGGTTAAGAATGTTTATTAAATTTAAGAAAAAAGATGTATATGAGCACTAATTTGGCAACCAATTATTCATGGGATCAAGGCTTATAAAATTATAATTTATCAATGTGGTATTCTCAGTTCTCCAAATAAAACATAAAATCATTGTACAGTGTTTACAAGTTACCTTTAGAACATTAAAACATGGAAGATTTCTCATCCAGTCTTTTCCCAACGTTAAGGCATTCAGCATTCTAGAATCGTATTGAAATCATACCACCACTTTAATATTTCACAATCAGTATATTTCCTGCCTGTCATTGAATTTAATTTAACCTAACTCTGTGATTTTGCTTGTTAACTTTAGCAGGAATAATGTTTTCAGATGAATGAATGCTATAAAAGTCTGCTTTTTATTCTCTACTAATCAAACTGTTATAATGTGTGTCTCAAGGGATCTACACTGACTTTAACAAAGGATTCTTTTGGTCTGAAATGTAATACATACAGAATGTTTTCTAGCAGTATTAACTATAATGGATTTAGCTATTTCACCTCTTGCTTCAGTGCATTACAAACCCAAGGGTTTAAGGTAAAAATCTCAACAGAGAGGTTACGTTTTACAGAATATTCATATAGGAACCAAGTTTAAAAATTCATCTGCACAGCTACACATAATTACTGGTTTCCAAGGAACTCCAGCTAACTTTCTTCAAAGCTTTGCCAATATACACAGAGGTAAGTAAGTCTGAAAATAACAATTATCTAACTTATTTGAGTTGGGTGAAGGTATTAGTTGCTTGTTCGTGTACACTTGAATGGAGATGTGATGAATTAAGTGGTCTTTCCTGTAGAATGCAAATGCAGTTGTTTAACCAAACGATTGAAACCTACTATTTATCTCCGTTAAATTGCATGACTTTGTTTGCCCACGAGCTGCCTCGTAGTAACCTGACTTCAGAGTTGCTGATGGTGATTCTCAGCTTCATACTGAGTTTCTTGCTTTTAAGAGACTTAAGAGCAAAATGTACCTCTGTTGTTATTTGTGTCCCTTTTTTACTCTCCCCAGTTTTAAACATTCACATATGCCCCCTTTCTCTTCAGCTGCCAAACTTGTACCTCAGTGATGTGATATTAATAGCAAAGATTAAGCAGTTTCAGCTCATCAGAGAAGAGATATTAATCATCATCAGGCCCAATGAGAAGTTTAATTTTCCGCTTCTCTTTTTTCACTAAGCTCTGGTGGCTGTCACTTGCACCGATGTCTGCGGGACATTTAATAATCTGCTTCTGAAGATACATTTCAGTGGTTTCTTTCCTTTTATTTCCTCTGTCAATCTCAGTGAATTTCATCATTTTAGGCTTTAATTGAAGACCACTGTGAGGAGATGGAGAGAAGAAAGTTATTTCTTGAACAAAGCTGCTTCAGAGACTCATGGTTTTTATTGTATTCAGGGGGAAGATGGGTTAAATCAAGATACTGAAAACTATGAGATTTGTTGTTTTGGTATGTGACTCGCTACCTGTTCCCCTTGGAAAATTCCATATCCTCTCTGTCCTCAGCTGCTGTTTACACACAATTATTTATTTGCGCCTCAGAAGCGTGGTTAGATTTGTGGTGCAATATGGATGATGCGGAGCACACTGAATCAAGGGATGACAAGAAAGAATCCTCATTGAAAACTTCATAAAGCAGCTTCCAAAATGATATCTGTACTAATAAAAACACTCATGTGACATATTAGACTAGTTGACATAGCAGTAGCTGTTCAGAATGGCACGTCTCTGAGACTGGCACAAACTTATCTTACCGAGATAAGTAAAACTTAATAAATCTTTTTTCTGAGATTATACTACTACTGTCACCTGTTAACTACAATCAGACAGTGAAGTGCTGTCTGTATAGGTGTTAATGTGCAATCTACGTGTCACCCCTATTTCAGTGTTTTTATCGACTTCTAAGTGGTTTTAAAAGCAGAAGGTCTTCATCAGGAGCAGCAGGAGATTACGGTTTTCTAAGTCAGAGAAGGACAGATCAGACTAAGACAAAGCAACACATGGAGGTCAAAAGAAAACTGGTTAGTCTTCTGTATGTGTCAGATAAACCTCGTATTAGTGGATTTGTTGGTTGAACAGTGGAGGTTTGATTAGTTTGAACAGCACATGATGTGCAAGCACTCAAGTAACATTTTAAGCAGTTCATAATTGTGGATGCTGCCCTTCTTTGTGTTGCTGGCTCTGGGTGCCTGGTTTTGAGTCAGTGTTTCTCCTGTTTGAAAAACAGGCCCCTTCAAACTTGAAGAGGCTCAAGTTGAGCACCTGAGGACTTTAATCCAGAATCTCTCATTACCTTTTAAAATCTCTTAGAAAATGTGGCCCCCCAGCCTGGTATTTTTCTGTACTGGGGGGGATTGATTTATTCTATCTTGCCAGGAAGACTCTTGTATAACTGCGTTATTTTAGCTTCCTAAAAGGCCTCTATCTACATTGCTCGCTTGGGATGAACCTTGGAACTTCAGCAGGCCTCTTAAGTTTTCAAGTCACGGAAACATCCTGAGCTGTATTAGAAATGGTTTTTAAAAAGAAGTTTTTTGCTCTTAATAGCCACTTTTTCACTTTGGGGACTAAAGCCACAATAGACTGGTAAGTCTAGACATTAGCTTAGAAAAAAATAATATTATACATTGCAATTGCTGCCAATAAAGAAAGGACAGAACCCTTTCCACCAACAAATCTACGACAAATAGTATTGTTTTTTCTCAGTTGGCCTGATAATTTAATATGCAGGTTGATTCAGAGGAGCCAGATCTAGAATAGTATTGTCAACTTGAAGCAAAGCATAATGGTAATTTTGTGGAAAAAGAATATTCACACCATACTGCAGTCTATGATATGCAGAGGAGGATGAGATATGTTATTTCCTTAATTTTTTTATTAAGGGCAATGTTGCAAACAGATTGTTTGGAAAAACACCTGCATATTAAAATATAGTTATATCTTTAATTGTTAAATAGTTGTTTACCTTACATATCCATGAATACATTACAAAGAGTAGAAAGACCTTATATTATTTGGATCTTGTTTAGAAGTATTCCACTAAGGTTCTGGCACATTGTTTGACTGCATATAGTCTGTGCCATTTCTGAACAGGAGATGTTTTTCTGCCAATTACTGTTTGATTGCACAAAAGTAAGATGCTTGATATAGGAGCTGTGGGGACAGACTCTGGTTAGAGGCAGACAAGTAATGGAAGACTTCTACTGGTGGAAAGATTATCTGTGGTAATTATATGTGGTGCTTGTTGGAAGAATCAGAGTTTCAGCAAGTGAGAGTAGGAATTGCAAACAGAATTGTTGAGACCTGGAACCTGTTTTTAGTGGATCTCACAGAAAAGATGTTCTAATGGTGTGGTGAAAACTGAGAATGTGAGAGTTTAATTAGGAATGGAGGAGCTAATGGATGAGAGTGAGGAAAGAACAGTGCTCAGGTGTTACTGTCACCAATTTCTTGGTGGAAAGTTGAATGGAGTACTTGCAAGCTGGCTCTTTTTATAATAATGCAGGCAGGAAGATGAGACAAAGGAAAAGACACGCATGCATTGCAAGTAGTGGGATGTAGTAAAAAAGTGGATTCAATGGAAAAGAGAAGGTGTTATCTGGAGGAGTCAGGAAGGCATTGACTTCTGTTATGAAAGCACAATTTGCAGTATCACTAAAAGCAGCTGCCCTGTGCTGCACGTTAACCTTGTATTTGGGCATCGTGTATGTGTGAAAAGATTCAGCACTATGAAAATGTGCACATTCCAAACTATTCATTAAGTTTGCATCTTCTGAAATTACAGGGAATTTTTCTATATGAAGCCTGTTCTGAACATAAAAACCACCAGTCAAACTTGCAAGCTGATGTTTAATATTTGGTGGTCACCAAGTGTTCATGGATTTAACTGAATCGGTGTTTTAAAGTTGTATGAAATCATTAAGAACTGTTAAGAGAGAATTTGCTTTTACAAGGAATATGGATAAACCTGCTTGTTTGGCCCTCTCAAGAGGAAATACAGCGTAAGATGTGCAATATATTGAAGAGAAAGGGAAAAGCGATCCTGTAAATGAGGCATTTTTGGTGATGGCTGATGGTGGAAGGACTATTCAAGGCTAATTTAAGTCTCTCTAGACCTCCTAGCACTTTCTATTATTAGTCTAACTCTAGAGCAGAGGCTATACATCATCAACCCTCCAGTAAGACTATGGATGGTTATGTGGTTAAAAATAATATGAAAACTAAAACAACAAAAAGACAACGACTGCAACTTGATAAGGAGTTTGTAATCTGCCTGTGTACTCTAATGAACAGTTCCAATATATCACAAAAAAACTGAAGAAATAATTATAGCACTTAAGTTTTGGTTAATTACTTTCTATTAATATAAAAGGAAAAGTACATTTCTGGATGCTGAAACAGAAGAAAAGGAAGAAAAGAAATGGAACTAAGAGAGTCAATATTGTTTCAGGATGGCTTGTTGAATGAGATAATGGCTCTGAGATTCCAGAATATGGGAAAAACCATGTTCCTGTTTAATAATATTGATGATTTTTCTGTCAAGAAAACAGCAGAATGTTGTTACCAAATTCATGGCGATGCCAGCTATGGGTACAGGAGAAAAAAAGTAAGCGAGGAGGTCTTTGCTTCCTCAGATAGCAAAAATTGGATAAAACAGATGAGAACTTCACATAAGCAGTAATGCAAGTTGTTTGAATTATTATTTCTGAGGATGTTTGTTGAGAAAGAACTGTCTCTTAATACTGTCCTAAAGCATATGGTAGAAGGTCAATCCTCTTCTCTAGCTGTTTAAAGAGAGAACGGTTGATAATAGTGAAATTCTCAGGAAGACAAGGACTGCACATTTGTATTCAATGCTGCAAGCTGACCAGACTTTTCATTGCATACAGAAGTGGATTTGATCAGAACATAACAAGTTACAGCCTGAAATTGTAGCAATGGGAGATTTAGGTAGAGTTTGACAAGAGGAAAAGCAGCTCTAAACAGAAGAGAGTTTGAAGTGTCCTGATAGATTGTGAACAGGAGTTGTGGAATCTCCACCATAGATTTTTTTAAAACAAGGCAATACAGTGGCAAATTAAAATCAGTATTGGTAAGTGTAATGTAAGGCACCTTGGAAAAGAATAATCTTAATATGCTATAGTGGACTCTTAGGTGATCATCACTGCTCTGGAACTAAATCCTGGACTTTGAATAAATATTTCTAGCGAAGTTGAATTTGATAGTGAGGGATAGTGGGTGACATATATGTATCAATAGCCACAGGCAAAACTTGCTAGGCCTTGCTAATTATTAGAATGGGAGACTTAATTGTTTTTTTCGTTTACCAAATTGAGAGCTTTCTAAATACACAAGACAGGGCAGAGCTTTTCACATGAGCAGATACTGTTAATACCAAGACAAATGAGTTTTATCAGATCAACAATGCATTTAGGAACGCAAATGGGAAGAAAATATCTGTTCATCAGATCAGTGTACTTCTGACACAGTCTCCCTGTGGTATTAATGAAATGCAAAAAGCTCTCACTAGTTTTAATGCAAAACTCAAGCTGTTTAAGAAAGGGCTTTATGTGATATTTTGGACTGGGACAACTGGGCCGGAGCTCAATAACTGAAAAGGTCCCTTGTAATCCTGTGTGATATCTTTGCAAATATATTCCCTATTTTCTTCATGGATCTCTCTTGGGTTCCACTGAACAGGAAATAAATAATCTCCTTTGCTAGAGAAGGTGTATTATTTGGAGATTATGTTTTGGCTTCTTCATGATTTTAAACCACCATTTTTAAGGATTAAAGCAGCAGCAGAGCTGATTATTTAGTGGTTATTACTTGATGAGGTAATGACACTTGGCTTATTTCCTAAGTACTTTTTGATCTACTGATGAAAAACACTCTATAGACTAGGTAATATTCTTGTTAACAATAGTGGAGTGTTGGGAACTAATTAGTCACACCGGCCTTTTTAGGCAAAGGAAAAGAAGTGTTGATGGAGAAAAAGAAATGCTGTTAAGCTTTAGGAATGCTTCTTTTGAGTGACAGTCTCATTGTGTAAGGTGAACTACTCAAAGCACTCATGTGCCCTTGTGTGGGAAAATGGATTTATTTCGAAGTGGGTGGTTCAGGGTTTGTTTGAGGGGGGTGTGTGTGTGATCAGGTTTTGGTAGAACGGGGAGCTGCAGGGGTGACTTCCCCTAGAAGCTGCTAGAAGCTCCCCTTGTGTCCAACAGAGCCAGTGCCAGCTGGTTCCAAGATGAACTTGCCGCTGGCCCAGGCCAAGCCCATCAGCAACAGTGGTAGCACCTCTGAGATAACAGAATTAAGAAGGCAAAAAAACCCCAAACTGCAATAGAAAGAGCAGCTGGAGAGAGGACAGAGAATATGTGAGAGGAAGACAGATGGGGAGCAGAATGAAACCCCCATAATCCTGGAGGAAATCATTAGCAACATGCTACGCTACATATTATTTATAGTATATTCTGCATGTAGTTTTCAAGAAAGCT
Organism: Eulacestoma nigropectus; assembly: GCA_013397775.1. Lineage (NCBI taxonomy): Eukaryota > Metazoa > Chordata > Aves > Passeriformes > Eulacestoma > Eulacestoma nigropectus. The sequence goes on along the minus strand of VZTE01003915.1, from coordinate 1,343,807 downwards.
GTTGATGAAATCTGGTTCATGAAATCCAAATTTGAGACTAGATAAGCACAAATGAGTTATTTATCCACCGTGTAGACCTTCAGTAACCTTCAAGATATAAATGAATCCATGGGAATCTTTTATTACAGTTTTTTGTGAATATGACAAATTACATCTTTTTTATAAAATAAATATGACTGTCAAAAGGTTAAATGAAATAACTCTTTGAGAGTTTGAGTGCTCACGGGGAAGTCATCCAGCCTCTTGGCTTTACTAGTCTTACACTCTAATAAACTTGAGACTGTCTTCAAAAAACCAAAACAAGCAGTTTCTCTGCCATTAACCACACGAAATGAAGTAGCTTCCTCTTTTTTCTACTTGACATCTTACATAGGTGGAAATTGTCTTGTAATTCTTAGAAGGAGTACCAGTTTTTAAAAAGCATCCTGTAATCTAAGTGTTAAAGAAAGAAAGAAAGAAGTGATGCATCAAGACTGCTACCAGAAAAAAGAGTAATTTGAACACCGTAACTGTTGTTATCCAGATAAGTACTTGAATACCTCTATTTCTTTCAAGTTTCTTTTATGTGAATGGAGAAATATTTCCTGGTTTCATATTTTTATCTAACTACAGCTGTGTTGTTGTGGTGGGTTAATCTACACTGACTGCCAGGAGCCCACCAAAGTCACTTTCTCACTCTCCTCCTCAGCTGAACAGGGGAAAGAAAACATAATAAAAGGCTCATGAGTCACCCCACTAACCAAAATCTTGTCATGCAAATCCAATACAGTGGTAGACCTTTTATTTAGTCATGCCTTACAGATAGTTGTGCCTGATGTCTGTAGCCCCTAATTTCTCTGCTCCTAATTCCTTGCTGAAGGCTTTATTGTGATACTGCACATATGTCTGGCTTCACAGTAGTCTGTGACAAGAACAGTTCATCAGAGAAGGGAAAAGACATTTAAGTGCTCAGTTGCTCTTTTGAAGTTACTAGTTGCCCTTTCTTCCACTCTGCTGTTTTCCAGAGAACACACTGAACGGTCATTCTGACTGCCTCAGCTTGGTGGACAAAGTTGAAGGCAATTTCCCAATGCCTTGTGTATCGATAATTCTTAGTGATTACTATGGCTTTTGTTTCTTTCTTACGTGGTTGTCTGGAATGTTTTCATGTAATACTCTCTTTTGTGATCAATGATGAGGGTAAAAGCAACAAGAAAAAAGAAATTGATTGAAACTATTTTCCCTCCAGTTTTCCTACTTTCGCCATTTCTTACCGCATACAGCCTGTCACTGCCATGCTCTGTTGCTCACTTACATGCTCACCTGCACCCTTTTTTCTCTTTCACGTTTGTGCTTGCTTGCTCTATCCCTTTCAGCCTCACTCACTCAAAATCCTGTAACTGTTCGCCTCTTGCACTTGCGCTGGTTCACACATCCCTCACACTCTGACTTTTTCCTCAGTGTTTTCACACCTTGAACCCTTTTAAGCCTTTTGTGTTGCACTTCTTTTCTGTGCTTCATTTCGCTCTCTCTCTGTCGCACATGTTCAATTTTCTCTGTTCCATTACTGGATTCCTGGGGACATATTTGCAGTGCTGCCTAGCGGGAGTAAGGGCTGCTAGTCTAGTATATCTCTGATACTGTTTATGTTCCTTGTTCAGCACCAGTGATGATGTGACCAGAAAATTTTAACCACTGCTAGTTTCCCTCCGCATGTACATCATTAATTTGTGTTCTCTCTCTTTAAAAAAATAATAACATTTGCTTCCTTTTTTTAAAATTGATTTTCACTAGAAAAAAACAAGTTTACTTTGGAGATGTAAAACTAAGCAACATTGTTTAGCAAAGTTATAATGTATTCTATGTGAAGGGCCCCAGGAGCCTGGGAATGAAACTAAAAGAAAGAGTGTTGCATCCCCCCAGTTACAACAGATAGGATCCAATATGGTTCAGGTTTTCCTTTCTATACAAAAAAGACATTTCAGAATCGAGAAGTCGTGCAAGTCAGCTGGGCATAGTTCACCTGTCTAATGTTTTCCTGTGCTGCATATTCTGCTGTCTGAATACCTGCTTAGCTATACTTAACATTAAAAAAACAACAACAACAAAAACCAACCAAAAAACCAACCAAAAAACCTCAACCACTGACTGCATTTTATGTTATGGTGTTGGGACTCCTCCTTATAATTAATTATCCCCTTTATGAGTAAACTTCTCCTAACCAATGTAGCTTTCTGTTCTTTTTTTTTACATACTCTTCAGCTGTGTGGGTTTTTTTGTATCTGTTTTATTTGCACAAACTTACATGCTTATATTTAGGGCTTTCACTGAAGAAAATGTGATGAGAAATCATATGGCCAGCCAAGAGAAACTAGAAAATGAGATTTTCAGATAGTTGAGAATTTCTTCACAAATCCATGCACTGCTTCTTTCTGCTTACTTTTGGTCTTTTTTTTAGCATGTTTACATCAAGGCTGGTGAGATGCTGGAACAGGTTGCCCAGAGAAGTTGTGCATGTCCCATATTCAGAAGCATTCAAGGTCAGGTTGGACACAGCTTTGAAGGAACCTGAACCTACTGGTTGATGTCTCAGCCCACTGCAGGGGTGTTGGACTAGATGACCTTTAAAGGTCTCGTCTAACTCAAATCGTTCTGTGATTCCATGTTGAACTAATAGTGATGTTGTGGAGGGTGTTTGTCCTTAGTTTTAGCTAGTTGCCAGATGGTTTTAGTGTTATTTCACTGCAACTAAGAATAAATTAAAGGTAAGACATGATTTTCCTTTACAAGGAGAAGAAGCTGTCTCTTTTTCAGTCATTTATGATAAGAGGGCAAAGGGGTGCTAGGAGGGGGATTTTCAGATGTTTTATAGAAATAAGCAAAGCAATTCATTATGACAGGTTAGCAAAACTCAATGGATATCTACATTGCATTTAGAAGTATAGTTGAAGAACTGCTGTCACATATCCAGTATCTACTGCTGTTGGTAAGGTGGAACATGGGTGTTTTGGGGTTCTGTGTGCAGCCTAAGGTGATCCAACCTCACTGGTGTCAGTGTCTGAACTATTTAATGAAAATATCTCTGACGTGTCTGCATTCAAAGCTGCCATAACCCATCACCAAAGTTACAGAGATAATGGTCAGCCTGATAGGAGCAGAGGCAAGAAGGGAACCTAAGAGTAGAGGGACTGAAAAAGCAGAGGCCTTTCCAAGTGATCTGAGTGACTGATCCATCCAATTACATCTTGTCTCTGAGCCAGCACCTGCTTGCTTCCTGGGAAGGTTTGGATCTGCTACTGATAGGCACAGAGGGCAATTTCTCTCCTACTTCCCCCCATCCGAAGTTGACGAAGCCTTGGGGCAAAAGAATCAACAGAACTCCTAAATTATTAATTAGTTGTTATTGGGGTAATCACTGTTAGTCATTATGGGACATTATTTTAATATCTGTTTATAGTCAAAGTAGAACATTCACTGTCTGAAATGCAACTTGATTTAGAAGATATTTAAAGAACTGTTCGGAGTGGCGTATCTACAGGTATGTCCATTTTTCTACAGTGACAAAAGAATATGTTTTTGAATGATGAAGGTTTAAATAGATCATTAAAGTTTAAAGTGCATTTTACTTTAGGAGCAGAGATTGAAAGGGGGAGAAATGTTATTCCCCGTCGCTAATGCTTTCCTTTGCCTCCTGGGTTGTTTGAATTGCCAGTAAGGCCTGTGTGACAAAAGTCAATCTAGAGCAGAAGTCTATGTTACCTGAGGAATAAAGAGCCGTTTGCGCTTGCTAAGTGGCAAAACTGTGCTTGTATTATGCCACAGCTGCAAATGGGGAGATACTATGTGCAGGTAGGAAACGACCCTAAATGCGCTTGTCCGGGTTCCAGCCAGGACAGGTTGAGTTTTTGTGGTAGCCAGGAGAGGGCTTGAGCAGGACACGGATGTTATTCTGTACTGCCTCATGTCATTGCTGGGAGCAGGGAAAGGGGCTGTTGAGGAGAAGGGGTTCCTTCCTGGTTGAGAAAACGTGGTGGAGGGAGCCATCTGGTATTGTCTATTATTGGCGAATTTTTCTGTGTGAATCATTTCTTATACCTTTCATTATTAATGCTGTTGCTCTTACTATTTGTTTTCTTATCTCGTTGCCATTTCCAGTAAATTATTCTTACCTCAGTTCTTATGTTTGCCTTTTGTGCCTCCAGTTGGAGGGGGGTGTGAAGCCAAATAGACATGTAGCAAGACAGCAGGTCGTGGAGAGAGATGACCAATATCTGTGTATTTGCAATTAAAGTTTTCACAAGTCACTATCTGTGAAGACGTAGCTTAGTTTGTTGTTCATTTCCAAGTCTGTACCATCAAATGAGTGCAAAACTTAAGGAAGGGAATGAGTTATCAGCTCGTTGGAGGCAAGGAAGGGAGGACACTAAGATACATTTTAGCACATAAATCAAGTGGACCTCTCAATTTTCTTGAAATTTATCAAAAAAGAAAATCCAGTATTTTTTTTTTAACAGTTCCATTCATTTCTTTAATGAGTATTTGAAAATCTTTAACCTTCGAGAGTAATTATTCTCTAAGTCTTATCCATTCTTTCAGTTTTGTAGATATTTTTCTTCCTTTAAAAAAAAAGAAAAACCAGATTAATTATAAGAAGATGAGTACTTAACTAAGCTTCAGGCTTCTTGGTGAGTCCTAGCCTGAAGCTAATAAATGTTATCTCTGGCAATTTAAATGTTTTTTCTTTTAATTGAGTTTTTTAAAAAGTGAGGATATGTTAAAAAATTGCACAACAAGGTGATATATAACTGTCATGAATGAATTAAATTTACCCATAGTAAAGCTTCATTACGTACCTATTTTCAATGTCAGAAAAATAAAAAAAATTGTATCTGTGTGAACAGAAAATCCTTCTCTTTAAAGGATTTTAAAATAAGAAAATTTAATAGTAAAATCACAAAAATCGGCAGAAGGAGAAAAGAACGAATATAATTCCTCAAACCCTTAAATATTTTAAGCACTCTATATTTTTAAAGATTTAATAGAATTTAATTTGACTGATGATGTCTCTTTGGCTAGAAAAAATATCACTTACGGTGTTGTCAATCCCAAATGTCCTAACATCCTGCATTCTGGATCACAAAAATCATGACATTGAATTTTTAGTTTTGTTTCTAAAGCGACTCTGCATCTGTTCTCCTAAAAATAAATTCTCATTAGTTACCATTTAGGTTATGAATTATTAAATCAGAATTTATAACTAGATAATGATTTCAAGTTTTGCTTTGGCATTCTAAGGAACAAAAAAATCTTCTTGCTATAGAAAAGAAAACCAAGACTCTTCGAGTAACATTTTGCATGCACATGCACATTAATTCAGACTGTAAAAGCTATGCTGTACTTGTAAGGCAGGTAAATGCGATTTTCATCTAAATGAATACTGGGATGTTTTTTCTTTTATCTGTTTTAAAGTTCTAAGGAAGATTTGTTGAAGAATTATGACATCCCAAGTAGTACTTGGGAGCTGCATCTTATTTTCCTGTTCACTATCTTTACTGCTTACAGTGTGGGAGTGCCGAGTGCTGTTTCTCTCTAGCTCCGAGACACAGGAATCCTTAGTTTTCAGATGAACAGCCCAGGGCAGGGCAGCTTTTGGGAAATTCTGTGATAATCCACAGCAGTTTGCACTGCAGTGTGCAGCTGCCAATGGTCGCGCTGCCATGGGGCGGCTCGGTAGGGTTCACGGAACTTGGCCACCCGTGCCTGTGGCAACTTCCTGTGTGTTTGCTTAGGAACAGAGTTGGGAAACGTCTGCTTCCTCTTTGATAGGTTGCCTTCCAATTAAAATGTGGCAAGAGAGACCCTTGTGGATGAAGAGGAGGGGATATGTTTGTTTAGACCTTGGGTGCAGAGGTGGAATAAGTAGTGTAGGGCCTGATCTTGTCAGCAGCAAAAGCTTCAAAGAGCTTTGTCAGTGTGCAGTTCTCAGGACCAGTCATAAACTTTGATGGAAGTCATAGGTTAATTGAGTTCAAGGCCATTAAGGACATCTGAGTTGTCTGAACTGGTCTTTGATGGGAAGCTCGAGTAATCATTAGTCATTTTCAGTGACAAAAATGTGTACCCCATTTCTCATTCGAAATTTGACTTCCAGTTGCTGGTTCTTGGTAAACATTTTCCATAAGGTTAAAGAGCTCTTCCATTCCTGATCTTTTCTTCATGTGGAGGAACTAACATAGTTTTATCAACTCACTTAACAGTTTTCTTCTTGCAAGCTGAACGGTTTGATCTCTTTGAATTGTGGGGCATTAGCTCTAGTTTTAACTTCTTTTCTGGCTCTCTTCCGAGCCCTCTCCAGATTTTCAACACACTTCTAAAAATGCACGTGACAGAAGTCCTAATGGTATGAAATATCATTCTCATCAGTACTACATAAAGAGGTGCTACATATATTTATCACTTCCTGCTCTTTACTCCCCAGTGATATTTCCAAGTACCAAATGACTTGCACTCCCAGTTCTTGAAACTCTTTTTTAATTATCTGCTTATCTATGCTGATTTTAAGTCCTTTCCATGATCACTGTTTTCCAAAATACACAATTCTATTTTATAGGTATGGTCTGCATTGTTTGTTCTCAAAAATATTCCTTTGCGGTTGGACATAATGAACTGCATTTTGTCTGAGTGGGCAGGTTTGCCCTGTCTTTAGCATAATTTGCACTATTAACTTTGTGTTGTACATAAAGTTTTGGGGTATTTTTTTTTTAATTTCCAAAGCATCAGTAAATGTTAAACAGGATCCACCAAAGTACTGAGTACTTGGAGGTCTCAGCAGGTATTCCTGTTTCAGTAACAGACACTCGGTCCTTGCGATCTGGTTAGGTAGCCAGGTTTTACTTCTTAATATAGAATGTCCTGGTATTGTATCTTTTCAACATGAAAATTTGTTACTAGATCAGACACCTTGCAGTGCCTTAGTATGTTAATATGTACATCTGTGCATAATCTTTATCTGCCAACTTTAAATCAGATGAAAAGATAAAATCAGTCTTACAAGATTGATAGTATAAAAAAGCTGCCTATCTCTAATTATATTCCTATCAATTAATTTTCTATCTTCTGACTTCTGGATTAACTTTTTCATTACTTTAAGTGCACTTAGTGCATTTGGCATCAGTGCAACAGGCCCAAGAGTCATCATGATCATTTTGTTTCCCCTTTTTGAGTACTGACACAGAATAAATACTCAAGTCAATAAAACAGCCTTCCTGATAGGTATTATGTAGTGTTCTTGGCTGTTCCTGGCACAAATTCCGTCCTTTATTCTTGAGCACACTCTCTTCCCCTAGTTATTTAGTATGGACCACTGGGTAGAAGATATCCTGGTTTACGTTCCTGTTAACAAAAGTCAAGTCTTAAAGTTGTCTGCAATGCAACTAATTATATTATGTAAAGTCACAGTGCTTATTGTGTTCAAAAAGAACAGATTTTCTAAAGTCTCTAAATAGGGGAGAAAGTCACATTCAGTTTATTTAGTCTGCCAAACAGGCACTGCTTTCCAAGACTTCAGTGTGTGATGAATAGACACATTTCTCATCTTTTCCCATCAGCATATTAGCTTCCTTCATTTTTTTTAGTCAAGTATCAAAAGCTTTTCTTGAGGGACTACCCTTCTAGCTTGAATCATCTGGCTCCAAGACCCCTTTGGAAATTTTTCTGAGGCCCCATTTTAAGCCTGTGTTGGAGCATCATGGGCTGAGTTTGCACAAAGGGGCACTGGAGTCCAAAAAACTGAATGTGTATATCCTTGCACAATAGTTCTACCTTAGTATGGCTAAAATGGCACTTCCAACTGTGCACCACAATGAGGCTTCACAAGGGAAAAATGATGAACTTTCTAATCTCCTCCCTGTCTTTCTAATTCTCTATTTGTCTATTTTGTTAATGCAGCTATCATTGAGAACACAATGGCTGATTTATAGTTTTCATAGCTCTTAAATAAACCACATGAGTTTAGAAAGGGAGACTGAAAAATGTTCAACATACCTTACACAAACTGTTCTTTCTTCTGTAACATTGGAGTATGTACACCTGACTCACCTTTAAAAATGAAATGGAATAGCAACAGCTGCTACTTACTATGGTCAAGTCACTCTTTCAACACCTCCAAAAGTAGGACTGTCTCAGTTTTCCTTGGGACTTGGACTTTTTCCCTGGAATTTAACTTGTAAAGCCTCTTGTGCTTCTTGTTCTCCATAGACAGGACCATCTGGACATTGTTATGTTGTAATTGTGGAGAGCTTAGTATTTTTGTTTGTTAGGATTATGGGATTAGTCTGGCTTTTAAATAAAGCGAAACAGACATTTTCTCATTAACATTTATATTACTTCTTTCTTACTTTGGTTGCAGCCAGTAATACTCAAGTGTAAGTTCTGTGTGATTTAGTAGATTTTGGTGCCGTGAGATATGGCAGCAGATTAATGCAGAGTTTGTCTTTGGCTAGCTTCACAGTGGAAGCGTGGACGAACTTCCTTAGTTCACATACACTAAACGTGGATTCTCACACTTCCAAATTCCTCTTTGAAATTTGGGAAATACGGTTCTCCAGGCAGGGGCTAAGGTGCAGTGAAGATCGCTGAGCTCTGGGATGCACATTCTTTAGCTGTGATTGTGCTCTTAGTCCTTCACCAAAATCACTGACGTAAAGGAAATTTCTAGTGTGCCAGGCAAAAAGATGCTCTTAGAGTCTTCTGCATGACGTAGGCCACAGGATTTTTTTATTGCCTTTTACAGAAACTTGTTCTTGATTTTAAAATACACAGAGACAGAAAATTATTGGTGATTCTTGATGAGTTACGTCAATGCTTGATTACTTTTTTTTGCTCAAAATTTGGACCATGTCTTTTATTTTTGAGAATTCAATTATCAACTTCTGGTTCCTGTACCATTCTCTTAAAATTGGAAGAGTCTTCTTGGAGTGAACTTTACTATTTCTCTTAGGTGCTAAAGGATATAAGCAAATTGCCTATTAGCCATACTTTTGTTTATCTGAGTAGATATCTATCCTTCAGCAGTTCATTCTGAAATAGGTTTTCCAGCACCTGGGCCATTCTGTAGGTCTTCACATAATTCATCTGATTGAATTCCTTGTTAAATAAAAATCACCAGAACAGAACAGTATTCCATATTCTTCATTTATATATACTGTATAAATACACATAGGAAAATACTGAAGTGTTTTTATAAAGAATTGAGATTGGCAAAATGTTTCCATTCTAAATGTCCTTTTTAAGAGGCTTACAGTTGTTCACAGACTGTGACTGTCCAGGATAGAATTTTACATTTTGATGAAGGCCCTATGCAAGACTTTTTTAATTATTTGAGAAAATTGCTTATTTTCCAGGAGAAAATAATTTACCTTGCAAATATGATTCAATTACTTTTTAACCGTAACAGGAAATAATTTCATTCTTTGTCCCCATTTTTGCCAATTCTGACTTTAAGAAAGTTACCCATTGAGTTGAGATTTCTAGCACTTCTTTGCTTAGAAGTTTATTTATTTCATGGTGAGGAGGGGACAGGTACAAAGGTGTTGATTTAAACACTATAGAGATTGACAAAGGATAGGGGATAAAACAATATGCTGTCTGTCTTGTTTAGATTTTTTTTTTCTGTGAGTGGGTGATTTCAACAAGACTTAACTTGAAAACTTCACATGTGCTATGAATAGGACCTTTCACAAGGACAGGTGTCCATGACTTTGAAAAAAAACCCATGATTTTGAGCAAATGTTAGGTATGAAGATGAGATGCTGTGCAGGAGTAGCAGTAAGTGACCTGCCACTGTTACTTCAGAATGTTCTGAGAAGGAAAGCTATTTCAGCAGGAGATCAATATGAGTGTTTTGGTTATATACTGTAGAACAATTACCTAGAATTGAATTTCAGTGCAAGAAGAGTCTTTAGTGTATTGCTATGACTGTTAATTTAAATGCACAGAAGCCAAGAACTTTAGAGTTACAGCAGCTGTGGGAAACATAAGTTGGTAATGTTTACATACACTTCAGAGCATAAATTTCTTAGCATAAACAGCAATGCAAAACACTACATATGTGCAAGTGGGGAGAGTAATGGATACTGTGGGAACCATGGATGAATTTGAATTTCTGGACTTTAAATACAGAACCCCAAGACTGCACTCGCTCGCAGCTTGTTTCCCACTGAATATGTAAGGTGCAAAATGAGTTACGTCCTGTTCTAAAACACAAGACCCTGATTCTGCATAAACTTATTGCTTACATAAATTCAGTCATCTAAATAAGCCCACTGCCTGCTGTAACTTCTTCCTCGTGGTTCACATGCGTGTACATGTTTATTGGGCTTAGTTACTGGCGTCCTAGAAACAATGCAAACCAAGAAATGAAAATGAACATGTTACACAAAGTGCATTTTCTGATGCAGGGCAGCTAGGTTAAGATTCTTGCTGGTTTGTCACTTTGACTTCAGCTTCCTGAACTCTCCACCATGAGCAGCAGAGCTGATCAAGGATTCTCTTTGTCTGGATACTTTTGCTTTTAGGTAGTAGTTAATACTGGCTAAGAATCAACTTAATTCATTTAATGCTGTCTAAGAGTCTTTATGGCCTGTAAGTAATTTAGGACTGGTGTCTCTGCTATTAGTGGTTGTTGGCTCTATTCATAGTAGTTTGTAATAAAAGGTGATAGGTTTTGAGCTTTTTGCTGTCTTCTTAACCTGCTATTCATGCCTTTGTTGCTCAGAGAGCGTGTATTGTAGAATAATGTGTCTACTTGGATTGATTTACTCTCTGTTAGACATCAGGTCTACATATTGTTATGTTCATTTCTGACATGTTTTAAGGTGCCATTTGATAAATTCACTGACTGATTTTCTTCTAATCCGTCAAATCAGACTAATCAGTAATAAATCATTTCTGTTTTTTAAAACAAGTTTCTTTTGAGAACATACCAGTATTTCGTTGTGTATTTTGTGACCTTTCTTCTAATACTTGTTTTGATGTGAAACCTCTAAAAACACACCAGATCAACAAAAAAAAAAAAAGGAACTCAGTCTGGCCTCTTTGCCTATCTTTGCTAAACCTGGTGATTTAAGAAAGAGCTGTGACTGCATGTTGTCTTTTTTTTCTTTTGTTAACTATTTTTGTGATTTAGCAAAGTCCAAAAGAGTACCAGAAAATTGGAAGTTTAACCATTGGTATCAGTGAGTTAGGACTTCCTTCAGAAAATCTTGATGGGTGGTGAGGTGGAAGGTTTATTTACTCTTTTATTTTCAAACTTTCAGGGAACTACTTGCCAGTTTTTCTGTGCCATTAGCAGGGCTAAGTATATTTTTGCTGTCATTTAGAACCTGAGGTCCTACGTAACTCCAGTATGGCAGTTGTGAGAGCCTGGAAAACATCACCAGGTATTGTGAAACTTGAGAGTTTCACATCAGTGCTTACAATGACTAGATGCGCCACCATTGTTTCCTGTTAAGACAATTCATTATTATCTGGTTCTCCTGGATGATTGGCAGTGGTTGACATAAGGACTGGGTATGTGCCTTTGCAGTCTCAGCTCCACTGCAAATTAAAATTTCATCGATTTGTTCTTGAAGAAGCTTTCAAGGCTCTTCTCAGCGTGCTTCAAAATGCAGTGATCGAAATCCTCCTTAAAAACATGAGCTAAGTTCACATGAGCTGCCTAGGTGCCTAAATTGCAACCCCTAAGTTAAAGAGGGAGATGAACAACTTAGATCATCTTCTGTCTTAGTTCCCATGTAACTTCTAGGAGGAGCAGGATGGCCTAGCTAAATTCAGCACTGCCACTGGCAATCTGGAGAAGCCCATGGCTACCAGCAGCCTTTCTAGCACATCACAAGTGGTTAAGTATCAGAAGGGAGGCTGTGTCTGCCGGACACGCGGGAGGGACAAAGCCAGGAGAGAGATGCTGCCGGCTCCCCATTATAGCCAGAATTCTGGATGAGGTCTCCCACCTTTGCCATGCCGGTGGTACTTTGGCTATGTTCTAGCCTTCAGGGATTTGGGAGGAGGAGGCAGTGGAGAGGAGCGCTGAAGCTTGGTGGTTTATAGCAGCCCTAACAGATGTATGGCAATGTGCTGCACTTTGGCAGCAGCCAGCAGTAATGCTATTAGTTGCCAAGACAATTGGCAGCAGATGGCTTTGTCCAATTCTGCCATGAAATTCATTTAAACTAAAAAAGATAGAGTATTGTACTTGCAGCTGATTCATTGCAAGAAAATGAGATTCCTTGTACTCTGATTTTATAAGTTGTGAATTTCACAGGTACTGGTGAGAATCCAGACTATTTCATAGCCTCCTCTCCACAGCCCAGCACCATGGTCATGCAAAAGTGAGAAAAGTTCAGTTGTATTTTTCAGTGATATCAAAGGCAGATTTTCTGTATTTACTACAGCTCCTAGGATAACTTTTTGAAGTGGATTACTGCCGAGGAAATTTTGGACCCACAGTTCTTGATCTGTTTTTTTGTACAACTATGTGTCCAAATCTTTATTTTGGCAGCTGACCCCATGATCAAAACAATACCACATTGCAGCAGTGTATGCCATCTGTGATAACTTTTAAAATATAATTTTTGCTGCACAATAGCAAGTGTTTGATGTAGTCTCTCTCCCAACTTTTCTTCTATACTGATAACCAGGTTTCTCATACCAGTTTGAACTGCTGGTCTTCATGGAACTTACTGAGAAAAAAACAATTAAAGAAGGACAAGTATAGAAGATGTCTGATTTATACTCTTTTAATGCTAACCTGAGCCTTACATAATCTTATATTTCTATATAGTTTGTATTTTTGTTTATAAAATAGGTTCATTTAAGTAATAACAATAAATGCCAGAAAGCCATGCTGTTTTTCTGACAAGAGTAATCTTTGTCTCTACCATTCATGCCACTGCCTAAAGCCAGGTAATCAGTCTATACCTATTTCTTTCTGACAGTTGCTCTTTTTTTAAAAAAAAGAAACAGACCTTCACAAATTAATATCATTGTTGGCCAATTCACAAATTAATGTCATTGTTGGCCAATTTCTTTTTAACTTAGGTGAAGAATTGTCCTTATGCTTTCAAAGGCTTGAAAAAAAAATCTAAAAAACTCAACAAAATATTTTTATAGTTTGAAGAAAAATCAAATCAGTGATTTTGGGGTATCCAGTAGTTTTTGTACTTGGACTAAATGCTGCTAATATCAAAAATAAATCTATTATTTAAAAAAATGTTTAGAAAGCTAAACCAACTGAACAATTTAGAATAACTTTCTAATTTGTGTTAGAATTTAAGTATTAACTAAAAAAGCAAAATCTTGACCATCCTATTTTGAAAGTCTTGAAGGCTATTTATTTTGACTAGTAATATGCTTTTCAGTTGTACCCAGGTGATTTAGGAGCTGGGGAAATAGGCCCACGTGACAGGTTCAAAGGTATCTGAGAGATTTAGGAAGATGAGAACAGCCTATTTGTTCTTGTAACTAATGACTGCCATTCTAAAAATCCCACTCCTTCTCCCAAGCTTTATTTATATGTTAAATTGGTAGTGATTAAAAAAATGCTATTTATAGAAATCGAAAGGAAGGAAAGTGCAAAATACTGCAGTGGTCTAATGAGTATATTTTCTCAGAGCACCTCACCAGCAGACAATCATTTGTATGTTGTACTGGTGAAGCATTTCTAGTGTGAAGGCAACTGCATCAGTAAAAAAACCTCTCTGTATTGATACAATAAGCTGCTTCCCCACAATGAAATGTGCTGCTGGTGAACATGAATTTTTTTCTGGTGTAACTGTGTGTACTCACAGTGCTTCCACAAGGATAGCAGTTCAGTCAGGATTAAACATTTTCATACCCCATTTCATGGCTCAGGAGGTCTCTCTGGAAGCTTAGGTGTACTGCCTGAAAGCCTGAAAAATCCCCTGAACAAGGATTTGGTTGTTAGCTTGTTACCAAAGTAAGAGGACTTTTAATATAGTAATATAAAATGATTACAGATTTTTGTTTTGTTTTTAATTTTCCTGATCTCTGCTGGGAAAAAAAGGTATTCCAAGGACCTCCTATTGTATTTGGAATTAGTGAAGTGAACAGAGAATATTTTAATTTTAATTAATATTCTTACATAAGAAGAAGTTAATGAAGTGTTCTTCCAAAAATCTTTTTGTTAGTATTTCATATCCATGGTACACCACCACATAAAGATGTTTCATTATGAGGCTGCTTGTTATTCTTCTCTCAAACATGACTTAACTGCTCCATGGTGGCTTTGAATTGGTAGCTCAAGAAGTTTTGTTCTGACTTTTAAATTTCTGAGCATGGACAGCCTCAGAGCCACTGTGATGAACGGAGCAGCCTAAAACTAGGCTACATTTATCAAAACTCACACTTAAGAGCTGGCTGAAATGCTTTGGTCTGTTACCTGCACAAAGCAGATCATCACTAATAGGAGAGGGCACTACCCTCTCTCATTTATTAAAATAGGAAAGAGTGTTCAAACTTCAATTTTGGCAGCATTTTCATTATCCATGTAATAGATGTAAAGCAGAAGTTAACATCTTCCTAGTCAAATTGTTGCAATAAGCATCAAAATAAAAACTGGATATGGTCAAAACCCTTCAGTAGCAGCCATGGGCATAAAGAGGATATTTTAGATTTGTGGATTTTCTCCCCCTCCCTTCAACAGCCCTTGCATTTCCCGAGGCTTGTGTGTTTACAGAGCATTGGCAGGTGCCTACCCATCAGAATGGATTTATAATACGTCTTGGGATTGCATGTTCAAAAGAATATTAAGTCTCATGTTCAAGAGAAAAGTTAGTCTGTTAGGACTTCCTTTTTAAAGCCATTTAGGCAATTTGAATAAGGATAGATGCCTAAAAGTGCACCTGCCTGTGTTTTTTTTGAAAACCTGCTCTTCTCAGGCTCTTCAGTGGCTCTTCAGTGACTATTTCTTTTAATGGAATGTGCTTCTAACTCATCTACGTGATCTTCAAGACCTTATTTTTTTACATAATGGTAGAAAGACATAAAAAAAAATATTCCAGATAATAGAATTTCATTGTAAACTAGCAATATGGGGGATTTTAAAAATTAAATAATACTCATCTTCTCCCTCACCTAAATGAAAACAATAATTATGAGTGCTTTTCTCTCTCATTATTCTTCCATCTCCCAGTCTACACTGGAATTAGGAATGAGAAACAAGAAAAAAAAAGGAAATTAAAAATTTTTTGGTTGCTAGACTTTTCTTGACAGCTGGGGAATAAATTAATTTCAAATTAAGATAAAAATATAGGTTTGGCAGAGCAAGCTGTTCTGGAAAAGAGTTCTCAATCACTGTCTTAATAATTTTGGCCTACTAGATGCGTGGTAGGATTCTCCCTCATCTGAATTATAAAGGGAGTCACCACTGCTTTTACTGAAGTTAGTAATTTTCTTTTTCTCTCAAAGAAAGTGCTGATGGATGTGTCACTGCTTATGGAGAAATGCTTTTCTATAAATATATCCATTGGTTTAGATTTATTTCTCATACCTCTGAGTAAGTCAGCATACAGAAACTTGAGGTACTAGTTTTCTAGGATTTCATTGTCGCCTGAAACTAGGATAGGTGAGTTTAGTAATATATGTGGTCTTTAGGTTTCCCTATAATTGAGTGGTCTGAAGAGTTTGTGTGCTCTTTTTTTTTCCCCCAACAAATTAACCAGAAGTCTACCAGATGTTTTTGCTTAGTAAAATTGAAATTAAGGTCAGCGTCTGCTATGCTTGTCTCAAACCCAGTAGGTATTTTTGACATCTTTGTCTTAACAGCTCCATTTCTGGGTTTCCATTATGCTTTTTTTTTCTGGTTCTAAATTGGATTTGTGCCTCCTTCTTGCTATTTCCATTTTACAAAGCAAGATATGAAATGTGACCTCAAGTTACTGATTTTCATGTTTCTTGGAGCAGCGCTTCACTGCTCTCTGCATACTAATAGTATAGGGAAGCAGCGCTTCACTGCTCTCTCCATTGCACTAATAGTTTAAGCTCTTTTTCCCGAAGACATATATAAGCCCATCACTGTACCGTGCCCTGGGTTCAAAATTCTCCAAGCACTGAAATTCAATTGGCAAGATACACTCATTGTGATTTATTGGTAGCTTTATTGGTGGTCAAAAAGGGAACAATTTGCAGAGTGCCCTTTATGCTACCCTTGTGGCATAGGAGGAAAGTGTTCATACACCACTCGAAAGTGCCATTGCCTCAGCTGTCCTAACCTGCAGTGCCCATGGAGCCATCGTGGTACTGCATTTCCAGAAATGTTGCAGCTGAACTGATAGCAATTACAGATGGACTTTTTCTTTCCCCTTTAGAAGACTTTAATAGACATGCATATACCATACATGCAGCAGTCCCATATGCTCCATAATGTCCTCTTCTGACCCTAGTGGATCAGTTCCCCAGAGATACAGAAGTCTCCAGTAGTGAATTTTTCTCCATTTCTTCTTGATCCGTTTTTTCTGTTTCTCTGTGGCATAAATTACCTTCACTTGTCATGGATCATATTTTCTAAGACTTGCAAGTGGCAGCTCTGTTGTGACTGCTCTCTAAGCCTTCTTTCTCTTTCTGGAGCTGCAGAAATTTGAGTCTTTAGAATATTTCTGCTTTTGGTCCAAGATTAGGCTTGGAGAGCAGCCCTGCTGAGGAGAAGTGTGTTCCACTGTTGTTGAAAGGATGTAACTGAAGGCAGATTTCCCTGAGGCCATGCCCCAGCTCATTTAGGAAGTTTGTACTCACTGCCTGTGCTTCTACACTTTCTTCTAAGCTGCTACTGCATTCCCTTCCTGCATAAGTTTGTAACCTTTGTGAGGCTGTGCTAAAACCACTATTTAAGTAGTCTGCATTAAAAATAATCCTTTCTTTATGGTGGTGGGAAGAGAGCTTTCTTAAGCACATGTATCATGGCACTGCAGTTTGTCAGGCTAGTGCCCTGCAAACTGGAACCATTGTTAGGGTCTGCATCTCTCCTGGTAGTACATGCAGGAGTGCTTTGTGCTTTTAGTTGTGCTCTACACACGTGAGGCAAATTAAGGCAGAAGTACTTCTGGTATTTCCTAACTTATACTTGCTTGTACTTGAAATTCTTGTTTGTATTCCACATTGTACTTTTAGATATGGCATGGCATAGTATAGTATTGCTATGTTATGGTATGTGGAGGAGCAAGAGATACATTCATTATTAGGATTTAATTTGTTCACTTTCTGGCCAGGGATTTTGCCTGTGGCAGTAGCACAAGCTACCTCCCTGTTCTTTAAAATCGTACATGTTCCTTTTCTTTCAGCCATGCAACTCCAATTCTGAGCATTCCGGAACACAACAATATTTTCCTTACCATCCTTCATCACACATATCTCGAGAATTTGTTTATATATCTCTCTGTTAAAGAGAAAATAAGTGAACAGCCTTCAGAGCACTAGCATATAATCCTGGATAGTTTTATCTATGAACATGATTCATGTCAGTTGAACCTATTCAGAAGTGAGTGTTGGTAAGTAAAAGAGATTTGTTTTGATTGGGTTTTCTTACCTATTTCTCTTATAAGTAGACTGTCATTAGTAGGTTGAAAATAATTTTGGCTGCTTCATCTTAAAACCTGTAGCTGCAGTTCTTGGTCGTATCTGTAGCTCAGTGCCAACTTCAGGTTTACTTCACCAAAGGAAAAGCAGATAGGGAAAGAAAAAAGAAATGTAAAATAAGTGTTAATAGTACCTCTGTGGTGTCTACTTTTCAAGTTTTATGGTAAAATGTATTTGCTGTAATTGGCTATTTTGCTGTTGTGAGTACAAACCAGCCAGGATTAAGAAAGGAAACAAGTATTCCTGAGTTGACAAAACAGCCTGAAAAGCCATTCCACAACAGATACAGGAACATTTTGAGCCATAACTGTTTCAGAGTGTTTTTGGTGACTGCTAGTAATAGGCTCTCCAAAAGAAAAAAAATTACTCCCACCTTCTACAGCCACAGTGTCACTGGGAATTGTGCCCACTTGAGCAAGTACTGGATTTTGCACAATGTCTTAGAATATTTGAAAGTGAAGGCTCAAGCTGTACTGTTTTAGGCTGCATTTATAGATGTATTTCTATCTAATTTAGGGAGTCCTCACCTATATTAGATGCTTTATATCTTGAATACTTCTGTCACTTCATCCCCTACTTAATTACTTTCATTCTTCCCTAATTGAGTTTAGGGTAATAACTTTGATAAGTCAGACACCATCTGGCATGGGAATACAGATTTCACAAGAAGAAAGCAGCAAAATTACACTTGAAGTTAAGCAATATTTCTTCCCTTTCTCTTTTTAAGAGAAATAATCAAAACCAGTCATGAAAATATTGTCATTTCACAGTTTTCAAAGAATCTTGAGCCATACCAAATCCAGTGATGTATAACTACAAAGTGTACCTTAGAATTCCTCACAGATGCTCATTCTGTTAAATACAAAAAATAATAACATGGTTGTAGCTATGTGACTGAGGCTTGAAATTAAGCTTATTTTCACATCTCTTGGTGCAGCTGATAAAAGCCAGTTGGTTAGATTAGATATACCTGGTCTGCTCAGTTTGGAAGGTATGAATTCATTACACAGGCATTTTATACCGGTTAATCCATAGAGCGAGATCAGCATCAGCCTATTATGAGGGATTACAGTCTGCACAGCCACACAGAGGATGGAGATAGAATTTGCAGGAATTTCAACATGGAGAAAGACGCTGGGGAATGCTGGGCTCTGAAATCAAGGCATTAAGGATCATCAGGACCTGATTATGAACCAGATGCAAAATGCTTGAAGAAGAGAAGCAGAAAAAGGTGGTGGTGGTGAATCAAAAAGGGAAAAGGCACAGCTGTGAAATTAAATACATGGTAATTGATATCTAACAGATTTGGAGGTTTATATGCTTGGCAGAGTTAAACTTAAGCTTTTTAAGCGCTATAGTGGGACAGAGTAGAAACGATAGAATTTTACCATTATTTGAGCATTTTTTCCTGCAATCTGGACACCTTTTGAGTGCTCAGTATGGAGAAGGAGAGAACCCCATTATGGGTACTGGGGAGAGATCAGTGAAAATAACATTTTTCAGTACAAAACTTTGCCTGCAGAGCCCTCTCAAGGATAATTCCAACAAAAATAAACAAACCCTCAGTAATTCAAATTGATGATAAATACTTGTTAATTTTGTATATTTATTTATCAGGTGTAATTCTGTAGTCTTGACAGTTCAGCTGAAGATTACTGCAGGGTATTTAGGCTCCTTTAAATGCCTGACAGCTCTGAGGTTTGTCTTAATTCTCTTTAGGCTGAATTGGTAGCTGCACTATAGCTGTCACAAACTTGTCACAGGTGGTGGCCCTTCCATCTACCCATCCTACCTGACATATCTGCTGTCATGGAAAAGCACAAGGCATTTGAACAGTCCTAATAAAAATTTTGTATTGCTAGTTCAAAGTGTTCAAAAGACATAATTTACTATATCTAAAATGATAAGTTTTTAAGAGCTTTGTCTTCTGATTTTTTTCATCATGATAGGTGATGTTTTTTCAGCTTCTGCTGCAGGGATGAAAATGAGATCTTACTGCAAAAGAAACAAGCAAATAGCACTGATATTTTCTCATGTGACTCCAGAATTTGACTTTCCAATAAATCTAAAATATTGCAAGACTTCAAATACAGTTTTAATACAACTTTCCGTGATGATTGGATGCAGTCAGATTATTCAGGAAAAGAAAGAAAAGCATTGTCTGATGCAATTCGCAATAAATATTTGTGCTCATCAAATAAGAAACCAAATAATTTCCATAGAAGTTGCTAGTATAAGTGCTAGTATGAATTTTAAATATGTACCTGCTGAAGCTACAGTTTCTCATAAGAGGAAAGACTATCTCTCGAAACATAAGAAATCACGTTCAAATATCCTGTCTATTGGAATTTTACCATAAGGGACAGGATACATATTATATAATGTTAGAAATACGGGATTTTCTTCAGAGGAACACATGAAGTCGGAGCTGGTATAACTCAATATCTGTACTGTTTTAATGATAGTTAAGACCAGAAGAAGGCATAATTTAGAAAGCAAACTTGATTCTAATGGGACAATAAAGTATTCTTAGTCTGTTTCCTGCCTCAGTTTTTCCTGGGTAGGCGATCATAATTTAAGAGGGAGAAGTCCATGATTCCTTATTTTCCATAAGGGTATGTATTACAGCAGCCTGTTCTTAGAGGGAAAAGAAAGGTGATGGAAACAATGTTCCTTAGCATTCACTCCTCAACTTTATCCTATGTCAGTTCTTAACAACTGATTCCCATGTCTAGATTAGGTAAAATTTATATGGAATAGATAACTAAAAATAATGACTAAGATCCTTCCCTTTTCCTAAGATGGGAGCAGGTGAGAGAGGAAGCCACCTTTTTCTCTCTTATTTTTTTTCTTCATGTTGTTGTTTCTTCTTTTGCTTGACCTTTAAAGGACTTTTACAGTTGCAGTATTTTTGTTACGTAGCTTATATATTAATTATATATTATTTTTCCATGTCTGGTTGTTCTTTAGGCATAAGGTGTGTTAATTTGGTTTTTTTCAATATGAAACAATTTTGGTCAAGTCTCTGTCTATTCTGCTTAGACGTTAAGATAAAAGATATTTCAAATGGTAGAAGTGAATAAACATATAATTACACTAACAAAGGAAGATGGATAGATATTTTTAGTGAAAATCTGTCAACAGAATAAAGGACAATTGTAAGACTGTAATTCACCTCTAGACACAACACAATACAGTAATTTTTGTAAATGCCTCCACCTTCATCTTCCCTTTATTCCAACACAAAAGCTTGTCACAGACATCAATTAGTTCATAGTATACATCAGTGTAGAATGCCAATGACCATTGGCTCTGCATCCAGTCTACCTAACAAAAGCATCCTTAGAAATCCCACATTGTCTGTACTTACTAAAGAGGTCTCGTACAGCATATTTTGAGGAGAACGCCTGGAAGTAATGAAAACTTAAGAAAGTAGAGATATATTTGAGAAAAATTAAAGAGGAAGTTTCTACTTAAAGACATGCAGATCCTGTCAATATTGAGCACTGTTGCTCTAATTGAGTAAAGCAACTTTGTTTTATAATAGTAAATAAAAATGTCAGTGGGGCTTAACCTCAGTGTTGCCATACACAAGAGTAGGCATATTTAGAAATCTAGTTTAGGATCCTAAGCGTACATTAAGATGTTTCTGTGCACTGCAGCAGAAATCTGAATTAGTCTCAAAGATACCCCTCATCTGTTACAAGACAAACCCTTTAGTAAGCAGAACATCTAAGTCTTGCTCCCAGTTCGTTGTTTTTAACCTTAATAAACTTTTGTCTGCTTGAAAATGGAAAAATTTGCTTGCTTCACAGGAAGCTCAGCAGGTTTGTGATGGGGCACAGGGGACATGGCCCACATTCTGACCTAAAACAGTACAGCACTGGGTATATTTGTGGTGCAAGATAAAAATGACTAACACCACCATGCTGTATGCATGCACATATCATGCAACGTTAGACCTATGCTGTTTTCATCACAGTCACCAAGTTTTGCCTTTTGCTTGCTTGAAACAGGATTATGTTTCTGATATGCTGTCTTCACTTTTGTAACAAAACAAGTATATAATAAAAAAGAGTAATTTTCTCGTGTATTATAGGAAACGTAGGTCACTGATAGAAATTAAATCTCTGTCTACCTGATAAAGCTATCAGATATATCTGATAAAAAAATCAGTTCTTACAAACTTACTCTATCTTTGTAGAAGGAGCGTTTCTAATATATTAAAGCTAAATACTTTTTAAAAGGTAAATGTTGAGTAAGTTAATGTAAAAAAGAGGTTCCATATTACATGTCAATAGAGTCTGATCACCAAAAATATGACTGTAGTCTGGGAGTAGATTTTTGGCCACAGTGAAGCTAATTCTCAAAGCAATGTTGACTTCCATGAACAACTCATTTAGTATAATTTTAACTTTTGCAAATAGTCTAACTAGTTGCCCTTAACTAATTTATGTTTAACTGTTGTTGTAGAGGTATTTCTTCTACCATGACTTATTTTTACATCTACTATTTTAAAATGATGTGTATTTCATTTCTGATGTCATAGCCATGACATGTAACCTGCCATCTGTATCACTGCTGAGATGTTTCTTTCCTCTGCAAAGTGTGTTAGCAATTTTGCTGCATATAGTACATGACGATCTGCTATGACATTTTTCTTCATGAGGAGGACAGGAAACTAACTCTTGAGTTATTTTATCTCTTGTCAGAAGTGAAGATAAATGTCATAACACTGATCAGTCTTCATGTGTCCTGAATATGCAGTTATTTGCATTTTTCCTTCACTTTTCTTTGGGACTGAAGTGGCTGAAGTGACAGGTGCAGCAAATGAAGTGCTGAGAATGTGTGGGGTGAAAAAAAGACTCAATACTGAAAGTTATTAATAACTTTTGCAAAGTTATGTCATCAGAGGAATAACACTGATGTCTGCTTGTGTAATCTTTAGATACATTTATAAAGAAGAGCAATCACTGATTTGAAAATTTGTTCTTTGCTGTTTGACTTTATATGTGTGCTCTTATCTGTTGTTGTTGGCTTGAGCTCTGTGAGATTTGAAGATTTTTATAGATCTTGGTACTGCTAAGGAAGAAATGTTGTGGTGCAGAATTTGGATTTTTTTACTTACTTATTTATCCTTGAACAATCCTTGATGTTCAGTCAGTATTCAGACAATCTCCTTTTTCAGCAGCCTCAATCAAAATACCAGTACATGGTTCTTTGATGGCATCTCTGTGCCAAGGGAGATTCAAGCTTTTGAGCAGGTTTCAGCATCACCAACCAGCCTGAACTAATACTGCAGCATTTCTGTATATGTGCTCAAAGTCCACTTTTGAGATTGTGTGTCACGCTGCTAACAGGTGACTTCCAGCAAGGCACACAAATTTTACTATTAACTAAATTTTACACTATTACTTAAAAGAGAGTGGCATTCCTAGAGGCTGACCACCTGCATTCCCTTAGACCTCCCTTTTTCAACCCATCTCCCATATTTAACTAAAGCCAAACTTCTGCTTTACTTTTGCTTTACATTTTTTATAATCAAATAAATAGATCTTTTGCTTTACTGTTCATTGTTGTCTGATAAAAAACCCATTCAGGTCTGTTGATATTAAGCCTACGACAGACTCAAACCAAAGTGATATGGTGGCTACATGGAGGCACAGGTAGTGTTGTTACAGATTCCATAAAGATCTTCCCAATTCTTTTTCATGTTTCATTATCCCTAAAGGGACTGTGCCTCTGAACTTCTCGGGTATTAAGCAGATCTGGGCATGCCTTGCCTGTCATGGAATTATGAAAACATGGAGAACTGAACAGATAAATGTAATCTACACATTGTGTGTGTTTATCTGTGTTCTTGACACCACAGTTAATCAGGGGGGCATGGCTATTACTGATGACCAAGTATCGCATTCAGGAAGTGAAATTCTGATCTGGAGGAAGTAAGATGAGAAAAAGCTTAACAGAGAATCACATAATGATACTGAATTTCCCTCCACATCTGGAGGTCACTGGGAACTAATGGACCAAATCTATCCACTGGAGTCTTTTAAGGTGACCAGGCTACCTTGTCACAGACCAGTTGTTGCCCATTTTTTACGTTGTAAGGAAGCTAAATGTTTAGAGGAATATGCAAAACTGTGTTTTGTATTATTCTGGTTGAAACGAATTGTTGCATTTTTCCTCTTCTGCAGGGTTATGAATGTTTTCCACTGTAGCTTGTAGATGCCAGTGTGTGCGAGTGCATTTCTTCTGAATGGTTGACCTGATGAGGGTAAGGAAGGATATGCAAAGCAGACTCTCTTGCCCAGGTTCCCCAAATCCAAGAGCTGTACAATCAGGAAATGCATTATAGCATCCATTGTTGCTTCAGCAGGGAAAATGTGCTTTACATATGCAAATACTGCTTAGAAGTTTAACTTAATAATTATCAGCTGGAGTCTCTATTGATGAGCAGCTGAGGCTAATCATCAGCAACAGAGTGGGAATTAACTACTACTAGGCTTGCATTGAGCATGCTTGTCTCTAGCTTGTGGTTACTGTGGCAATTGTAGAAACATAGATACATATTTTTTCTAAGCTTGTATAAACTTATTTCTTGTACTTTCTGTCCTTGTAAAAAACACTGTAAAATGCTGTATTTTAGACTTTTCCCCTTCCTATCTCTTCCACAGTTTATTACTGAGCAGGAGCCAACATAGAATAGCTCCAGTCTTTTACATCCCACTGCCATGAATGATAGTCACAGTACTGTGTACAGCTGCAGTGACACACTTGGACACATGCTTTACCTCAGAGAGCTGTAATGGCTGCCTGCTGCTGATTATATATTCTGCTATATCAGGGCCAGTAGTCACCTTAACACAAAGCTCACACCTGAACAGAGAGGACTACCTGGGTGTAAAATATCCAGATGATTAATGCAAAAAGAGATGTTGCTTCTCCATAGGAAATTTTCAGATTAACAAATCCCATTGTTTTCCCTCCCACTGCTACTGTACACCAGGGAAATTCAGCTGGCTACAAATACTTACCCTGCAGATATCATTCATATGCCTTTTCCTAAGTGTGCTTTATTATTCACATCACACTCCTACAGGCCCTCCACAGCTTCCCTTTTAATTATTCCCTGCTTGCCCATTCCTATGAATAACCAGTGGCATTCACCCACATTCTGCCATTTAAGGCATTTAGTAGTCCATCCTACTATGAATTGGATTTCTCATTTTCCAGAAGGTGCCACAATTTATTTAAATTCATCCAGATTGAAACTCTAAAGATTTATAATTGAGTTGGAGAAGGTTTCAGCTTCAGGGCATAGGCACCCACTAGACAGTGGTTTGTCTCTACCCCCATAGTGGAGGTGGTGGAGGGGAATGCTTCAGGGCAGAGGCAATTGGGCTGGCTCAGACCAGCTTAAGCTGAGTTGGATGTGTTGCACTGCAGGAGGTGAGAAGCACTGTGTGACCCTCTGGGTCAGCTCAAGCTGAGGGAATGGTAACCTCTAACTGAGCGGTGATTTATATCTGTCACTGATCTAAAAGGGCTCGTTTATTTGTACCCCAAGTGAATAGTGCTAATTGTGATGAGGTTGTTTATGACAAAAGTCACTGCTAAGGGATGGCCAGTCATCACCTCTGTAGAGAAGTGTGTTTGCCAAAAATCCTATAGGCAACACCTCAGAGCCTGGTAGCATGGCCAGAGGACAGAAGGGGCATTGACCCTCTCCTCCTGTCACGGGATGCTCTGCAGTGTACTTGCTGAGTGTTATTGTAGGAGATTTCCCTGCAATACCCCTTCAGGATCTGAACATGTGAGCTTTCAGGCTGTCACATTGGCAGTCTTGACCTGCATGCAGAGCTTTTGAAAAGAAAGAGAATACCCCTCTACCTTTGGGGAGAAGGAGTTTCCTTTTCTCCTCTTTCTCCCCCGCTTCCCAACTGCTAAAGAAGTGGTTTGCCAAAAAAATCAACATCTTTACAGGAATGGGACTTGGAGAAAATAACAATTTGTCAAGAGCACAGATGGCTTATTTAGAATCTAATAGGTATTAAGACATTATTTTCCCCAGGCTTTTCTCCTGATATTGATAATATGTTATCTTTGCCAAGTTCCCCTCTTGATAACATGTTATCTTCGTCAAGCCAAGTCCCTGATAAAATCTTATTTTCCCTCAGTGCTCACTCTGATAAGATATTATTTTCTTACATCTCCACTGCAAGTGGAAAGGAGGGAAATGTTATTTTTAGTCCTTTTCTTGAAGAGGCATATATATTGCCAAGGCAATGCAAAACAGAGAAAGACAGAATGAGAAGAATGAACAGAAAAAAGTTATTGTATTCTAGACAAGGAAATGAGCAAATATTTTAAGACTTATGCGCCCTTGTTTTGAATATGCTAATAAGACAACATTCATAATAATTCATAGCTCAATAATAGCTCATAGCCAATGAGCCAATATTTCTTTTGAAAAAACAAACTACTAAAAAAAGCCACATCTGCTTCCAAGAAGGATGTTTGTGTTTAGATTTTCTTGCCCTATTTCTTCCTGCGTTCTGTGGATACATGCTTTTTCTTTACCTAGTGTCTTTTACTGTTTGCCATCCCTGTTATCCCTATTAGAGATCCCAATCAGAATTGCATTTGCTCAGCCAGCACATAAACAGCTCTCTGCAGTTATGCAGCATGATGCCATCATTGACGGTACAACTGCAAACCCGTTCTGAAACACAGCCCCTTCTTCGTTTTGTGTGCAGAGCAAATGCAGCTATGCAGTGAAAGTGGTTCTTGAACCACTCCATTTAGTTAATTTAAGAGACTGGAAGTCATGTCATGAACAAGGCAGGGGACAACTTTGTAATTTATGAAGTCAAATTTGCCCTGAGAAATTGTTTCTGTCTCTACCACCGAGTTCATTACATGGTGTTCATAAGAAAAAGACATTGCAAGTGGCTGCTAAGTACTTTTCCCCACATTTCCTGGATTTCCAACTTGCAGACTTCTGCATTACAGAAATGTTAAACGTATACTGTTGTATATTTAGCTGTTCTCTGAGAAATTGTAGTGCAGAAAAGGTGACTATTTGTTGAAAAACTGTTTTAGACCCATCTCGGCTGTGCATCCAAAACTGGTATTTTCTGTGGGTGTTAATGACTCCAAAACTTCTTGCTTGACTGTAAAAGAGGGCCCGATAGTACCACCTTTCCTTTAAATAACTTTGAAAAATAGGTCACTGATCCCTGTGCTGCATTAAAATATATAGCAATGAACATCATAGACCAGTGAGGGAGAAAGTCCTTTTTTCATAGCAAGATACGTATGTATGGTCACAAACAGAATGATGAGCTGAAACAACCTGCTAAATAGCTGTGATCACCGTCCATCCTATGCACTCAGTGATGCTGATATTATTTGGAAATAAAGTGGCGATCATGCAGTTAATGATCCTGTCAGCAGACACAAGGGAATGACAGCAAAGATTGAACAGGAGACCATTATTCTCATACTTACAAACTTTCAAGTGTTTGACTTTAGTGGCTGGTTGACCCTGGCTGGACACCAAGTGCCCACCAAAGCTGCTCTTTCATTTTCACTCCTGAGCTGCACAGGGGAGAGAAAATATAATGAAGAGCTCATGGGTCAAGACAAGAACAGAAAGAGGTCATTCACCAATTACTGTCACAGGCAAAACAGACTCAACTCAGGAAAATTAATTTTATTTATTACCAATCAAATGACAGTAGGGTAATGAGAAATATAACCCAATCTAAAAAACTCACTTTATTTCCCACGTTCTTCCCAAATTAAATTTATTCCTGATTTTCTCTCCCTTTTTCCTTGTAACGGTGCAGGGAAACAGGAAATGGGGTTGTGGTCAGGTCATCACGTGTGGTCTCTGTTACTTCTTCCTCCTCACACTCTTACCCTGCTTCAGCGTGGAGTCCCTCCCATGGGAGACCGTCCTCCACAAACTCCTTCCAAGGGAGTCCTTCCCAGGGGCTTCAGTTTTTCCCAAATTGCTGCAGCATGGATCCGTCCCATAGGGTGCAGTCCTTCAGGAATACACTGCTCCAGGGTGACACTGCTACACAGGGGTCACAAATCCTACCAGCAGGCTTGCTCCAGTGTGGTCTTCTCCACAGGGTTACGGCCTCCCTTGGGCATTCACCTGCTCTGGCATATAGTCCTCCACATGGATCTAGAGACCTCCATGGACTGCAGGGCCACAGCTGCCTCACCATGGTCTTCCCACAGCTGCAGGGGAATCTTAGCTCTGGTGCCTGGAGCACCTCCCTTCTTCACTGGCCTTGGTGCCTGCAAAGTTGTTCCTCTCCTGTATTCTCACTCCTTTCCTCGCTGGCTACAATTACTTCTGCGTAGTAACTTCTTGCCCCTTCTTTGTGGTCACCCCGTAGGTGACACCACTGTTTCTGATGGGCTCAGCCTTGGCCAGCAGCAGGTCCATCTTGGAGCCAACTGGCATTGGCTCTCTAGGACATGGGGAAAGCTTCCAGAAGCTTCACAGAGAGGCCACCCCTGGAGCTCCTCAGCTGTCAAAACCTGGCCAAGCAAACTCTATGCACTTTGCAAGTCTGGTGTTCTGTGGGTGAAGGTTTTTTGTGTGTGAGATGTTTAATTTCTGAATCCACTGGTTGTAGAGGGCTATTTTGTAGAGGGGTATTTTACTCAAGGAAAGGACACTGAGAAGGTTATTTCCCTATATACGAACAGTAGGCAATAATGTGATTCTTTAAGTAAGGCCGGCCTGGAGTGGAATTGAATGGTTCGAGTTTGGGTTCAATAAACCATGTTAATGTGTTCTTAAGTACCCTTAACAGCAGTGGAATTGAACGCAAATTTAGTACTTAAAGAACATGCTGAAGTTCCGAAGTGCAATTACTATTGACTAAGTCCAAGCCTGATGGTTGATTGGCATCTCCAGTGCAGTCTCTCCTAACTAAATAACATGTAATTTAACATATACGTTGTCTATGCCAAATCTTGAGAAGGACTTAATGCTGATGGGAGAAGTTTCTCTGTCAGAGATGAGGAAACTTGTTTGGGCTGCATGAAAAGGCTTGGTTGTTATTTCTTGTGCTGTCTCCGTCTAGTGGACATCAGCCTTCAGTGCTCTTACTGTGACATCTTTCAGTGTTACAACTTTCTGCCTGTAACACTTGAAAAGCATGAGCTTGTAATTGTCTCATATCGTGTTAGGATGAAGAAGTTCTGTGTTCGCAGACCTGAAGTAAATTGCTTGGACTGTGTTTCACTGTTAAAATGGTTGTTTGGGCAAGGTTTTCTACTTCTAGCTGAGATCACACTGCAGTGTTTGACAAAAAGTTGTTGGACAAAAAAAAAAGCCTTGATGAGTGTGAGAATAGGCACTTTGGGATGCCTTAGCACCTACTCATGGTGGCACACATCTAAAAGTACCAAAGTGTTAGCAGAAAGGACTTTATTCATAGCTGCTTATATAGCCAGGACCTACCAGAGCAGCCAGCTGAGTAGAAGTGCACGGAGTGCTAAGGTGTTAGGTGATTAAAATTGAGCTAGAACTCCAGAATAGAAGGGGATAGTTTATCTGCTTACACCAGGCTTTTATGTATCTGTACTCCTGATTACAGTCTTATTTTTCTTTTCCCTTAAGGTCCGTGTAGTTCTCCACGATGGTCTTTGTGTGGGAAAAAATAATAGTGCAATGAACTTGAAATGATTTTGTGGCCTTCACAGAGGGACAGTCATGAGAGTGGTTGCCTGCTATCCCAATTCTTTCTGCACAACATTGGCTTTCAGTTAAAATTGTTATACTGCTAGTCTTCAGAGTGGGCACACATAATGTGAATTTTCAAATGTGAAGAAATGTTCATGAAATGGAGAAGTATCTTGTATCTGTAGTCAGATAGACTGAAACACTGTCTCTGGGCAGCATAACTTCCTCTTACCTAAGAAGCAGCCCAGAGTTCGCTGCCATCAGTTCATTTTAAAGGCACTGCATGCTACTAGGTAGGAGATGAATAAAAGCTGAAACACATAGAAACCTCTAGACCTTGTAAAGATGACAAAAAGCAAGTAGTTTGTGCTTGCTAGCAAACGAAATGTAGGAAGTTTTTAAAAACCCTCTCAAAACATGCTCCATAATTTTATGGGCCTCAGATAGTTCCTAACACAATTGTAAGCGTTTTAGTTCAGATCAGGGTTGTCCAAAAACTTGGGATCCCTGCTTCTGCAGTTTTCTTCTCTGAATCAGAGAAAATTTTGCTTTCCTACACTCTGCTGCTTTCTCCCTTACCCAGTTAACACTTGGATAAACTTCCTTTTTTCTCTGTGGCTCTTCCCCCAGCAACTTTCCAATGCCACTGGGTCCTTTTCAGGACTGTCACCTCTCCAAGTCTGATAACTGCAAAGCAAGGAACTTGGTTTTAATGCCTATCCTTTAGGTTTTGTATGTAAGAAAGAAAATGCCACTGCTTCAGTCCCTCTCTTTTCAAATGAACTATGCTGGACTGCTTTTCTTTTGTCCAGTGTCTTAAAGCACTCTGCTTAAGTAAGTAGTAATGAAATCGGTTGCCTTAAATCCAGGTGATTTCATATATCCAGAAGCATTCAATAATCCATAGAATTCATAACTTACATATTGTCAGGTTTTCTGAGTTGTTGGACCTAGTGTGATGATAAGTCTTTGACTGCTGTCAGTCATGAAATAATTGTTCAGCTTTGTGTTTAGGTTTTGTTTTGTAGACGGTGGAATTTTGCAGGTCCTTGTAGGTACAGTTGCATTAGCACAAGTCTGAAGTAAAAGGCTTGACACAGGGGGAAAAAACCTACATCTGAAACTGCCAAAGTCCAAAAATAGAGCAATAACCCTAAATGCAGAATAAAAAATAATAGCTTTATTATTATTTATTACACCATTCAAAAGTGTACTGCTTGCTTCAGAGCACGGTAATGTTCCTTGTAGTGTTCCCTGGGAGATCTTCAGTCCCAAAGTCACACAGACCTCATTATGTGTTATGTTATTTTATTTTGATTTAGATTAGATAAAAAGTGCCTAGACACCAGCTCAGAACACTCTGCCAGTTACTATAAACTATAAAATTCAAGTGCAGTGCAATCAGTTTAACTCTTCTACCAAGCAACACACACAATCAAACATCAGTGGTCCCTAACGTTAATCCACTTACTCCTTCTTCACAGATGAGTTGAAACACAGTCCTTGCACTACCTTGGAGAATTCTAGGAAGGGAATCAAGGTAGTGTGTGTTGCTGTTTACCTACCAGACAGTAGCTCCCCAGAGGCATTTTGCCCTGTCTGTATATTCACATGTCCAGTATGATAATAGAACTAAATCAAGTAGCATCTTGCCATCAGCCTTGCCAGCCTCAGATGTGCAAAAATTATGAGTTATGCAATCTCTGAATTTATGAAAAATATCACTTTATTTCTGAGAATTAAGATCAAACTCTGTTCACTTTTAATTTTTCACTTTTATTTCAAATGGAATTGTAATTGTCACATTATTTGCAGCAGAGTTGGGATGTGCAGATATACTTAATACATTATGATACCCCTGAGAACAGTGAGCAGTATTAGTAACAAAAAAAGACTTGTCCACCTGTATGAACCCTGAGGAGATAAATCCAGAAAATATCTTGGACTTAGTAACTTGTAACAAAACGTAGATAATTTCTGTAGTAAATCAGTGCATTTCAACTAGATGTACATTTCAGATGAAGAAGCTAGCTAGTTGTTTAATTCCTGACAGGATTTTCTTACTCCTTTTACATACCAGCAGAAATATTTACTACTGAGAGAACAGTAGCGGAGTTACTGGCATTTAAAGCTACAGCTGCATAAACACTGGGCTGGTCTTGTTAGCTGCTGCAACTTCCAGTCTGAGGCAGTGAGGTGATATTTTCTTTCAGTCTCTTTCTCAGACTATGCTGTTTCTTCTAAATACTGTGTAGAAACAGTTTAACTTTTCTGATCAATATACCTACAATTGTTCAGATGTACAAAATTACATCTTTTCCTAAAAGATAAAAAAACCTTATTTTTGGCAAAGCAGCATTTATGACCTATTGATTTATATCCATAGAATAGCTAAAGATGCGTTTAATTTTTTTCCATATTTTGAAATTTTGGTGAATGTTGTTCTGAGATGTACTTCCATATCTTGCTACCTTTTCTGGTAATTATTTGAAGGTAGCAGAATTCAGTGACAAGGAGAGGAAGCGATGAGTAACATCTGTGTCAGCTGGATAAAGCACCAAGTGAGGAGTTATGATTCCCAGTGAAGTCTTTGGCTAGATTTGCGTTGTAATTGTGTGTCTGATGATAACACAGGTTGTTGAGTGGGTGAGTAAAGGTGCTGTTTTTCTTTTTATGTTAGAGTGTCTACACAATACGCTCTTGCTGTCCAGTAACAGGGATGCAATAGAATCACAACCAAATGAGTCTTAGTTTTCCTAGCTTGAGTACCAGCAGCTGAGAAATAAGGCAACTTCAGTTCCATGCCTTCTAAGCTGGCTGGAGAAAGATAACTCAGAATTCTATTGCATGTCTAATTGTAGCATGGCTCTGTCCTTTATGTTGACATTTCTCTATTGTTGCACCCACTATTTTGAGACTTTTCAAATATCTCATTTAATTTTTAATAACTATTTGCTGGAGCATTCAAGTTCCAAGATATCAGTGGCCAAACTCCAGAGTGTGTCTTGAGACATTTTTCAGTCTCAGATTTATCCATAACCTTTGCTAATGGTAAAAATAATAAATTACAAAATTTTTGTAGGAGATAGTCTGCAAGAAAATGCAAGATATTCTATCCAAATGATGATAAAAATCAAGATAATGATTTATATACATAACAAGAAGTATGTATACCTGTATAACTCAACAGTGTAAATTAGCATTGAGGTTTTGATTTCTGTGGGTGTTTTTTTCATGAACTCAGTTTAGAGGACCGCTCATCTTTCATGTAAATGTGAAACAATGAAAAAGAACAAGTAATGAACAGGTCTTTGTAGCAGGGAGATAGTTTTGAGTCGGTAGGTGAAAAATGTATTTGTTAGGGAGAACTTTAAACAATAACTGCATGATTTCCATTTTCTAAACCACTCAGGCTGGTATTTGTTTGATAAAACCAAAGGGACTCTCTGCACTAGAAAACTCATTAAATAGCAAACGTGCCCCAGTACTTGGCACTGGTGAGGCCACACCTTTAATCCTTTGTTCAGTTCTGGACATTGAGGTGCTGGAGCATATCCAGAGGAGGTCTGTGAAGTTGGTGAAGGATCTGGAGCACAAGTCCCATGAGGAGCAGCTGAGGAAGCTGGGGCGGTTTACCGTGGAGAAATGGAGGCTCAGGGGAGACCTTACTGCTCTCTACAACTGCCTGAAAGGAGGCTGTAGCCAAGCGGAGGTCGTTCTCTTCTCAGAGGCAATAAGTGACAAGATGAGATGAAATTACTTCAAGTTGTGCCATAGGAGATTTTGACTGAACATTAGGAAAAATGACTTAATGGAAAAAGTGGTCAGGCATTGGAATAGGCTGTTCAGGGAAATGGTAAAATTACAATCCCTGGAAGTGTTCAAAAAATGTGCATATAGACATGGTTTAATGGTAAACATGTTGGTGCTGGGTTAACAGTTGGACTCAATGACATTAGAGGTTTTTTCCAACCTTACAATTCTCTAATTCTGTGATTTAATACATGCAAGTAGAAAGTTATGTCAGAGAAATGCTTCAGTGTAAGATACTCACATATCATCACTGCAAAGGAATTTCTTGCAAATTATGACACTGTGGATAACTCTCTTTCGCTTTGCTTCAATTTGATTTTGTTTGAACATTTTTGAGCAGTAGTTTAGGGTGAAAGGGTTTTACCAGCTTTCAAGCATTTGTAGTCTGGGTGTATATAGTTATAGCTTTATTAAAATTATGTGAAAATGTGTCTGCTTTGAAAACGCATCTGCTGCATCTGTATTTGCTCCTTTGAAATTTGGTAGCAATAATGTACTGAGAAGTGATGGTAGAATGTGTTGCTTTGCTTATGGACCCTGGTTTCGCATAACTTCTCTGGTTTATACTTTAGCTCATTTTTAATGCTTACTTGGGCAAAGAAAATACCAATTTCATATTTCTGGATTACAACTTTTTAGTTGAAAGTGTTGATTTGAATATTTTTACTTTTTTCAAAATTCCCCTGAGTCTTTTTAAGCCAAAATATTTTCCAGAATTTGACCCACATGTGTATTGAACATTTCTATCATGAACCTCTTATTTCTCAGCAAGCACATAATACTATGTTGCTGAATAAAACCCATCTGTTCCTCACATATGAATCAGCTGGGGCTACTGTTTGGCACAAAATGGTTGCCAAAATGCTGTCATTTGACTGTGGAGGAAGTGGGAATGGGAAAATTATTTCATCTTGCATACATTTCTAAAATATATTTAACTGTATTAATTGTCTTTGAATTAAATCCTCATGTTCCTGACTGTCTTCCCAGACTAGAGACTGGCAGGCAGCCCTGTGAGAACAAAGAAACACATGCTTATCTTTTAGTGTGGTTTTAAAATTAGTAGGACCTGTAGCTCGTAGAACTTCAGTATTTATCCAAGTTTACCATGCACTTAGGCATGGCCTGGAAGTGCCAAGTCTGCATAAAACGTGGCTGTATTTGAAACATGTCCCTGCCTCGTGACACCGATGTTAAAGGGAAGTGCAGCTTCGAGCGTATTCTGACAGGAGCGCTCTGTTTCCTTGTCGTGCAGATGGGAAGCCGGTGTCGCTGTCCCCACTGGAGTCCCAGCCCCACAGCCCTCGGTACACGGCATCGAGCCAGCGGGAGCGCGAGAGCCTGGAAGTGCGCATGCGGGAGGTGGAGGAGGAGAACCGTGTGCTGCGCAAGCAGCTCAGCCTGGCGCAGAGCCGAGGCCCCGCGCACCACCGTGGCAACCACTCCAAAACCTACTCCATGGAAGAGGGCACGGGCGACAGCGAGAGCCTGCGGGCTGGCATCGTGGCGGGGAACAGCTCCGAGTGCGGCCAACAGCCAGCGGTGGAAAAGTGTGAGGTAAAGAAACAGAAGGAACCTTCTAGAAACAAAGCTTGGTAGATTTGATCCTATAAGGACATTGTGCATCCCTGTCTCCTTCCCCCTGAAACCTTTTTCTCCAAAACCAGCCTCTTAAAGGTCTACTGCGTGCAGCATTTTAGATAATTTTTTATTATTCTTTTTAAAAAAATCCTTTAACACATTTAATCCTCGGAATATCTTCTGAGTTATTATTTCATCACAGCTTTTTGTCTTTTTCGTTCTTGTGTCCCCAAACCTGATAAAAAAATGAAAGCCTTGTTTCTAGCTGACTTCACTACAGCTCTGCTGATAAAGACCTGTGGCAAACTGACCCTGTGTGTTTTAAGTAATAATGTCTCTAGAGTGCTTAGAAAAGCCTTATTTCTTTGCTTCTGTGCCTACATTGGAACAGTTCGGGGTTTATGATTAATTAAATTGTGGCTCATGGAGCCAGCCTGTGCTTTTGACTCACTTTCAGGAGCGTATCTGGATGTTACTGTGGGAGAAGGTGCTTTGTGTGAGCCATGCATAACCGGTGTGCTTGGCTGCAGGGAACAGATCTGCTTCTAAGTCTTGGTGTGGTTGGGTTGGTTTCGTTTTCCCCATTTCATGTCAGTACTTTTGTGGATGTCATCCAGATACTGTCAGATGTCTGAATGATGACTGGTCCAAATATGGATAGATCCAAAACAGAAAGTCTTGCTTAAAGGCCTTGTGCCAATCCCAGCTGATAAAGTTATCAAAAATAACTTCCTCCATTTATTTCTACAAAGAGGGTAATACCGTATCACCTTTTATCTTGCTTTCTGCCACTTGGAAGATAAAAGTTGAAAGAAAATTAGTGGGAGAGGAAAAAGAAATCCTAATTATCTCTTCAGATAAATTCTATTCAATGGGAGAATATCAAATACAGTTTGAAAATGAATTACTGCTTTCCAATTGGATATCTTTGTCCATCAGTGTAGAAAAAAGGAAGCAACATTATTGTAAGGAGAGGGAAAAGGAGGTTTTTGGTTTTTTTATTTTCCCTCCTCCAGATAATGAGGGTCTGATTTTCCTCACTGGGAAATTTTTGGCATTTCTTTTAATCAGACCATCAATCAGGAAACCTCACTTTTCCCTTATTATTCTATCAAGGAATGATGAGCTGAATCTCAGTTCTTGGTTGTTCAATGTACCAACCAATCTGGGACACAAAAATAGTAGCTCGAAGTAGGGATAGTTTAAGTGGCCTTACAGTTTATGATGTGTTTTGCCCATGAGTTTACTTTCTCAGTGAGGTTTAGCACTCTGCTGGAGGCAATGCTTATATAAAATAAGAAATCTCACATTATTTGCTATCCTCCTATCTCACCACACACTATTTTGATCTCAAAATAACTTCTTACTCTTTTCTTAAGGAATTCACTCAGTAATTCAGTTACAGCACTGGAAGTTAAAATTAAACTTCCCTATTATCAGATTTGCCAAGAGTCTCATCATTTATCCTATTAGTGTAGGTTCTGGTCCTGTGCTTGTGTGAGGGGCATTTTGATGCCATTCACTCTGTGGTTTTTTTCAGTGTTTCAGATGTGTAAACAAAATTTTTTTAGCTTTTGACCCTGGTATAAATCACAGCAAGAGTCAACAAATTGGATAGTGAAAAACAAGGGTTCTTAAGAAGAAGACTGTGCCTCTAGGGGAGACTAAGTGTGCTAGGAATAGGTTGTTCATTTCATTGAGTCTGTTCTTAGAGATTTACTGACGATAACATTTCAGAATCCAATTTGGGATGGTCTTTAATGGTGATTAGAACGTTTGAAAATGCAGTTACAATGAATGAACATTAAATCTCTGATAAAGCATAATCTGTGTGATAATAATTGTGATCTATATCAAATAGCTGTGGGTTTGTTGCATTCCAGCCTCAGCTTCCTGCTCTGTTGCATCACAGGAGAACTCTTCTGAAATTGTAAAATGGACCAGCATTACACTGCAAGAAAAAATCAACACCCAAGACAAGGGGCTTCTCCCTGGAGGGAGCAGGTGCCTGTCATGACTTCCCAGTAGTAGACAATTTTAACACAAACCTTGGAAACAGAAGTAAGCATAGTCCTTACACAAATGTCAGCACTAACGACAGGCTTCAGAAGGAGAGCATAATGCCAGTGAAAGCTAACAAAATTATATGCCTCTTTCTTACTGTGTTATTCCAGTATCTTTCCAGCTTGTGCCTCCATAAACTGAGTATTTACTTGAATTAAGTGTGCATTTATAAATATTTTTGAAAGAGATTATACATTAGGAAATGGATAATTAGCAGTATAGCATTTAGTGGCTTAGCAAAATACTTAACATTTGAAGCATTTTTAGAGGCATATTTGTATTGTTACTGTTCTCAACAGTGTTGTCCAATAGGATTAAGTGTGTAGTGCTCTGGAGCCATCAAGAGCAGGCCCTCACCAACTTCATCAGTGTAACACATGTAAAGCAGATGTTATCTGCCACTGGGAAAAAAAAAAAAAAAAACTGGAAACAAACACAAGTATTTTGTTACGTACTTGTAATATCTCTTAATCACATTCAACAATTATTTATGAAGGATTAAATATCTACATTGGAAAGCCTACTGGAAAATTATTGAAGTATGAAATGTCTTACCAAAGATTATTTTTAACTATAAGGACTAATATGAGTTTTTAAAACTCATTATTTCATCACTCCAAAAAGTAGCCCAAGGAGGAAAAAAACTATTACATATGCTCATCTAGGCACTGTATACTCCTCATTGGTATGGGATCTAAGGCCCAGTTCTTTGTGTGGTTTTGGATATTTTCTTCACATTGATATTATCCCAAAATACGAAATACAGCATTTAGAAACAGCTTTTCCTGGTCTGTAGTGGCTGAAGTAAGGGTTTCTGAACTGTGTTAGCATGCACCTTGGTATGACTTAAATTCTCTTTCCTAAAGAAGCTTAGCTTCCTTAAGTACCTTGGAGCACCAAGACCTGAGTGCTTCCTAAACTATTTACAATTAAAAATAGTTCAGTTTGTGTCCCTGATCCTCAGTCTGTAGGGAGAATGTTGTGATGAGCTTCCACGGTGTTTTGATTACCTATTCATATCTCTATGTATAAACAGAGGAAGAATTCATTGACTCTGGAAAGCAGGTGTATTGTCATTTCATTTGTTGCTGCAATGAGTTATGTTATCCAAAAGGACCTTCAGTGAATGACCTGAGTCCAGACTCTTGCAGCAAGTGATGAACACATCTATCACTCGGTTTAAAGAGAGCATTGTAGGAGGATGGACACTTTGAATGCGCTCAGTTTGGTCCTGCAGTGACTTCTGAATATGCGAACTGGAGTGCGACTAGAATTATCTAAAACTGTCATGAAATGCCTGCAGTAAAGGGGCAAGCATAGCATGCAGAGCCTTGGTGTGAGAAGTTTGGTGGGACATGTTGAGCCAAACAGGCAGACTGACACTTGTTGTGGAAGTTGGAGCATTCTTTGGTTTTGTGGCTTGGTGTTAGCTGCAGTCATTGAGTCTGGAGGTTGTGTGAATCACAGTGGCCAGTTGTGGTGGGATGGGGGATACAGTCTTCCAGCCATCAGTCTTCCCAGCAGATGGAAAAAAGGAGTCTGAGAGAGGTGACAATTTTCAAAACCTGAGAGGTGATGCTTACAGTAGTATGCTCAGGAGGGTGCAAGTTTTATCAAGTACTTCTTCCAGCCATTATTGCCCTATCTTGCCAAAATCTGGGTACAGCCAGCTGCTCTTAATCCAAACATGCATTTGGAACAAGCGTGGAGAAAACTGGAAATAATATTTTTTCCCTTAGATTGCAAACATCTGCAGACAGTTCAGGTTGATTACTTCATTCTGGCTTTATGTTTTTCCACTGACTTTGTCTAACAGTTAAACAATGAGAAAGAGGAAAGTGAATTAGAGAAAGGAGAGGAATAGATTGAGTCTTGCAGCATGCTGCAGGCAAAAACTTGGAAAGAAAAGGTCTAGATTTCTGTTCTCTTTGAGGGTTATTGCTCTTTTGTATAACTGATTGCAGGCAGGAATAGAAGTGATATGTAATATCAAACACCACAGAGAGGCTGAGCAGAAGGTACATGAATGCCTGTGTCTCTGAGCTGGAAAAGAATGTTCAGAAGAGTAGCAAGTGCTGCTCTCGCTGTGTCCTGGCTGAAGCAGCATCCAAGGCAACAGCAGCTACTAGAAGACAGCGAGAAATGCATGCTTTCAATTCTGGAACAAACTGATTTAGTAAAAGGAGAACAGATGTGGGCAAGCACTTGACAGAATAAACTCTGATTTGGAGGGCAGGTGTAAGGTAGAGAGAGTGGCTTTGAGGAGAGTTTTTCTGGCAAGTGTAGGTAGTATAAGGCAATGTTGACAGTATATGACAGTGCTATTCTGGGAAAAACCCTAAAATGTTTGTCTCTGGTCTCGTGCCTTCAGGTGAAATGTTTAAAGCAAGGGTGAAACAGTTCTGTTAATTTGATTTTAATTGGCACTGAGGGAAAGAATCTTAGGTCTTCCAAAAGCCTGAGAAGGACTAGGTGACAATCAGAGAGGAGGCAGTATGTGCAGGATCAGGAATCAGTGCACCCACAGCAACCCATCCCAATGAGTACAGTACAAACTCCTGCTGCAATAAAGGTCGTTAATAAGCAGCCTCAGTTCTCCCCTCTTATCACAAGAGAGAAACACAATCAGTTTTTGCCAAGTGTTGAGCTCAGCTC
This sequence comes from Eulacestoma nigropectus, assembly GCA_013397775.1. Lineage (NCBI taxonomy): Eukaryota > Metazoa > Chordata > Aves > Passeriformes > Eulacestoma > Eulacestoma nigropectus. The sequence continues at coordinate 1,304,353 of VZTE01003915.1, read as the reverse complement.
TCATTGACTTTAACATAAATTTAAAGTGCTAATACCTCACAGAGCTGTTGCCAATATGTACTGCAATATCTTTTCTTTCTCACACCTCTGTGGACAGACAGCTTTCTTATTAATTCAAGTCCTCTTAAAACGTCAGATCTTAAACATGCCTCAGCTTGTGAAGCACACTAGGGCTGGAGGCAGATGTGATGTTCACGTGGACGTTTTGCAGTGGCACAGCCACTTGGCAGTTGTATGATTCAAACTGTGCCCTGTAGCAGGCAATCTTAATGGATGAGGCTGTGGACTCTTCAGATGTGCCCAGCACATGCCACTTCTTGTGTAAGTGCGCTTCTGTTACAAGCCAGGCTTTGGGAATCTATGACTATGTGAGGAGGCAGAATTCCTCATTTGTTCTCAGCATAGTGGGCATTCTGTGGAAAATGAGAGCTGTGTGTGTGAGAAACCAGCTAACCAAGCTTCAAATGGAAGCCAAATGAGGCTTCCCTGCAGTTTCACAGCTGTGTCCCCAATGGCAGCTTTGTGCTGACAGCATGGTGAACTCTGCTTCATTTCTGTGACCACTAAGAAACAGAAGATTACAGAACCTGGAGTCAAAACTTGCTAGGATTAATTTTTTTTGTCCCTAGGGAATAGAAATGGCTAATTTTAAAAGCAGAGCAGAGTAACGTAATAGCATTTTTCAGATTAGTACTTACTGCCTAAATAATGACTCGTAGCGCCTTTTCAATTTTCCCTTTCCTCCTGAAGAGATGAGGAAATCTCTGCCTCATGTTAAAAGGGAGGTAAAAAGGCACAGAATAAGTGATGATTTACCAGTGTCATGAGGTGGAGAGAGTGTGTTTGTGGGGGTTGTATTTAACTTCACATTAACCCTGCCTGGTACAGCCCATACTGGTAGTCACAGGTGGGGAGGTGGCCACTTCCCTTCACAGCCTGTGTCCCATATCACATCACTGGGATGCACCCAGCCCTGGCAAACCAACTGTCGCAGACATGTTCATCCATGAGAGCTTGCTCACCCTCTCCTTAGTCGCTGTGCATAAGATAGAAATAATACAAAATTTCTGAGATCATATCTGCTTTTAATTATCAGACATAATGTTAAACTTTAGTTCAGAAGATGAAAAATATCTTCATGTTTGCATACTCAGAATTTTGTGTGCTGCTTACTTGGGGAGGGTATATGTACATATGCGCACACGTATGTCTTAGCTAATAAATGCAGTTCTGTTCAAACATCTGATGTAATGTAGGGATAGTAATGACTTTGGAATGATGATGGTGCTATAAGTCAATTAAGATGTTTTTAACGAACTGCCTCAAGTGGGCTGCAAACAGCTGCAAAACACCCACTCAAATCTCTTAACAATTGGAACACTAAACAACAGCAGTGTCATGTGTGTGCTCTCCTTAACGAGTGACGAACACAGGAGCAGGCTTTAATTTTTGTTCTTTTTGTTCCTTTTCTCCCACAGACTATCCACGTTGCCATTGTCTGTGCAGGGTACAATGCCAGTCGGGATGTTGTCACACTTGTCAAGTCTGTCTTGTTTCACAGGTAAAGGTAGCTTTCTTTTGTTGTATATTATGTATCTGATTATGGCAAAGTGAGCTTTTTCCAGGTTTGCTCTCTAACTTCAAAAGAAAGTCAGATTCCCTTCCCTGGTTCCTTTTTCTTTTTAAGGAATGAAACATTTAATTTATGACCATCACAAATAGGTTCACCTGTGTGAAGATTTCTACAGTGAATTAGAGTGATCAGAGATCCACCTGCTACCCCTGTTGCATTGTGGGAATAGGGGGAGTATCTGTCTTCACTGTAAAGCATCTGCACACTCCTGAATGCTGTAAAATATTGATAATAAAAGCATTGTATTCATTTATCCTATTTCTGGTATCAGTTTATGGCACAGGTGTAGATGATAAATACACACTGGTTGCTTGAATATCCCAGCTTCCAATTTTGACATTTGTTTTTGAAGTAAACATGCTGTTATAGTCAGTATATACTATTTCATTAAATTCAGATGGTTTATTCTGGCTTTGGAATGGCTGCTTACAGCCCCTCAGAAGGTTTTGCAACCTGGTTTTAGCGTCGTTATCTCCCAAAGCTGAGAGGCATAAATATACAATGAAAACAAAATAACCAATTCCCTTAATAGACAGCAGCTCCAGAAAAAGGGAATTCACATCAAACTATATGTGGGTATATGTGTATATCCCTTGTCCAGTTTCGAAATGTCTCTCGGAGATGATTTCCAATAATGTTGCAGAAAGTGGATTAAAATTAGGGAAGTAATTAGACTGTTTGACTCAAACAGGACAAATGGACTAATAAAATATGCTTACAGTACAAATAATTTGCTAAGGAGGTAGTTTCAATATGCTACTTTATTTGAAAGACAATTTTGTGCAAGGGTGAATGACTCTTGTTCATGTCATGTGGTAATATCTTGTAATATCATGCATCTTGCATGAGTGGGGCATTCCAGTCCCATACTTTGCTCCTTATGTTTGCCTCCAGTCTCCTGCTGGAAGCCTCAGTAGTCACTCACTGACAATGGTTTTAGTACACCATTTTATCATTTTTGGTAAGCTTCTATAAAATAATGTAAATGCTCACCTTGTCCAATATGAAAAAAGACTCAGTAAGTACTGTTTAATCAAAATACGAGAGCAGCTTCCATTATCAACACACAGTCTTTGCAAGTCTTTTGAGAAGTAGCATGTTCATGTTAGATAAGATGTAGGACCAGAAGAACAATGCTAAAATAAACATAACAAAAGCAAAAAAAGCAGTAAAAATCCCTGTCATTCTCTGTGCGGAATTTTTCTGAATCTTAAAATTGTTAAATGTAAAACTGTATCTATTTCTGATTAGAAGTTTGAATTATTCAGTGTAAACTGGCTTTATATTGCAAGGATATGGAGAGATTTTGTCTATTTTAATTGTTGTTTCTAAGGGATTTCATGGAAAATTGCATTTTTGTGGTGACATGAGTTGTCCTAGTGGTTAGCTTCTCCCTGTTTTTCTATCCTAGTACTTGCATCCATTTTGAGCAGACTTTAATCTCTCTGTTTCCAAATGTTCTGCAAATAATAGGAATCTCACATTTCAAAGGTTTAAACAGCCTCTCTCTGTGTTCCTTAAAGGAAATGTCCCTTTTTTACATAAGCCACTCACCTGAGCAATTAGCAAATCTATAAACAATTCTGCCATATAATTAAATTATTAAATAATAATTAATTAAAATATTAAACCAAAACAAAGGTAATTAATATTGGTGTTTCTAAGTCTGATGGATTCTGCCTCTGTCAAGAAGATATTTGTTGTTTGGCCTGCGCCTACTGCTCATCTCAAAGGATTTGTCGAGCTCAGCAGACGTGGTCAAGATAAAGTCCAGTATAGCTAATGAAACGTTAGTACATTCAAGATAACCTGTCTCCCTTGTTTGCGCAGAACATACGTAAAGACAAATCTAAGTCCATTCCTGTCTAGAACTAGTTTTTCTCACTAGGCATTAAATTGTTTGCTACAAAGAGAAGATATTCTCAAAAAAAGGACAGAGCTTCTTAGAGACATTTCTTTCTTATCTTCTAGAAAACACAGGCTTCTTAAGCATCAGTTGATGCTATGGCTATATGGCCATGCTTCGGTAGCACTCCTTTCTTGGATCTTTGTCTTTGGAATGACAGTTGTGTTGAAGGATGCAGGATAAGCAAAAAGAAACAATGAACTCAGTTGAATATTGCTGAGTTTCCTTGCATTGGTTGCCATGTGCAAACAATGTTATCTTGGAGACTAGTATGCACTTCAGAAATGGTGATGATTGGAAAGAAGGTTCCTTTTAGTTGCTAGGATCTATTTAATTGCAGGAATGAAGGATGGGGACAGGTCATGATACTGCATTAGAAGATTGAGTTAGGAGAGTTGGAAGGGCTTGGTTCAGATAATGAATGCTTCATGATGTCACCATTAGGTTTATCTCTGACTTGAGGGTCATCAGTGAAAACAGGCATGGAGATGTCTCTTCTAACCCCAAATACATACCAGGGATTGCATTCTACCTGGCATTGTCCAATAAGCCAAGCAGAACAGACATTTGAAAGGACTGTATGCTTCCAGTGGAGAAGTCTGCTTAACAAGAAGTTTGCTATCCTAATCTCTAGGTTAGGCTACTGGCCCTTCATCTGTAGGATCGCCACATTCAGTCTCTCGAATACAGTTTTGCAAGAACAGAAAAAATATGCTGCCAACATATTGTCATAGAGATTTTGTTTTTCCTTCAACACATCCTGAATCCAATCTACTGATTAAACAACTGAGCCCTCAAAGCAACCAGGCTTAATGTCCTCACCTGTCCTCCTGCACCTCACTTGGTGTTTGTTGTAAGACACTGATTTCAGTGAACCTATCTGGAATTCGTGGATATGTCATGTCCTTTCAGCATTTCTGTATAGGTTAGTAATTAAGGCATGTTTTAGCATGCATGTTGATACAAAACTACATACCTAAATTCCCTACTTGTGTAGGAAATCTCTACTTCTCTAATGGAAAAGCTCTGAGAAAAGGAGGCCGTGTCAGTCTAATCCCAGGGAGCATTAACATATTTCTTATACCCCCAACTTTGAGCTAGAATGCTAGATAGAGACACAGAACAGCAGGAGTGCTGGGTCATTAAGGATAAAAGCTACAGGATTTTCTATAGATGGAGTGTGCTGTCTCTTCTCTCTTGTATGAATGTACAGCAAATCCTGCATATTGAACATTTCAGCTCTCCACAGGCCAAAAACATCAAGTTTCAGGTTCAAGTCATACCATATATATTATGAGACTTAGGCAAGCTACGTGTGCAGACCATTTGAGAAACTATATCTATCTTCAGGTTCCAGAGAGTGGGAAAAGGGGAGGAAAGGGGTAGTGTGATTGTTTCCACGTAAGAACACCATAGTTCAGAAATGCGTTTCATTTCCAGTGATAAAGGAGCTTGATTCCAGTTTTGTCTTTGGAAAACGTATGCTCCAGCCACAAAATCCAGCAGCTTTTAACACTCAGTTTGACATAACTGACAGTCTGTTCTCAGGAGGAGACTCAGCAGAGCTGGGATAGTGCAGGGTTTGCAGTCTGATAAATATGCATTGGCAGCGCTGCACAGAGGGAGGCTTGTAGAATGAATACTCAGTCCTACTCTGCAACTTTCCTGCTTTCCTTTCTTGCACATCCAGTTCCCAATTATGACAGACTTTATAAAGCCATTGCAGGGCTAAAAAAAATTATCTCTGAGCTGGTTTAACACGAGCCAGTCTCATATCACTGTGTCCTAAGAGCAGCCTAACTTTAGTTTTTTCCAAACCAAAAGACTAAACAATAAAAATTAATTCTATTGAGTCAAATAGGCAGAATGAAGTGAAAATACTTTTGGAAACAGTGCTTGTAGTAGTATGCTAAAAAGCAGCTGCATTTCTTTTTCAAAATTGAAGCAGTTTCCTGTGGCCAGTAACTTTCCTTGAATCTTTTGCAACTATTGGTCCAAGTTACATTGGTGATTTTCAATGTTTTACTCCATTTCTGAAAATTGGAAACCTTAGATTGCCACAGAAACAGCCTACAATTATAGTTTCATATTGAAAAGATAATTTCTCTCTCTGCTCAGGTAAGTCTTGAGTAAGAGCTAAAATGATTTTTTTAATGTAGTCTTATCTTTTCCAAAGACACGCTAAACACTATGTTTCATTTGGAAACAAAGGAAAAACCAAAATTACACAGTTATACCATGTTTCTGGCAGTTAGGTCAGCCTGACAATCTGCAAAAAATTAACTTCTCTTTTGTGCCAGCAAGTACTGGATTGGTTTTTTGTGCCCTTTTTTTCCCCCTGCTATGTCAGTTCCTCATAGCATTTACTTCTTTCGCTGTACTCTCTATCTATGCTACAGCATAGTGGCATAGTAACGGGGAGAGTTTGTAAGGAATGTAAACAAAACCAGACAACCAGACAAATGCTTTTTATTATGAAGTTGCCTCTTCACTTTGAGAAGGCTGCTTATAACCTTAAAAGTTAAGCATATGTCTGAGCATTTTTAAGAACAGGATATGAAGCTGTGTTACAGAATGCTGTATGAATAATGAACTCTTTTTTTTTTTCATAGAACAAGTAGAATAAGGCAAACCAAATGAAATCCTAAATTAAATTAAAAGGATGACATGTAATTTCCAAGTAAGAGTCACAAGTCAACACTGGCTGGTAATTAAAGCTTATATAATCTAATGGCTATATTCCATGGAGACCACTTTGCCTTAATGGAGTTAATTTGAGAATTCAAAACCTCTGACAGTGTTTCCAACTTTTCTAACGTGTCAGTCTATTTTGTGGGAGATTGTTCTGGCAAAAACTATAAAGCATGACCTGGTTTCTCTGATCTGTATAAATGCATCAATTATACACACTTCTTTTTGTTTTTTCTAACAATAGTGGCATAATGAAGAAAGTAATGTTTAAAAAAAATCTGCCCATGAAATCTCTTAGTACTTCCCAAAGAACTTCTGTAAGCTAACACAAAGCAAGAAGATCCATGAGTGATGCAGCAAGTGTGTATTTAAGATCTCTCCAATAGTTTGAGGAGTATTTTCATCACTACTGGGTGTGAAGGGGTATAAAAAAATCTTGAAGATTTTCACATTAAAATTTTTCACATATGAGAGAGGAATTGTCATATGGGCATTAGGAAAAAAAGTTTCCCGAACTGCCTTTTGTGATTCCTGTTTGAAGTTCTTGTAACTATTTGTTACAGATATAAAAGGTATTACCTTGTTGTGCTTCCCTTAATAAAGTATAGATTTTGGAAATAAACCCCGGGCTACTGACCTTTTTATATTCTTAGAAAATAAAATTCCTCTGTTGCAGACAGAGAACTGTGTAACCAAGCAGCCAAGCAGCTGCCTTTTGAATTACTAACAATTGAGCTATGGAATAGTACAGAAGGGACGAGTGAGTCTTGGTTCACTACTCCCTTTTTCAATTGTAGATTTTTGTATTTAGCTCTGTGGCAGTGGCTATTCGAAAAGAAAGGGTCACAGATGCTTAAGCAAGCAGATTCTAAATCTGATGAAGAATAAGAAGTTTTGAAATGTAAGAATAAGACATCATGATAAGAAAAAATGTAGAGAAATGGGTACCTTGGAATAGACTTCTAAATTCATGGCCTGACTTTTAAAATTATTGACTTCTTTTCATTCTACTAACTTTATAGGACCTCAGCAATTCTGAAAATGAGGGCATTCATTCAAACTCCTATATTTAGGTCTAAGAGCCTATATTTAAGCAGCCATGCTTGAAAATCTTGGCTAGAATCTCCTTTTGAGGAAAGTAATATAGGAAAATAAATGTGTGCTCTTTACATATGGTTTACTTTGTCAGATAGTGTTCTGATCTTAAGATAAGTGGAAATAAGTTAATATATGAAGATTTGCAGTTTTCTGAATAGAGCACTTAAAACCTTAAGTTTCCACTTGATTGGAAATAGCCATGTTTTGAAACTACATTTAACCACATTAGGACGTTAGTGTATCAGCATTTTCTGTGTAGCAGAAACTAGGAAAAGTTGGTAGAAATTCAAATGTTCAAAATCATTGAATAAGTAAGATTAAGTATTTCTGGACCTTGTGAGAAAATCTATGGCTGTTTCAATACCTGCTTCTGTAGTGAGGAATCTGGAAGACCTGGGGCTCAGGGTTCTGAAACCTGGGACACTAGAAACCTTTCTTCCCAAACCAACTAATCCACATGAGTACTGGGAATTTTCCAAAACCTGTTAGTTTTGTGGGAGAAGTTTATCACAATTGCCATATATTGACCCATGTTATTCCATAGTTGCATATACTGTCACCATTGCAAAATAGTGATTTCTATCAGTACAACATACAACCACCCTCTACTATGCCTGTTTTTTCACTTCTCTTGGTGTGCCCAGTGGAAAATGAGCAAAATGTCCAAGTTTAATGAAATTCAGCTTTCAGTGGAATCCTTCACAATATCCTGATTGTCACCCCTAATTCTTAGAGCCAGTGACTCAATCATGTTGTCAGATAATTATGGCATCCCTTTCACAGATCTCTTGAGAAAGATTTCTTGTCTTGCAGAATCTCTTCTGTATCTTTTATAGTGAATGTTGGTTGATCTTTGAGCTTCTAAACTTGTTTCATAAACACTTTGAAGCAATCCATATCTTCTAGGCTTCGCATATTGCAGACAGCAGAAGAGGTGAAAGATGTCATCTGTGCATCTGTGTGTATGCTAGTACGGTTACCTTCTGAAGGTCTTCCAGCTTTGAGTCTGTGCACTGTTGGCTTCCAGCACCGTGCTAAACCTCACATTTCACAGAACTGAAATCTCGTCTGGAGTAAAATTTTCTGTGGCTGATGCACATTTAGTTGTAGATGTCATCGGGTCACTATACTGTTTCGGGGATATATTTTTGTAAGTGATAATCTTCTGCTTTGCCTCTGACACACACTTTCCTTCCAGCTGAATCTTTACCATGAGGCTAACAACTTGAAAGAGATTTCTGTGTGGGAGTGAAGCTATCCTTTTTTCTTTCTCCCAGTAGGAGATGAACTAAAGTAAATGTCACCCACTTGTTCCCATTTAAGTTTCATACACTCTGGGTCATTCAGATAAGTATAAACTGCTACTGAACATCTGAGTGTCTTTGTGTCAGATTTTTTCTTTTCAACTAGTGTGTTTCATCTTGAAATATTTTACATCAATTCCATTTGACTAAATGATCATTTCACAGAAGACGGAGCTTCCTTTTTTTTTAACTGTTTTTTCACTCTTCTTATTCTACTTTAGAATATAACATAAATAACCTCAGAATAAAAAAAGGGAAGGAAATTACTGTAGAACACCAGCTGGGAAATAGTCCTACCAGAATCCAGGCTCAGCCCCTGCTCAGCAGAGGGACCTATGTGGGATGTGTATGTTGACATTAAACATCTATTTGTCTTGAGATACTGCTTTGCCTGTAGCCATTGGTGTTGTACTTTGTTTCTCTTGGCCTTGTCTCTACTAATGAGATGTATTTCCTGATCACTGCTATTTCCTGATTTTTTCTTGGCAAGGTGCCTGGTTACTGCGGAATCTGCATGAGCCAGGATGTCCTCTTCTACTCTCCTGCTGGGCTGGTGAAGCAGATGTAATTGCTGTGATCCCTTTAGCTTGGTAATGGGACACTCAGCAGCTGGCAGCTTACGCCTTTCCCTCTCCCCTCCTCCCTCCAGGGCAAGCTGGAGATTGAAAGACCTTTGTTTTTTGAAAAGCATGTTGTGGCTTAATGTTTTGGATATTGTTAAATGCAGATCAGCTGTTGGTTTATTCTGCCATCATGATTATCTCATATATAAGGCCTCTACCCAGCCCTTTTCTGCTTTTCCTGTAAGCACATAATGTGATCCACAGTGTCCTTGAAGCCAGTACAGCAGCTTCACTGGCAACCCCGAGTCCTGGGTTGGATCTTAGGTGCGGTATTTCTGACACTGCAAAATCCAGACATACATTACTTCTCACAACAATCTCCTCTTTCTGCTGAGGGGTCTGTTACAATACTGTGAAGCATTATATGTATTTTTACATTTTCCTGTGGACTTTGTTCAGTGGGAAGCAGTATTACTCATCAAAGCAAGAAGAGAAACATTAAAGAGGAAGGCACACATTGTTCATTAATGTAGAAAATGGAGAAAAAATAACCTTAGTTTTTTGGGTTAAGCCCAAAAATGTAATGGAAGTATATTGGCCTGAACTAACATAGTTTTCCTCACGTCTCATTCACACTGAAGAATGTAGTAGCATCAGTCATCTTCCGCTTTAATCAACATCTGAAACCAAATACTTCTCTTGTTAGATGAAAAATACCAATTAACAAGTACACCCATTTAGCTTTATAAATTCCATAAAAATGAGAATCCACTATTCTACCCTAGGGATCAAAGAGAAGTTGAGCCAATGCTAGTCTAAACCATTTGTCTTCCTAGTGGCTTTTGCAAAGTCTGTCCTTCCCTGCTGACAAGGAAAGTTGCTGAGCTAGAGGTAAACATTGAAGACTACTCCTATCACAGAAATTAAGATCATATTTTGTTGCTTACTGTCCCTCAAAAAGGGAGGGAGGTTAAGGGAATTAAACAAAGTATTTATAAAGTCAAACTTCGCATTAGTATAGAAAAATCCATACACTTTATCAGAGCTTGTCACTTCTGCTGACACTGGCTTTTCAATTAGCCTAAGTCCTGTAACTACAGAGGTGAACCCAGATCTGTTATTTTGAAGTAAAATGTTTCCTTTCTTCCTGCCTTTTGTAACCATTTCTCCTCTTAGGAAAAAGGATGTGGCGAGATTTGCAATCTCCATTCTATTCACTATGCCGGTGAATAGCTAGAAGGCGCTCACCTGAAACATCTAATTTTGGATTCCTATGGGACAGCTGTTGATTCCCCAAGTTTCCTTTGTAGAAAAGTTCTATGTGAACTCAAGGGTCCCAGAATTTCACCTCATTCAGATTGTTATTTTTTAACCCTCCCTTGCACCACCATTTCTCCACAGACAACTGTTCTTACCACAAAGATAAATTACCAGGTTCACCTAGAAACTGAAAGCAATCACTTCCAGAGCTCAAGTCGCTAAAGGGAGATTAACTTGGCCTTTTTTAAAGAAACTGGTGCAAGGGACAAGACTCTTAGCTGTTATAAATCATCACATTCCACTGAAGTCAAAGGATCTGTATGTTTATAACCACCCAGAAACTGGTTGAATATTCTTGTTACTGTCACGTGTGTTCAAATTGTGTCTCAGCATTTTGGCTACAGAGGAGGACTCCACTAGACATGCTGTACACTCAAAACGTGACATCTTAGACACAGATAAAGCTTTGTAAATTCTGATGTTGTCCTTTAAGAACAGGGATTAGAAACCTTTGAACTAACGCATTTCTCTCCCTTCTCGTATCAGGCGAAACCCACTCCACTTTCACCTCATCGCAGATGCAATTGCCAAACAGATCCTGGCAACTCTGTTCCAGACATGGATGGTCCCTGCTGTGCGCATAGACTTCTATGATGCAGATGAGCTCAAGGTAAAAACAAACAGACACAGGAGTCAGTCATATGCTTCTGATTTGAAGTCATGCTTTGTTACTCGTCTCCCTTGGCTGGTGACTTGCAGGGGAACTACTGCCTAAGATACTCTCCCTGATGACAACTAATTCTAACTGAATGACTGTAACCCCCATTGCACTTAACTAGAAGATGCTAAATGGCTAAAATCAGTGCAGTTTCTCTACTAATGGAATATGTTGTTTAGCAGCTTAGAATTTTACCTGCTCTCAAGAGGATTCTAGCTGTCCATCTGATCCCATTATGTTTTTCTAGGGATGCTTCTTCCTAGTAGCAATGGTGGAATCTTGAGTGTCTTATTCAGCAAGCCCAAATCTGTTAGTGGAAACACTCAACTGCCCTGCATTCCTTAAGCACAGGTGTGTGACACTGTAAATACACATGCCATGAAGAGCTATCAGTAGTACAATAGCTACCTTTTTTATCATCCAAAAGGAATGAATATGAAAAGAGTTCAAAGGGGGGAAAAAATTCGCTTACTCAAAGTAATTGTCTTTCCATAGTTAAAAAGTTTAGTTCAGAACATGGAGGCAGAGCATTGATTTTGAGCTGTATGTTTTTTACCTGTGGAGGTAGAATGAAGTATTCAGGTTTCAGCATTTGGAGTTGGTGGCACTAATTTGTGTGACTTATCAGACTGTTCTGAACAGCACCCTGAAACAAGGAAAAACCAAAATGTAGCAAATTCCTGTACTAATTAAGAGGTAAATTCAAAGCACACCACGTTGTAAAATATTGAATACAAAAAGCTTTAGGAAGAGATGGAAAAGTGAAAAAAGTGGTTATTGAGAAAAATACTTTGTTTCTGTTTTTATTTTTTATTGGTCCTCCTACATGAAGCCATAAGCCGATATTAACCTAATTAGCCAGAGATCTTCCTTCTGTTCTTTATAGCTTCATAGGAAGGAGGAGGTTTTTTCCTATAAATCTTGTATGTGTCTATGTTACATGTGCTTTTCTGCAAATTGTAGGCTTTTTAATTAGCCTCTCAGCTGGGGAACACAGACCTCTTAGTGTTTTCCTTCTGGTCATTTGGGTATGGTCCAATATAGTTAAGTAAATAATAACCAAGAGAGCTTGCTTCAGTGATCCCCAAATTTCTGATTTATAGGCAAAGCACTGAGCAGATATGAGGCTACAGAGCAAACCTGTTTTCTCCCTCCCTCTTCACTCAGCCTTAGTTTGTATATGACTGGTGACCTAAATCAACACTAGACTATCTTGCATGTAACCCATAGGCTTTGGGTTGAGGACCACTTTCTAACTGGATGCAGGTATTGATGCATAAATAGGTCTTCCCAGGTTTGCCACTCTTGTTCAGAGCTCATCATGCTGCATACCAAGCAACTTCCCTGATTTCAGTGGCCAAAAGAACACAGTATATAGTACTGAGCATAGGGGAATGTGACAGACACTGCCAAAGGAGAGCAAAGAGTTATAAATACAAGCGGAGTTTTAAAAAGCCAGGAACGATGCTGGCTCATATCCAGATCATTCTGCAGGTTTTAGCAAAGACGACAGAGGAGCTGTTTACAGACAGCTGTAGGAGCTCATCTCATTTGTTTCCTATGTAGCCCCTAGAGAGGATTTAATGATTGGTTTGGGTTCATGTATTTCACCTGCACTCTTGGGAGCTATATTATGCTGCTGGTGTTAAGAAAACATAGAGCTGATGCTGGATGTTTACTAGAAAGTCTATCTTTCTCTGAAGTGATCTATGGATTCACTGTTACAGTATATACTATGTCTCAGTTTAAATGACCCTCCATAGTTCTTTTTTAAACCTGTAATCAATACCAATTCCTGACTTTTAAAAGGGTTTAGACTGAGCAATAGCATGAGAACTTTCTGCTTAGCTTTCATTCACCAATGTTCAGTTGTTTTGGAACACCTTTTAGCTGCCACAGAAAACATTTCATTTCATGTTTGGTTTTTTCCCATTGGATATGTATGAGCTTCCAACCTCTTCCTTCTAATGCAGCAGGAGCTGGCATGTCAGATTAAGTCCTTAAGTCCTGGGAAAAGTCCTGCTTTTGCTCCTGTTTCTGCTCAAACAGTGGAAGGGAGCACATAATATTAGATCTTCCATAAATAGTATGGATGCTTTTTTTGTTTTCAAGTGGCTATTTAGAATTCAGGCAACAGTTTCCACTAGCATATTATATTTTTAAAGGCAGAATTTGGAGACTAAAATATTTTGCATTTGGCAATGTTTCCTAACATATCCTGCAGCTCTTAAAATACATGCTGTTAACTTAGAGTTTGAGCAGCCAGTGTCCTGAAGGAAGGCATAGAATATTAGGCTTGCCTGTGGCTGTTGTTTTCTCTCAGGTTTTAGAGGAAAACTGGACACTTCGTTGCAAGAAAGGGAAGGCAAGGTACCATGGATTATATCAGAATTTCTGAGGCCAGCAAACCAACATACCTACTTTGCTTCTGTGAATTAAGCATGTCACATGTTCCTTTTCAAATTTAGAGAAGACTTAATCTTCCTTTTGCAAGGTGACACAGCTGTTCACGTTCATGTTGTACCACGAAGATCCTAGATTCATTCTCTCCCTAGAAGCATTCATTCTCAACCTACCAGCAGCTTGCTTGGAAGAAGGATGGAGCACAGGAAGGAATGGCCAGGGAAAGGTGTATCTTTGCTTGGGGCACATGATAGGGGATGGGACAGAAGAGGAGGAGACTTGACTGTGGAGCTGAGCCAAGATGACAGCATTTCCAGGAAAAGGGTCAGACACAGTTGAGATGGCAGCCTGCTGGATGTATTTCTTTAAACCTGTTGGTTTAAAGACTTTAACAGCCAGTTCTACTAAGATGCTGGTAACCTCCCCCAACATAACTTGGCCTGTCTCTTCACTGCCTTGCCAATAACCACAAGGGAGATAGATGGGTGCTTAAAAGCTCTCCCTTGACTTACAAGCTGTTCAGATTGTGAACTCTCTCCCGTTAACTAAGCTTGCTACATGCAGTTAGTAATCAGCAGTAAGCATCCTTGAAGTGTGGGCTGCTGATAATGGTGCCAGTAATTGAACTATTCCACAGCTACATGCTTCATTCTTGCTCTACTCAGTATGGCCCACACATAACTCTTCCAAATTTATGTGGTCACGTATGGCCGTGACTGCAAACTGGAAAGTTACTTAGCAATGTAAATTCACTTTATATGATCGCTTTAGTAGTGTTAGTCAGCTGTGGTCCTAATGCAGTAGATGTATCTGTTACAGCCATGCATCCCACAAAATAACTGGAAACTGAAAATTATCTTCTTTGAACATTAAATGAAAGAAAAAAAAAACCTACCTATGAAACATTCATCCATTATATCTGTGACTCGCAAATATCAGGCTGCAGAATATTGTTGTTTTTTCAATTCAATCTTACATGAAGAAACTCCAGAACAAACTATTCAAGATGTGCAGCTTGGGCACTTGGCTTCTACACTTCATTGTTAAACATGGAACCTTGTGTCAGTTCACTCACAGGGAAATAAAGGCATTAAACCCATTGTGATCTGCACTGTCCCAGAGCAGAAGGAACAGCTGATAAGGCAGTACTGTATGTGATGGATGGAATACAGATGACGTGAGTTTGTTTTCCCCAGTGTTGCCTGACACGCTGATGGCAACATCAGGGGAACTGAAGAAGGCAGAATGTAGAATGAGCAGTTGCCTGCTCTGCTGTGAATGGCCCAGACACACAGTCTCTTCATCACTGATAGAGCAGAAAAGCCATCTCCTTTACATGGTTTAGCCCACATGTGCTGCAATTGATTTATGAACTTGAAGGGATGGTGAATAGGTTTTGGTAGGAGATGAACATTTTACCTGAAAGTGAAATGTGAAAAGCTCCATTTTTTGCTGGAATATAGACAATATTCCAGCTTTTACTGTTCCCAGAAACAATAGACCACAAATCTGACTACCAGTGCTGCATTAGGTGATTTCAAATCAGAAATGTTGAAGTCTGCGCACTCAGTCAATATTAGTGGTCTGATCCAGAGAGCACAACCAAACTGGGATAATGCGTGGCATAAAAATCACCTATCTTTGGGCATTTACTGAAGTATGAGATGAGTTACTTCTTAGCCACTTTCATCTGAACTTTGAAGACAGTTCACTAGGTCAGATATTGACATCATTTGGACAGACATCACAAAATTCTTTGAGTTAGAAGGGACCCATAAGGATCATTGAGTCCTACTCTTAAGTGAAGGATCCATAGAGAGATTGAACCCACAACCTTGGTGTTATTAGCACCGTGCTCTAACCAGCTGACCTAATGGGCAAGGGCTATGAGATTTAAGCAGAAAAATAAAGTTTATTTCTTTAATTATGATTGTCGTATAGCTGGCTCTCAGGGCTGTGCCTGTGTGCACCCCCAATGCACTTAAATTCCCACAGTGGTCCAGGAACTCCCAGGCTTGTTGTCTGCACAGATGAGATAAAGAGCTGGTTTGAGACAGCAGCCCAAGTTGAAACCAGGTGATTGATGGAACTGCTGGCGATCTGCACAAGAAGTATTTGACAGCTTGTTACAGGAGCGCTCCCAGTGGGAATTTCAGACAGTTCTTGAGATTTCCTAGGCAGACCCTGCTGTGCCTAGACCAATTTGTATGCTTAAGCATGTCGATTAACATCCTGGGCAAAGAATCTGGCTGTCCCAGATATTCACAGAGAGTTCCTGCCGCAAAGTTAATCAATTGTACAAGAGTAAGACAATCAATAGGAACAGTTCCTGCATGTGTAGAAATGATCATGTAGGACAATCTTTTGTATGTGCCTAAGATAGTTAGGAGATGTTCTGTACGTAGGTTGAGGTGATCTATAGTGATGCATTATGCGTGTCTTGCGGTGGTCAGGTAGGGTTACAGAAACCCTAACAGGCCAGCTGGGTTACAGAAATTGTACAAAAACATGCTTTAGGGAGTCTCACCCAATCCAGCTAAGGTGACCGTGTAAGAACCCTTGCTATGGACACTCCCTTTACCTTCTAGACAGCAACCAAGTGTCCTGTATGGCACATTGTATTGTCCATGCAAAAATGATTCTAAGTCAAAATCCCAATAATGTTAGCTGTTTTAAAGTATGCTTAATTTGCAAGTGTCTTTGCAGCAAATTGCACCAAAAGCAGCTCATGCTTTTGAGCTCGTGCTCAAAATGCCATGAAATCTTTGGATACCAGCAGAAGCCCTTCCAGTGAATGATAGCAGTGATAGGGCTGTATGTTTTGTACATTGCCATACACCAATTTTGGAACCATGATCAAACAAACGCTTCTAACAGAATGGCAGATACCACCTGCTGAGCATGGGAGAGAGGGATTCTGATCGGCAGTGGGGAAGATGTGAGAGTGTATTTGAGGAACAGATTATTAGCTTGGTGTTTTTCACATCAACTTAGGAGGGTGACAACTATAGTAGTGTTGGTAAAACCTTGAACAATAAAATTGGTCAGCATTCTCTTGCCTTCCACCATTTTTCTAGTCAAGAAGTTCCACTGGGTGTTGCTGCCATCCATAACAATTTATTTCACAGTAATAGCCACTGACCCCTAAACGATCATGTATTGTAATAGTTTGATTGTATTTGCATTGCACTGCATGCAGATTATATATTGTTAAGGGCAGTGCAGGATTATTTGTCTAAGTAGTTCACTGCATGCCTCAGAGGCAAACACACAAAGTGATACAGCAGAATTACGCTTACTTTCCTTCGTTTCTTTTCCACTTCACATGCAAGATCTAATTGCTATTAATGCAATACGGAATGAGAAACCCAGCATCTGTTTATGTTTACATTCATTTACGCAGCAGTAATATTCAATTAAAGTGTTTCTGTGGCATTGAGGTTTTGATCTAAAACTGGCACGTGTTATGGGGGGGCTTGCAGTGCTCCTGCATTTCACCAGCCTTTTGTCTTTCTGTAAGCTGGCCTGCTGCACGTGTCAGTGAAATATTAGGCATAGACTGCTGTTTCTTCCTACCCTTTCCCCTTCTCTTTAATTTTTTTTAAAATAAGCAAATTTAAGATTTTAAAAAGCAAAGTCTATAATCAAAACATATTACAGATTTTTATAACTTGCCTGGCTTAGTTTTAGACTTGAATTTCCACTTTACAATTGAGATTTTGTGTATTTGCTAATGGACATATTGAATACTAGAGATCTGAAGTCTCAGGTGATAAAATATGCTTGTGGTTGTGACACAGTGCTACCGTGTTAAAAACAGGGTCTTTTATCTACAATTTTCAGTACAGACTGGACATTAACAGACCAGATTTTGTAAGCTGAGATATTTTCCTTCAGACTGTTTGGGAAGAAATTAGTATCCACCAAGAAACAGATAGCAATTCAAACTCCCCAGCACAGTGGAACCTTTGTGAAGAGGTCAGAATCTATCCATGCAGACTGAGTAGCCTAAGCAGTACTTCCTCTGCTCTCCCAGTCCCTCTTCTGCACAAAAAGAAACTAGAGCCATGCAACATTGAAAACTATTATTTAGATGTATTTTCCGTTATTATTCAGACCTAGAATATGAAGAAAGTAATTTTATATAAAATCAAACTGGGTCTTAAATTTCTGCCTAGTCTAAAGAGGTGGTCAGAAAGAACTACCATGGAAATTGCTGAGGCTGGTCAGAAATTGGTCATGATGATGCGACTCATGGTGCCTTTCTGACTTAGCAGTTGTCATCTGCTTAGTGGCATGTAGCTTTCGTGAGCAGCTACTCACTTTGTGGAGGGAGTCAAGATACCGAACATAGAATACTTTCTTCCAGATTTTTATGTAATTTTTCTTCAGATTTACAAATATAGTGAGTTAATTTGAGATTTAGAACTGTTTGTTTACTGAGATGAAGCCCAGTGTGATGCAAGACAGTGCAGTATTTCCTGGGCCTCTTTCAAGGGTCCCAGTCTGCCTCCTGTGTTACATTGTGCAGTGCTTCTACTGCTATACCAGAAGAAAGCCTTGTGTCTGACTTTATAAACCCCTCGTACTTTCCTACTGTTGCTGGTGCTTTGAAAAAACATTTTTGCCTTTAGTTCTTTGTTAGTTTTATAACTTAGTTCTAATTGTTGTGAGCCTCTCTGTAGCTCCACCTTTGTCTTGATTCTAGGGAAAAGCAGTACAGTTGTTCTGTTCTATGTCCACCAGGAAGAGGGGGTAGCTGCTCTGTGTAACATATGTGGAGTGAGGAATAAGGAGCCAACTCTTCCACTTAGCATCACCCACATTCGTATCATAGTAGCTGACTGTGACATTTCAGTAGCAAGGATTTTTGTTTGTCATTCAGCTTCTTAAACATTGCTCATTGCAGCAACATGTGCTGCACCTCCGGAGAAGGCAATTTTAGCAGAGAATGGGAAAAAGATGGATAACTGCGCATGAGATTTTCCAAAAATTATTCAGTTTGACAAAAATTAAAAAGCATGCCCTGGAAAAAAACTAAAAAAGACACAACGTCTCAAACTAACTTCGGCAGCTATTGCTTGTTCCATGCATCTCCATTACAACAACTGCTTTCTCAGAACATTATCATCCACCTATGAGAAATGAAAGCATTTTGCTGTCCTAACCTTAGATGTACAGATATTATTTGAACACTTTGATCTGCATGAAGGGTATAGGTTGTATATCCCCTGTACTTGCTGGGGAGAGTTAATGGTCATCTGTGCTCCAGCACAATTTCTTTCTTTGGCACCTGCAGGTAAAAAGCTGGGAAGACATATAATGACTAGAGCTTAGATGGTCTTAGATCTTAACGGCTTTTCACTTGCTCACATGGATGCCTCCCTGTCAAAGGGCATTTGATTACTCACAGAAGAACAGCAGTGACTGTTCAAGGCATTCCCTGTCAGGATCAGTATTGATGTGAGCATCTTACCAAAGTGTTTAGTCATCCTTGCTTTTAGGTTTACAAAGAACTGAAGTATATGTATTTCCATGTCTGATTGATAAGCTGAAAATGGTAGGAGGCTACAAGGACTCCAAGAATATTCTTGATTCACGACCAGGGAGCTGAAATGGTTAGATTTCCTCCTTTGTGAAGTACTTAATGTTGGCTTTTTTCTGAGAAACAGCTGAGATTCAGGGAAGTGTTGGGCAACAGATCAGATGTGAGCTACTTCCCATGGAGCAGTTCAGCAGGCAGTGTAGGCACAAAATATTCTGAAGGACTGGGGCTGAAATAGTCATTCTGGTGGAGAAAAAGGATGTTCACCTTGTCTGGGCACACCTTTTTGTGTGACACGTTTACACAGCACTGAAAATTACAAAGCCGTGCTGTGTGCCTGGCACAGCACAAGCACACACTGAAGTCGCTCTTCTCATAGGTCTTCTGAAACCATTTCAGTCTGGGTAAGGGTGTCCAGGCTGATTTTAGTCTCAGTACTTGCCTTTAAGGGGGGGATCTATAATAACATTATTAATGAAATGCCATTGATATCACCTCTTTTTGAGTCAACTTGCTATGAGAACATCTGAACTTCTAAATTGAGAAATTTTGTTTCTATTAGTGAAGTTATCACTTTTCAGGTCAATCTGCAATCCTACAAAGTTTCATTTTTTGAGATACATGTAAGGTTATTAATGAGATGCCACTGTTGGTAATTTGACTTGAGTAATTTCTCTTAGAGCTACCACTTTTCAGATCAAACAATTTAATCCTGTGAAAGTTTCATTCTATGAGCTTATGTTGATGGTGTCTGGGTCTCACCTTTTCAGAAACAAAAATGAAAACTGAGTAATATTTTGATCCCCTGATAATTTTCCCATATACTCCTCCATTACTTCAGATTTGACCCCTTTCACAGCTGAATGGAAGTTGCACAGTTTTTAGCTGACACAGATGAAAGCCTATAAAACAGTTCAATCTATATTGTTTTAATGAGACATTTAAGACCTGTGTTCACCTGTCTGATTGCAATTTTATCTGATGGTCTTTAGGATGAAACTACGAGATTACATTGAATTAGGGTGCCATTGATGGCCTTAGCCCTGACACAGATGTTTCAAGAAGTGTTTTAAGAAGTTGTAAGAGTTACGTGCCTGCTACATGGACAATTCATTTAAACACTACTCAAGCAAATTCACTGTTATCTGAACTATTTGATGATATTTAACCAGAAGCAGGGCAACTAACTAGACTGATGTCATGACTTTCAAGTTCAGTGTTTCTTGCTTTTGAAGGAGCTCAGTTTTCCCAATGTCTTTATTTTCTTCAGATTGTTTCTCTAGTTAGTGCTGCATTGTTTGAGAGACATCGTAGCTCTTTCTGATAACAAAGAAAAGGAACACTTCTTTGCCCCCTGTCACATTCACTGCTTCTTACACTCGGTTATTGTTAGTTTTGCTTGTTCATAATTGTAATACTTTTTTGTCTTTTATTATTGTTTTTATTCCAGATGTATTCCTGGAGCATTTTAGTCCCCAGGAGTTTTGATCTAGTATAATACTAAGCACTGGAGAAAAGAACACCTCTTCATGTAATTTTTGTTCCCATGAAGCAATAATTGCGATATAAAAAGTTCCACTCACCTGCTCTCCAGCTCTGCAGGATGGAGGATGATTTGTTTTACTGCAAATTCTTTGCCTTTGGTGAAAATAAGAGATGTAAGAGTTCTTTATGGGATATAGCATTTATTCCACTAGTTGGATGTGTGTTCCACCCACTAATGGCCTTTTTTTGGTGCAACATTTTCAACTGTTGAAATTTTACTGTTTGTACTCTTAAGACAGAAACAGTTTAAGTTTAAGTCTGGAGAAAGGTGATTTTACTGGTGAGATGCCCTGTAGTAGGTAGGGGTTTTCTTCTGAATAGAAGAATGGATCCTTTTTCTCATATATATTTGCCATGTTTTGACTTTGTGTTAGGATATCAGAGGTGTGGTGGAAGCTGCAGTCCCACATCCTTTCCACAAACCATCCTAGGACATCAGGAAAGTTCTTCACTGAGAGGGTCAGTCACTGGAACAGGTTTCTCAGGGTCACGTCACCAAGCTCTTGAACTCTGGTCATGACTCCAAGCCTGATGATGGACACCCCTCCTAGTCATGTGGTTTTATATGCAGGTAGTCCTGCAAGGAGCAGGGAGCTGCACTCGCTGATTCTTATGGGTCCCATCTAACTTGAGACAGTCTATGATTCTAGGATTCTTTATTTTGCAGCTCTGGCTGTTGAATACTCTTTTGTATGGATACGAACAGGATGGGGATCTTTCAGGCTTAAAAGGGTGGAAAGTCATTCCCTCAGCATTTTTGATGTGTGGTTGGGGATTTTTTTGCACATGATGACTAGTGTTTCAGACCTGCAATCTCCTGCCAGGCATTACTTGGTTAGCAATAGTCACTGTAACTGTTATGCAGCCTTCTTTCATCATCCTTAAAAAAGGATTTTCCGATAGGGAAAGAATCTCACTTCAGATAAATTTTTGTCACTGAGTTGAGGCTGTTATCCAACATAACGTGTTTATGCAAGATACGGTGTTGCTTTTTATTCTGGACAGTGCATCTTGATGACACCTGTTTGTTATCCTGACATCATGCAAAATACAGGTTGTGTGCTTCTGGACTTTGACCCCAGGAGCTGCAAGGAAATGTGCTAGAACATGGAATGGCTACAGCTAATGTGCATGTGCTTGCATAGTTACTAAAGGCAAAAAGTTGACAATGATAATATTTTAATGGATTTGTATCTTCCCTGATGAATTAGTACAAAGAGCTTGTTGATTGAGTTCACTAGCAATTAAAGCGGGCAATTGATCTTTCTTATCTTTCCATACAGATGAAGCGAGAAGGGCAGCCATGAGTTTTCACCACTGGGCAAATTCTATCCAGATCTACCTGTCAGTCAGCTTTGAGCAGAAAGCTCTGGCTTCCTGCCATTTTATCTACTTCAGCTTGTTTCTCTCTTTTCACTCATTCACTGACAGGAAGAAAAAAAAAGGCTTTATCTTATCTTCTAGGGAAGTTTTGTACTTTTGCCTCTTCTGGAGAGGTGGGACTGGGAGGATGGTGTTTGGCTGGTTCTCACAGACCTCTCTCGGGATGCTCAGACTGTTGTAGGTCCTCCACCCTTGACTGCTGTGCTGAAAACAGCTGAAGTTGAGGCCAGAGGCCCCAAAGGAACAAGAAACAGCACTAACTGAGACTGGATAGACTTTCCTGTTCTGCAGTCTCATCTTGCACAAATGAAGAGAGGAAAACAAAGAGGGCATTCAGTATTTTGGAGATAGCAAGAAACAGTGAAGAAATTTAGAAAGTCTCAAATGAGAGTAAAGCAAAGGACTCAAACAGAAACTGGGCATTTGAGTTTGATGTGGCTAAACAAGGTGGGAGAAAAGCCAGCTAAATACCTAAGGAGAGAGAGATAGTCCTTAAAGGTCCCAGTAGGTGAATTACCTTTTGGTAATTTCTTTTCTGAAGAAGCTATATGGCTGAATGTCTTGTTACCTAAATGGCAGAGACAAA
>VZTE01003915.1:1012939-1281698 GCA_013397775.1 Eulacestoma nigropectus | reverse complement strand
AAAAAAAAAAAAAACCACATCAGTTTAACTTTATGTCTGCAGTTGCATGCATATAAAGCATATTGGTTCCAAAAACAGAGCGTGGATAAGCTCTTGGCACCCTCAGTTAATTTTGTTGTTAAGCAAGTTGTTTTGAAGAAGCATCCTTAAATCAGGTTTTTCCCACTTGTCTGCCCTTTGTGTGCATGTGTGTATTGGTGAGAGATTTGGAAAGAAAGAAAAAAAAAAGAGAAAAAAAAGTCCTCAGCATCAGTCAGACTGTGTTATGGACTTTGCTACAGAGATGAGAATTAATTTGCAGTTATTTTCCTTTGCTGTATGCTGATGCTGATTTGGGAGGTTTTGTTTGTTCTGCCTTTTTAATATCTAATCTTCCTTTCCAGTAGTGGCTTGCTCCACGGTTTTTGCATTTGCTCTACATTATCCAGGACCCAGAGGTTCACATAATCATCCATTTCTATCTTAACCTTTTTGCTCACTGCTGTTTGTATCCAGACTTGTTGCATGCATGTGTGGAAGATATCATCTGTTTCTTAAAGTGAAAGGTGAGACAGAATCCTATTAAAGTCACCAGTGCTTCTATGATGAGTTAGAACAACAGCCACAAAGGCCAGCAGAAATAGAAAAATTATTTTAGCAAAGATGTATAAATTCCTTTCTCCTTACAGTTGTTTCTTAGAGCAAGTTATTATTGTTTCTTAAAATACTCAGAAGCCAGAAATTCTGAATCTAGAAAAGTTACCCAGCTTTGCTGGATTTTTGGTTTCCTTGACAACCATTCGTATAAATAGTAAGGACTTGTTATAGGGGGGAATATCAGTATAATCAAAACCTGTGAATCACCCAGGAAAAAACTAAATTCAATGTTGAAGTTACAAGTTATCCAGCAAACATTAATACAAGAGTCTGTTTTTGTTTAAATAAGGCTCTTCTGTTAATGTTTGCTGGATGCCTGACAAGGATGGAGCAAAGGCAGTGATTTTCTGAAGGTGAGATTCCTTTTGGCATTCCTTCTGAGAAAACTATTTGTGGTGACAGTAATATTCCTCTCTGGATCTTTGATGACTTGGAATTTCTCTCTCTCACTCTAGGTTGTTTTTTTTTATTGTTATTATTATGGTTATCTATAAAAAAGAAATGTGCTAAAGACAGGAATGAATGTTTACCCATAATCAAACGCTAACTTATTTGTCTCCTTCCTCAATGATTCAGTTAACCCAGTCTCAGCAACAAGGTATTGATACTGTTCTCCTGGAAGCAAGAGAGTGAGAAAGGGGGTCAGTCACATGTCCCTGCAAAGAGCTTAGATATTGTGAGATATAGTCAATGTAAAATGGGAAGGGTTATCCTGGAACTAATCCTGAGCGGGGCTGGTGCTGCTGGAATTGTGACTCAGGTTTCAGGAAAGTGGGAAGAGGTATGGCATATATTCACAGCATGATGAAGTTTTCCCTGTGTGAAAAACAGTGATAAGAAAAACTGTGCAACAAGAAAACTTCCTGTCCTGTGCCAGCAAATCAATATTGTTTGTTTACCCCTTCTTTTTATGCTTTATGTTGCAAATCACAAAATATGATCAACATTAAAATGGTGGCAGTTATTTTCCTCCAGTTTAGAAATTACATGAAAACCTCAATTCTTTTAGCTTTATCTTAAGTGAAGGCCACATGATATAAAAAAGCAATTTCTTGCTACGTGTAGTGTTCATAGTAGCAGCAAAGCACTAAGCAAGTAATGAAAAAGCTGTGAAAACAAGTTGTCAGCTGCGTCTAGAAAGTTATTTATCCAATCTGAGGAAATAACAATTTGTATTGTTATCTGATTCACACATCAGAATTTCAGGGTTGTTTCCCATGCCTGGGACATTTGTAAGGGCTGCCTGAAGCCAGCAGCTACAAAAGACTTTGGCTGGTTTTCCTTCACAGAGATCCCTCCTGCTGTAAGTTCTTTCACCATGTAGACTGCACTGGTTTTCAGATCAGTGTCAGATACAATGCAGCTACAACTTGCACAGATTTAAAACACTCTGTGATTTTACTGTGGCCTGGAAGTTTTGCTGTTTGCCTTTTTGTAAGATTTCAAAGTTAGTTTATCATCTGACTGATGGAATTTTCAAGGAAGATAGTGCCTGTGTTGAACTTGGTAAGAGCAAGTAGATGCTGAATACTTCTGGATATCCATGTTTCCATTGAGTCATTCATTACAAAACCTGATGCACATTTCTCTTTATTTTAATCAGTTTATTCTAGATGCCAGATATTTTTAATGGTAAATCGTGGCATGAAAGCTCTGGGGAGGCAAAATCTGCAAACTGCATTTTCTACTCCCCTTCACCTTTTCTGTTTTCCAAGTTATTGTATTTGCTGCTGGCTGTTTCACCAGCACAGGGAATCTGCAGCTGTTGAGTCTGGATGGTGGTGGAATTGGGTTCTATTTGATCCCACTTATGAGCCCACCTCTGGGGTGGGGGAGGAGGCATGCAAGTGGCACCTTGTGCCTCCAGGGCTGCTGATTCTCAGCCTGGTGCATCACCCCAGCCAGCCTGACCTACAGGCTCCTGCAGGGCACCGACCTTCGTGGTGCTTTGGTGGAGTCAGCTAAGCAGCAAGGGTGTCTTTGATTTGGAGTGAGGAAGGGGATGCTATGTCATAGCTCTGGATTATTTAGATTGATTTTTTTTTCCCCAGGCATATCTACGAAGATGCAGTGAATGTAGTGACAAAATCAATACAGTATTGAAGGTTGCATTTTTCCAGGTTAAAGTGTTTAAGGACGTGCTGCCAGGGAAAACACTTTATCAGCCAAAACTCCATCTACCACACTGAACAAGAAGCATTTTTTGTAGCTCAGAGGGTTCTATGGTGTTATATATTCTGTAGGACAATGAGGAATTTCATTAAGAAAATGGAAAAAAATACTGTTTAACAGAGAAGGGGATCTGACAGGAACCTCATGAAGTTCAACAAGAGGTGCAAAATCTTGCGCATGAGAACTACCCCATGTACCAGGACATGCTGAGGACTGCCCAGCTGGAAAGCAGCTTGAAAGCAAAGGATCTGGGAATCCTGGTGGACACCAGGTCGAACATGAGCCAGGAGTTTGCCTTTGCAACAGTGACTGCCTTAGAGAAAACATTGACAGCATATTAAGGGAGGTAACTAAAATGGGCACAGGTTGCCCAGTGAGATTATGGAGTCCCTATCCTTGGACATAGTCAAAAGCCATCTGGACATGGTCCCATGCAACTGGCTCTGGGTGGCCGTGCTTGCCAGGGGGAAGTTGGACCAAATGACTTCCAGAGGTCCCTTCCAAGCTCGTTCTGTGATTTTGTGATGCTGTATGGAGTACAACCTATTCATCAGGAAAAGTCAGGATAGAATTTTCCTCTGGTAGGGAGTTAATCAGAAGTCGTTAACTGGGGAAATGCTTTTTGAAGAGAAACTTTTATTGATAGAAAGGAAATGCAGTCTTAAGTTTATGCAGTTGCTAGCTAAAACTTTTGAGAGCTTTTTTTAATGGTGCTGTTATATATCAACTCCCAATCCAAGAAGCACGTAGCAAATCAGGCTGTTAGACTTTCTGTCAGCCTGCAGTGCTTCAGAGAAGATGATAAACAATGAGAGAAACATGTAGTATCCTATAGTCCCATGGAGCCTTTAGTTTAGCTTTCCTCTGCTTTTGTGCTTGCTGCTGTTTTGTTGCTTCACTCTGTGTATATATAAACAAGCACTAAGGTAAGATAGCAAATACATCATCTCTTCTTGTGCTTCATCTTACTGCTCTGTTTATCATGATTTTAGTAATGTGGGAAAGAGAAGGGTGAGTGCAGCAAAGTTACGTTTGCAAACAAATTATCTTGGTATGTAAGACTGATAACCTTTAAGGGCATGAGGTTTAAACAGAAATGTAATAATTTGAATTTAATGAATTGGACTTCTAGCAGATATGAAACTGTATCCTAATTCAACCTAATTCACAGATGAAAAATCCACCAAAAGTTATTCATCAACAAAACTACCACCAGTAGCTCCACAATTTGGTGCAAATCGCTGCAGGATGGGAGTCTATATGGGGGCAGTGTCGCTGTAGAATTTCCCTGGGTTTATATTCTTCAGTAGGCACCTGCCACCATTCACTATATGAAGCCAGCTGCTGACCTCAGTGGATGATTGATCTGACACAATACAGGCACTCGTAAGTTTTTTGTCCTTCTGTGTTGGGCACTATCATTCTGTTCATGTTGGTGGTGTTTTATGAGTTACAGACTTGTTTTATGCTAAGTCTACAAGTCCAAACCTCCATCCCTTTCAGAGAGGCTCAGGTGACCTGCCCTTGTACAGATACTTCACTTACGGCTGTGGAGCAGTCAGTATTCACCTGGGAAGCCTGGGCAAGTTTTCCCATCGTCTGTTCATGGAGAAAAAGAGCATATTAAAAAAAAAAAATTTAAAATCACACAATTCCCTAAAGAAGTATAGTATAAGAGTTGAAGTCTGGCTGGATATATTTGTGATGATTTGGTACAAGAGTTGTGCTTTGTGATCGTAATGTGTGTGCAACCAGACTCCAGTGTTTTTAAAAATAAAAATACCTAAATACTTGGGAATGTAGTCACTATAAAGTTTATTCACAGAGAATGAGCCACCATTTCCCCCTCTCTCAGTCACGGAAACAGGGAAACTTGATTTTAAGCTCCATGTCTGTATCAGGCTTCTCTCTTAAAAACAACACTTTTGCTAATTGTAGTGAACATTTTATACAGTGGTAGCAACTGTGAGAAAGCTGAGTCAGGCTGTGTACTGCAACTGTGATTTAGTCAGCTTTTCCCAGAGATAGAGCACACTTAGGGAAGACAACTTGCTGGTGAAGTATGCCTGAATATGGGAACTGTTGCTTCCACCTCTCTGGCGTTTACCAGGTTATCAGTTATGTGCTGCATGTAGACTCATGGGCTTGTGATTTTTATATTCAAATAGTTTAGGTAATTTATTGTGTTTTCAGTCTTCAGTTATGGAAAGAATAAAGATGGTTCTGATGAAAGACCTTTAGTGAGTAGATGCTATTTCACTTAACTTAAAAGAATCAATGTCAGCACCAGCTAAATGCTTTTCTCTGCTCTTCTCTCATGAACAAAAACACAGATCTTGAGAGCTAGAGATCCAAGGTGTGCTATTTCTGCTGAACTGCAAATTATACAAATGGCAAAGTATGTCACACTGTTTTGTTTCACTCTCTTCTTTTACTGCTTTTTAATGTTCCTGGTGTATGTTCTAGGAATATTTGTTCTCTAAAGACAACTCTGATCTAGCTTGTTAGCAGATGATTCACAAACATGCCGTATATGGGCCATTTTAGCTATGCTAGAGAAGCAAAATTGTATTAAAACTTACAGAAAGTATTTAGACAATACTTAGAAAAATGGTTTTTTGACCAGAAGCCACACCCTTCTCAGAAGACAGAGTCCCTCCCCCCTGCCCCCAGCAATGATCTGAGGTGATACAGAATAACCTCCAGGTCCTGGTCAAAACCAGGACAAGGACTAAGCCCTTTTTGCAGTGTTGTACCTCTGTATTTCTTCTCATAAGACTACATCTAGTACCCAGAGTGAGCCTTCACGGTGCTCTCGTGTAGCATCAGGAGTTTTCCTTAACATGAATTTGGAACTGTTACATTATTCATGAATAGCAAAGCCGTGAAGAAATTATGCTGCGGACTAATTAGGATCTCTGTTTATGTCTTAGTCAACTCTGCATCACAGGAGAGAAAACTGTGGATAAATTGAACGGATTGAGAGTCCAAGCTTCAACATATCCTCAAATCCAACACGTGCCAGCCAGCTGTGAGGGACCGCTTGGAATAGGGGCTGCCCCTTTCATTTTTAAAAGTGATCCCTTCAGACATGAGGTTTCAGGATGGCAGGCTTTTGGCTTCTGTGTGCCAGATCAGAAGGAACTGCCAGACAAGGGTTTCTTCTCTGCAGTGATACATGGCAGTGGTGTTAGAAATGGGGAATCTTGAGAGCACAGAAAATAACTGCACCTTGAAGGTGATTTACTTTTCCAGCCACCTTTTACCTTTCCTGCTTGTGTCAGGCTATTCATGCAACATATGAACCCCTATGTTATTAGGCTTATTTGCATAAGCACACTGGGTGTTGTTCTGGAGAAGTATTTCAACTAATAAAATGAAGGACCCACCATCCAAAATTAATAACATAGCAATGGGTAAAAGCAAACTCAAATCTGTAAAATGACTCACTGTTTTGACATGTCAGGTATGACTGGTCTAGCACAAGGATATCAAGTGGCAGATTCAGAACAATATTTCTGCAGAACAAGTTTGCAGAAGAACAGTAGATACTGCTTTGCTGACACCTTGATGTGGTGGTCCGTTCCTAAAGCCACCATGTGGGAGAGCAGGGACCACAAATAAGTAGAGTTTTGAGGGTGTGAATTTGAAATTATCTCTGTTACACACAGAATACATTTCTGGGGAGAATTGAGTTTTCAATAAACCAAACAAAACTTCACACTTCAGTTTGCACTTTCTGTTTTTATTTTATGATAACCTGCTCTTCTTGCCTTTCCCCTGAAATTCTCATCTTTCTCCTTAAAGGTTTGCTCTACTTCCCTCTGTCTTTTTAATGAACTTTGTAGTGGGAGAGTGCTCTGTCCTGGTACAGGAATCCTGAGAATACAGAGAAAAGTTGTATGCCATTTTAAAGGGGATAGAGCAGGTCAGCTTACATTATCAGAGGCCTTGGTACTTTATATTCAAAAAGAAATGTGCTCTAAGCACCTATTATTAGCCTTTCTTCAACCATGCTTCCAACTTCCAAATGTAGGAACATATTCTCTTACAGAAGGTTTTCTCTAAGGATTTTGGGGGAAATGACTTTTCTTGTGCAAATGTTGTTTAATATAATAAAATTTACAATGCCAGTGAATAGATACGAGATAGTTAAACAACTGAATAGATCTCCTCACTTTTATGAATACACTGAGTTTCTGCCTGCTTTCTCCAAAGTATAACATGCCAGGACAATTCCTGAAATCTGTCTCACTCAAGTCCCCTGTAGACAAAATACTAATTGAAGTTAATGAGAGCACGACTCAAGGGAAAACTTAAAATCTGGGAATTGTAGTGCATGCCCCTTAAAACAAACAAGAGGCGTTTCAAACAGGAAAATAGGAACTTCTCAAAAACTTCTATATCCCACTTTAAGCAGCAATTTTTGGTACTTGAAAACTTGAGTCTCAGAGAGAGAAAACTAAACATGGCTCATGGAACATCCTGGTGCCAATAGTGCAATTCATTACAGAATTTACTCTCCCAACTTCATTTTAGAAGCTGTACAAATGTTTTATTTAGGCCTTACTGAAGAAATGAAAATATCTGAGTTTGCCACATTCAATACATAAAAACAAAAAATGTGGCTAAAAATGTTCTGTCACTTTCTAGACTTTTGAGCACGTTTATGTAATCTCAGTAGTTTTAAGTTTAAGATATAAGGCTTAAGGAAAACTTGAGCGTGTAAGAAACAATTTTTTTTTTTTTGCAATTATCTGGCCCATTATTTCAAATGACTGGCCTTTTGAAATTCTGACCTCCAATTCTATAAAAAGTATAAGGAAAATGTTATGCTTGTTACTTCTGTGTCAGAGAAAATTTTGAGAATGACAAATGCAAATTTTTTTGTTTTGGTTGAAAATGAAAGTATTGTACAATACCCTGAGTTTTAGACTAAAAATGTGTTCTAGTTTTATCAGGACACTTGGATGTCTCAGAATGAATTCTACTAGACCAGAAAGGCTCAACTAATTTTAATAGTGTTGTGTAAAGAGATTGCCTTTTAAGAACTTCCAAGCTTTCAGAAACTATAGTGTATTTCTGAGCTTTTGAAGTAAATTTAAAAGCAGGCTTTTAAATAACTTTTCACTTCAGAGATCTTCCACTATGACAAGAAACTAGTGTCAGGAAAATTTTCTCTTTCTAATGAAGATTATTTTTTCTTCCTCTTTTTCTACCCACTTCCCATTTCCTGTCAAGTCTGAAGTGTCTTGGATCCCCAACAAACACTACTCTGGGATTTACGGGCTGATGAAGTTGGTTCTGACTAAGACTCTACCTTCCAATCTTGAGCGAGTCATTGTCCTCGACACAGACATTACATTTGCCACTGACATTGCTGAGCTATGGGCCGTCTTTCACAAGTTCAAAGGTATTTTAATGATTTTTTTTACTCTCCTTACTTGAGGTGGGGGCGAGAATGGTAAGGCAGGCAATACAGTGGGGGTGAAAGGGCTAGCTGAGGTTTGTTAAATGTTTTCACTCTTTCAGTTTTTGGTGTTTGGATATAATTGTTCTCTTTGTCAGCTCTTTTCTCAATGATGTTCTGTGTAGAATAATTGACAACACTGATTACCTATGTAGTTTGTTTTATCCATGTGATTATTTGGGGCAAGTTAGAGCCTGTCAGTACGGTAGATGATGAATTATGACCATGCTGTAGTTATGTACCGTTCAATACCTCTTATTCTATACTTGGAAGAACTTGGGTTTTATTATATTTTTTATTAATAAAACCTAATTATTACTTTCATTATAACTTTTCTATATAACCACTGAAAATGAGCGAAGTTGGGATCATTCTTGAACCAGGGTGAAAAATGAAGGGAGCAGAGTTACACACGTGAACAGGAATAAGTTGCTGCTTGTTCCTCTTAATGAGTGGATAAAGGGTTCTGGATTTTAAGCACCTAAATTTTTTTTTATTTTTCCCTGCCTATTTCCATTTCCCACAGCTCCTTGAAAATGTACTTCGTAGTAGGACCAAAAAAGGAGACTTTCAGAGTAACTCTGTAAGGAGATGATTACAAAAAAGTTCGCCACTACCCTGTAACAAAGCAGAGAACTTTCTGGCTAGCACACTGCTAAAACCATTTAATTCTCCCAGGTTCCAGTATTGCCAGCTGTTCAGAATCAGAGACATGCCCTATTGTTCTCCTCTTGCCCTCAGAATATGTATTGCAGTGCTGGTAAGTGCAGAGGCAGTCCAGCATCCTGGTTTAAAGGTTTACAACCCTGCAAAAGCGTAGTCTTGATGTGTTTTATCAGCTCTCTCAAAATCATCTCAAGCAAAGTCAGCCTAAGCAAATGGGAGTATTTATTTAGAGAAGCCAAAATACACCACTCCATTAGGAGGGAGCCAGGAAAGAGCACATTTACTGTATTTATCCCCTGCTGAAATCCACAAGGCCTACCTTTCCCAGTACCCAGCTCCAGGGCAGGACCTATTATCTTCAGCTCTACAGTCAAGGGCTGAGTTCTAGTGCTTACTTCTTTATGTGTTTATTTCCTTTCCCTTCTGTGGATACATTGATGTCCTTCCAGCAAGCCAGAAGCAATCACTTTTTTACTTAACTGAATTATTCACAAGCTTTCTTCATTAAGGAATATAATTTTTTCCCTGCTCTTCAGATATTGTTCAGACCTCTTCACCAAGCCTTTCCCTGCACTGAACCTTGAGTTTCATGTAAACATACACCTTGACAACCATAAGTAACTTGCATGTATGCATAGGAAGTAATGCTGTGCTATTGTACACTCTCACTGTGTGCAGCTGTCCCATTAATAGCAATGTTTGACTGAATATGGTATATTAGCATGTCATAGCAGGAAAAGAAATGTGGATAAGCAGAACTTGGGCATAGAGGACTGCATGGTCAAAGAGAGCAAAATCTGACTTGAGACAATGAGGGAGATTGTCTCCTTGCTTATGATTTCTGTCATAATTTCAATGAAGATCCCTTGCTTTTTTACTGGGGGAATGAAACCAAGCATAAAGACTCTTTGTAAAGAGAGGAACATGGAACAGAAGAAGATCTAAGATTGAAAGAAAATACAGGCAGAAAATATGGAAATACAGAGAAGAATAATTAATGGCAGTAAAATATGTGTGTAAATCAGTCTCCATAGAGCTAGGCAAGAATGTTTATCTGATTAGAGCTGTGAAAAGTTCTAACTTACACATGGAGACAGAATTCCTGTGTTACTGCCCTCATAATGTACATTGCACAACTCCCAAATGCATGATTTTGTAAGTAGTCCCGTGTGTCTTTTTAATTCCAGCTAACCACCTGCTTCTCTACAGTTTCTTGATCCTGGCAATAAATAGGTCAGTGTCTACATCCCCTCATCTCCCAGGCGGTCATGCACAAACAAAGAATAGACGAGACAATCCCATAGCCCCAGGTATTGAGCTGGGAGAAGACTTTGGCTCCTAAATGTTGGGGAGGAGAGAGAAAGTGTCCAGGCACAGGCTTGTTCCCCAGCCTGTGTCACAGGATGCAGTTCCATTAGCAAAGATGACCTTAATGATGGTGACATCACAGTTGAGTGTTTAAGGGTAAGAATCAGAGGGAAAGCCAACGAAGCAGATACCGTGGTGGGAGTCTGTTGTAGACCACCCAGCTGGGATGAGGAGGCAGAAGAAAAACTCTATAAGCAGCTGGGAAGTCTCACAATCACTAGCCCTTGTTTTCATGGGGGGCTTAAACTTACCAGAGGTCTGCTGGAAATACAACACAGGGGAGACGAAACAGTCCAGGAAGTTCCTGGAGTGTGTGGAAGATAATTTCCTGACACAGCTGGTGAGGGAGCCAGCCAGGGGCAGTGCCTGGCTGAATCAGTCAGCAGACCTGGCTAACCCGGGAGGTCCCAGTGGACTGGAGGTTAATAAATATGATGCCCATCTACAAGAAGGGCCAGGGGGAGGATCTGGGGAATTACAGGCCTGTCAGCCTGATGTTGGGGCCAGGGAAGGTCATGGAGCAGGTCACCTTAAGTGCCGTCACGCAGCATGTGCAGGACAACCAGGGGATCAGGCCCCGTCAGCGTGGGTTTGAGAAAGGCAGGTCCTGCTTGACCCACCTGGTCTCCTTCCGTGACAAGGTGACCCACTTAGTGGATGAGGGAAAGGCTGTGGACGTCTTCTACCTAAACTTTAGTAAAGCCTTTGAAAAGGTTTCCCACAGCATTCTCACAGAAACTGGCTTCCCATGGCTTAGATGTGTTCTCTGGATAAAAAGCTGGCTGGATGGCCGGGCCCAGAGAGCGGTGGTGAATGGAGCTAAATGTATTTGGCAGCTGGTCACTAATGGTGTCTCCCAGGGCTCAGTATTGGGGCCAGTTTGATTTAATATCTTTATCAATGATCTGGACAAGGGGATCAAGTGGATGCTCCATCAACAGCAAGTTGAGTTGGGCTGTTGGTCTGTTGGAGGGCAGGAAAGCTCTGGACAGCTAAATCGATGGGCCAAGACCAGTTCTGTTAGTTTCAACAAGACAAAGTGCTGGGTCCTGCGCTTGGGTCAAAACAACCCTATCCAGTACTACAGGTTTGGGGCGGAATGGCTGGAAAACTGTCCACTGGGAAGGGATCTGTGGGTGCTGGTTGACAGCAGCTGAACATGACCCAGTGTGTGCCCAGATGGCCAAGAAGGCCAATGGCATCCTGGCCTGTATCAGCAATAGTGTGGCCAGCAGGACCAGGGCAGTGACTGTGCCCCTGTACTCGGCACTGGTGAGGCCACACCTCAAATCCCGTGTTCATTTCTGGGCCCCTCACTGCAAGAAAGACATTGAGGTGGGGCAGCGTGTCCAGAGAAGGGCAACAGAAAATTTCTTCATGGAAAGCGTTGACAAGCATTGGCATAGACTGCCCGGGAAGCTGTGGGGTCACCATCCCTGGGTGCATTTAAAAGCTGTGTAGATGTGGCACTTAGGGACAGGGTTTAGTGGTGGACTTGGTAGTGTTACTTTGATGGTAGGACATAAAGGTATTTTTCAACCTAAATGATTGTATTGTTCTATGATTCAGTGGAAAGGGAAGGAAGGGCGAGTAATTTGGAGGGATACCGATACTCTTTTACTGCTTTGTAGAAGTTTGGCCTAAATTCTGTGGTGATTCTCAATTTTTCCTAAGTGTCTTTTTATTTCTCCTGCCCACATTACAAAAGATTGAAAGATTGTCTCATGTTGTTAGCTCCAAATATTCCTCCAAAGGATATTTTTTACTAAACTGATGTTTTCATCTCTTCCTTGTTTCTCTCTCAGAAGTCCCAGGTAAGTTTATGAAGATTTCTTGGGGGCAGTCTAGAATGTTTGTTGAAATACTACATAAACAGAAGAATGATAAAACTCCTATGAAGGAAAATGCTACTGTCCAAAGGAACCTGTCATTACACTCAACCCCAGTTAGGAGGGCAGATTTAGACCCACTGGGTCTCCTTCTAGAAATGTTCTAACGACCAGTTTCTGGCTAGAAGCCACCATTATAAACCTGCTTACATCAGGATGCATTTTGAGCCAATTAAAGAATTTTTCTCATCAGTGCAGGAAAGGCAAGCACTTCTGTCTGCAGGTTGCTGCAAGGTAACTGATGAGGCAGTCCA
This sequence comes from Eulacestoma nigropectus, assembly GCA_013397775.1. Lineage (NCBI taxonomy): Eukaryota > Metazoa > Chordata > Aves > Passeriformes > Eulacestoma > Eulacestoma nigropectus. The sequence continues at coordinate 1,269,243 of VZTE01003915.1, read as the reverse complement.
GCACAGCCTTTTCCAAATTGCTGCCACACACAGAGAGAAGGTCCTAGAGCCTGTGGTTCTTTCTGGGCCTGGTAAGACTTTTCTTCCCAACAAAAATAGTGATTGAGGGAGACCACTAGCTCAGATTCCTTTTTTCTCAGACAGCATGCTTGGAAGAAACTCAGATTCAGGATTGTCTTGTAATTTAACCAAGTCTGATTTGCTGTGTAGAAGGTCCTACAGTATGTTTTAAATAGCACCTACAATACCCAGAATCCTTGTTCTGCAAAGGTTCTTCTTCCAGTCATCTTAAGAGCTGCTGCAAAGATCAGACCCTTACATAGTAATTTAATATTTTAGGTGGTGACAGTACTACTACGTTCGCTCTGTAGATGGAAAAAAGGAAGTAGGATTTCTTTGTAAATTATTGCTCTTCTGCCCTTTTCTGATAAGCTCTTTGCATACGCCCTTACAATAAATGATCCAACTGTTCTGTAGCAGAGTGCAGAAATTTAAAAATCTCTTCTTTGAAGGGGCAACCTTAGGCTTTGGGAGAAATTCACACCTCTCTTAGGTAGCTTGAAACACTGTCTCAAGCAATGTCACATTTAACAGTTTCTCTTAGGAGTCAGTGGGGGTTGTATAATTATTAATCCTTTTATATACAAGCTTTTATCTCTATGCATAAATAGGTCTTTGGAAACCCATAACTTAAATTTCAAGAGTCATATCCAGCTTTTCAGCTGGGATTTGGGCATTTCTGCTTTAGCCTCATTCTCTCTTGCTCTATAGATAGGTAGACTGTTTTCCTCTAGGACTGATGCATACCTCCAAAATACTGACTTCAAAGGTTTGAGTCTGCAGCCAGTCTAGTGAAGATAGCCTGTCAGACATGTTTTCTGTGACTTAGTTGACACTGATTATGTTTCCTATTCATCTTTCACTAGATTTTGACAGTTCGAAACTTGAGAAAGTACCTAGCCTAAGGGCAAAAGAGTGGGACTGTAAATCATAGTGTATTCTTGAATGAAGTGCTGCAAAGTGTTTCAGACAACAAGGATTAGTAGCCAATATGTTTTTATTGCAGAAACTGTGCAAATTCTTCTGAGAAAAAAATGAGTCCGAAGCTATGTTCTGTGCCATCGATCTTAAAGTTCTTTTAAAGGCCACATCTGCTGATTGTTTTATTATTCCTGCTCACCCAAACTCTTGGTACTGCAGTGTTGGTTCTTTTTTTCCAAGGTTCTGATTTTTAATTTTACAGTATGTTAAATATGGATTCTCAAGAGTGAATTTATTGGGGACCTGACTACAACAGTCATCGTAATCATTTGTGTTACAGGTTGCAGTTTCAGTCCAGATCACAGTCTGGGTGCTCCACATGTGAATAGCAACAGACTCTCTTTGTGCTTTACCTAGTGTCAGGTGACAATTCTTGTGTTTGCCTTGTTCCTTTAGGCCATTGCTGTGTATGAGTCACAGCTGAGACTCACAAATGAGACCTTAATAATCCCTGTAGAGATCAGTGTTGAGGAGCTCTGTGTTAAATTGAACGCTACATCAAAGGGCATTATGAAATTTCTAAGTACATGTCAAAACTCAGAGGCTGTATTGAACAGTGATGTCTTACTACTACTGCATGTTAGCCTCACAATCCAGCTCACTGATTCGATGAATATTTTAAGTACTTTTAAACAACAGAGACCGGATAATACTTAGCTAGTGCATTTCAAATAACTCTTCTTGTATATTAAGTCACCCAGAGAATGTAAGCTACGATTAGTGTTCATCTGTGCAAGTAAGTCTTCTCTGGAAAGCTGACCTCCATTAACCAAGCATACAAGAAGGAGAAATGGCAAACTTGACAGGAATGCTGAGATTCACATATTCATACCTTGCATGAATAAAAACATGCTATAAAAGCTGTTTGCTTTGTGTCAGGAGCTCGAACAATGATAAAAATCCATATTGACATCATAAATACCAGAAAAGGTCAGCAGCGATTTTGGTGCAGGATCAAGTGCCCACAGCTGAAGAGGGACTGGCACATAGTCAATCCCAAACTTAAAATTTGCAAACACACTCAGCATGTGGGTGCTTTGGCATATTGCTCTGCAGAATGCCTGAGGTAACAGTCTAGGTTCATACTATTTTTGCAACTTCTTCAGGAAAAAGAGCAAACCAGCAAACAAACAAAAAAACCCCCAAGAAAAATCATAACCCTCACAAATTTAAGCATCTTGTGTAGGGGTTTTAGTAATTATATTCATACAAGAACTATTATGCATAAGATTGTAATGTTAAATGCATGCATAACTTTATATTTGTGTGTGAATTTAGCATTCCAGAAAGTGAGATGCTGATGGCACTGGTGAGAGTCAGGCAGAGTCAGCAGGTGCTGTATAAATTTCCCTGAATTTGGCTCTACCAGTGAAGCCCCATTTTAATAAACTATACCTGTCATAGCCCTTGACTCTCCTGCAATGATTGTGCTTTTTATAGGTGTGCTCTTCTTGTGATGATGTAAAATACTCGGTTGTTGCCAAGATTAAAATTTAAAATTCATTGAAACCTATGGCTCTAGGCAGGATTTGAGCCACAGAATTGATTCTGGGCAGGTTCTGTAGTTCAGTCTGTCAGTTTACACTGAGTAAATCATTAAAGCGTCCAGATGATTTTGAGATAGGTTCTCTGCAGGCTGACACAGTGTTCGTGCTAAATCCTGCAGAGATCTTTCTCTTTCTTCTGGTCAGTAAAACAAGCTTTCTTTTCTTACTAATCAAGAGGAAGACATTAGCAACACGCACCTTAGTGTGTATAAAAATCCATGGTATGAGTCAGTCTTTTTGTGAAGGAAACAGGAACATATTGTAGCAGAGTGCATTAATAAAATTGTCAGGCAGCTATTAAAATAGCTTAAAATTATCTGAATTTTTATAAGTGTCTAAAAAGGCCGAATGGCACTTGTCTTTGCTCATAAAAGAAACATCTGTTAGCTTCTGAAAGATTTGTGTAAGTATTTAATGGTTAGACTACAGTGCATAGCTCATCCTAGGGTTATTACACAAATGAAATACAGTTTCTCTTTGTAAAGGTCCCTATGGAGGCTCTATCTGCTTAAGATTTTCTATTCTTGATTGTTATATTGTGGTGTGTTCTTCTTTTCTGCTACAGAATCTTTGAAGCTTCATTGATGAAGAATTTTATTAGTTAGCTATAGCTGATAGAAATATTGAGGGGTGTTGTGCTCTGGTGTCTCACAATGCTGTTATCATCCGTGTGTGAAACTATAGGAGAATACTGATTTATTTTGGTGAAGAGAGAAAGAAAGTAAGGGGTTAGGATATTTGGGGAAAAAAGGTAAGTTTCTAACTGTGATTGGGGGTTAATTTTGCTGACTGTAATTAGGAGGGGATCAAACGAAGAGGTGGGACTTGCTGATTCTGTGGGTCTAGGAAAAAACACTTTTGTCTCTCCACACTTGTCAGATAAGCTGACTGGATGGAAGTTCTCTCTCTCTCTCTTTTTTTTTTTTTTTCCCCTAATTGCAGTTTGCTTTGCTGTGATATTCCTTTATTGAGAAGCCAGTATGTGAGAAGGTTGACCTCAGTAAATGAGCTCCAAGGGAGAGAGTTTATTATATGGATCAGCATGTGCACATTCTAGTTTATGGGTTTTAATGTGACAAGGAACATAATCAGAAAATTCTGATTATGAATTGCTGCCAAAATAGAATGGCTGCAGTTTCTGAAACATCTGTAGTTCTATTTTAGCTGAATGGTTCTTTGTCTGTTTCTGCCATCAGGCAGAAATATTTAGAGGTGAAAGGCCAACCGTGCATAGAAATAGGGTATAACTCATGGTGGGGTAAATTTGAAAATAAAATAAAATATTTGAGTTCTTTATTTTTCCATTCTGATTTCCAAGGGATACCCTTTGGTTGTGTTTTCAAGCTTTTTCCCATGGGGGTAGGGATGTTTTAGTTATAAATGAAAGCTGATATTTTTTGTCGTCTTCTGATACCACAACTGTAGTTTTTAGAATAAAAACCTACCACATGCTACAAGATTTGAAATAAAATCTTGTTGGCAACACTGAAATTTTGAGGACCTTTTTCTACCTCCTCAACATCAATCTAGTGCTTTTTCTACATTATTGTTCTCCAGTCTTTGTTAACCTGCCACTCATTCTACAGCTGTCTTTTTGGCTTAGATGCTATGATGTATCAAACACCCAAACTAAACATTGTATGACTCATGCAGTGTTAAAGCAAAAAACCGGTTTCTCCTCTGAGCTCTTTCTTCAGGATTTAAAGAGACTTTAATTATATTAATCTCTAATACTCCAGCTGTGGAGAATGGACCTAGAGCTTTTTTGAACTGCCTTGCAAATATTTATTAAGAGAAATCTGGGCAGAGCATGGCATCAAAGGAGCAAAGTGCGTATCCCCATCTCCCTTGACTAGCAAAAGCTGTGCCTCCTCAGAAGCTAGAATATCCAGCTCCCACAGGGTACAGACTAGGAGAAGGAGCATTTCTGCTCTGTGTGTTTGTTATTGGCAGAGGAAACTGTATTTCTGGGAATGAGATGCCAGTAGGCTGTGCTAAAAGGAAAATATATGAGAACAGGGGGTGGGAAGAAACCAAGGAGGAAAATAATAACTCCTCCATCCAAACTAAAAAAGAGACATCAATCAGGAGTTGCTGTCCACCAATAAATATTTTAGGTTGATTGCTTTCTCTTATAGTCTGTTCACATTCTTCTGCTTCCCTTCAGGTGCATTCAGTACCCCTGCCCTGTCAATTTACAGCTTGTTTAATTATATTTTGTTTAGAGTGCTATTAAAAAAACCCCAAACATCAATGTCTGCCTGTCTTCTTGGGTGGAACACACAAATTAAGCCCATGTACTAATCCCTCTGGCCAGTCACTCTGCATTCCCTTGTTGACAGTAAAGCAGAGCAAGTGCATGAGCAGGCAGTGAATATAGAGGGAGTGGCAGCCTGTCCACCAATTAATAATGTGTAATGATAAGTAACTTCTGCATGTGGGAAAAAGCCAAGCAGAAGAGACACACGGGTCATTCACCTAACAAATGAAGTTTACTCTAAGGTTTGATAGTTGTATTAATAGGACTAAAGGGAGAATGATATTTAATAGCTAGATTTCCCTGCCTAAGGCCCTCATTCTAATCACATGCAATCTATCAAGCACATACACTTTTCACTGTTCTCTGTGACATGCATTGTAATAACTTGATATTCTGTTTTCTCTCTTTCCAAACCAGGCCCATTCCCTGAACCTACCTTGTTCTGCATTAACAATCCGTATTTTTAAGGACCTAAGGCTCCATTTCCAATTACAAAGCTCTCATTCGAGGTTTCACCTTTTTGGTTTCATGCTGCAAATTATGTCTGTAATACTGTCCTTGGCAGCACATGGATTTGCATAGGGTAAAGTGGCGTAGGGAATCTCTGTCTCACAGGTTCAAGCTGTAAGGTAGAACGTATTGCCCAGAGGTCAATGGCACGATTATCCCATCAGCAGGGTGAGTGCTCAGTGTTGCTCTCTGCACAGCCAGGGAAGAGGGAAATGTGTGTACAAAATTAAACCAATTTATTACATAACTGCACTAAGACTGTATACAAATGCACCATGAGCAAAACCGGGGGACAACTACATGAACTAGAAGTTAGACATGTAAATTAAATCAGTAATAACTCCAATTTTGTGGAAAAAATAGAACCTCCACATGCTTCTTTTTTCCAATTAATCTAGAAGATCAGGGATGTTTGAACCCCTTATTTTAATCCTAGCAAGCTAAAAGAAAAAATTAGCTTGGTCTGTAATGGGCCACTTCACTCTGCATCTCTGAAGTATCTTTATTTTACTTAAATTTCAAGCTGGCTCCACTCCGTGTTTTTTGCAGTAATCTCTAGCTGCATGCTCTAGCATGGACCAAGCAGTTCAATTAAACAGGAGCATTACTCCCTCTGACTCTTCAAGGTAGATATTTTTTGTCCTTTGAGATACTGCTAACAACAAAAAGAATTTTGTCCTAGTCCTTCTAGATACATACCAAAAGGTGATTGATAAACATGCAGTACAACTTGGGGACAAAATGTGTCCACAGCTTTTCTGTATTCATATTTTATTTCCTGCATTTAGTCACAGTGAAATTCATAGTCCTGAGAAGAATTTGGACCTTAAGTGCAAAATCCATAGTTGCAGTAAATTTTGCCCAAGTTCATGTCAGTAAAAGAGATGCACATTAGACATTTTCTGGTGAAAAGCCAGGCCAGTTTATTTTTCCTTTGCACTGCCTGAATACTTAAAACGGTCTCAAGATCTAAGGTGGTGGTATTCCTGCTTTGGTGTAACACAAACCCTGAGTCAGCTGCTTCTGGTGCGTGTGGTTCTGGGATTCATTCTGGAGCTGGGACTGAATGTGTCAGCAGAACAGATTCTTGAAAACCATTAACTACTGGCACAACTAAGTGAAATCCTGAAGCCACTTACATCTGTGTTTGGGGATGTTTGGGGGTTTTTTCTCTCTGCTTAAGGGCTGGGGGAGCTGTCAAGTAAGTGCTATTCTGACACACCAAGAGAATTTGTTTAGTGGGAACAGAGGTGGAGGTGGATAGATAGCAAAGGAGGTGGTACAGCGTTCAGTGGTGCTGTTGACAAATAGGCCAGAGCATGAACCATCTGAAGACCTAGCACATGCTTACAGCTTCTGCCCTGCTGAGATGTGTGACTCAGAGCAGGACTGAAGCCCTACAGCAAAGTCAGCCATCGTACTTTTTCTCTTTTAAAATTGTCCTTGGCTGACTCAATGCCACCACTCTTCTGTCATCAGCACTAAACGTCTGCCAGTTTATGCTCACAGCAACTTACTGAAATGCACATCACCTCTGAAAGTGGCACAGGGTCTCCTGAATTTCATTAATTCATTGCATTGTCTTCCTGCACATGTTCAGCTTAATAGACAGTAATAATATTTCCTTCTGAATGCTTCAGGATATCCTAATTGCAGGTGCAAAGTGACATTCTGTAGGGCTTTGCCAACCTGCTGCAGAGTCATATTGGCACCAATTTTTGACAGTATTTGGAGAGTCATGCTCGTTCCCATACTACTAAGAAACGATGATCTGAATGTTGTTACACTGGTGTCCTAAAATCCTGAAAGAGTGCCCCTTAGCTGATAAGAACTATCTTTATAAAACATTGGAGTGAACAGGATGGTGCTGACTTACATCAGTAAAGAAGTCTAGTTCCTATATTCTCTGATTTACGTAAACATTCCTGCTTTGAACTTACAACTACTTTTTTTGGCTAACTATAAAAAGATGTGAATAGTTGGAGGAGCAATCTTTAAATATGTTCTCCTTTCAACTCTAGCCCCCTGTTATGGGTCACAGGTAAAAAAAGCTGGGTGACCTCAGCCAGGTCTGATGTGCATGAAGGCTGAAGTGCATAAGCAGGGCAGCAAAGGGATGTGCTTCTGGGGTATCAGGTTTGAGGCACCTCAGCAGATTTAGAAGAGAATGTTTGCACACTGACAGTTCTACTCGTGATCATTTAATTCTTTCAAACATAGTGATGGGAAGTGGACATAACCGGTAGATAAACGAGAAAGCAATGTTGAGATGAATAGAGTGAGTAAATATATAGGATACTGAGCAGGAAAGAAGGAATAGGAAAAGGGAGAAGTGGCAACACATCCCAAGTTAGTGAAGATGGTGTATCTTGAAACCTAAGATTATATAAAAACAGATATCACAGTAAATTTCTGTGAAGCTATATAGAGGCAAATGCACGTATCTAGAATTTTTCTGCATTTTCTTGGCAGTGATATCTGACTTTAAAAGAAAGCACTTGCCAAGGAAATAATGAAGTACATGGTAGCATTAAGGAGCTAACACAACATTTAATTCAATGTAGTTTTGACCCGTCCCTTCTGCAAGGTTGGTAGTGCAGATACCATCCCCACTTAGCTGCAGTCAGCAATTAGTCTACTGTCACTGCCACCACCTTTTTATTTGTTTTGCTCTGTGGTGCCAGAGGTTTGTTTATGGAGAAGCACTTCTAGTCATAGTTTTTAAGAGTGGTAAGAGGCTCCACACACCCATTGCCATGAAGCCAAGTGATTTTCTTTATCCTCCTAAGGAGTTTCGATCACTGTAACACCCAATCTAGTCTTTGTGTGGGGAAGGAGGACTGAGAATTATTTATAAAATTGAGAAGACCAGTGATGAAGCTCCATTTCGGTGCTTTTTTTTTTGCTTTGGTTTTATGATATTGCTTTTAAAGGTTTAGTTGCCATAACAACCCAAAGCAGTCCTGTATTACCATAGAAACGTGCTGTTGTGGGTGACAGTTTTTATGAGAATCCTTTTTTTTTTTCTTCTTCACGTTATGTCTTTAACACTGGCCTTTTGCAGGTGTATCACAGTATGCTACAGGGGTTTCAGAAAGTGTGAGAATGACATAATAAGGAACAAAAATGAAGCATATGCTTAAACCCAGGAAGAAAATCTGGTGTCATGGTTGACTGAGAACAGAAGAAGAGTAAAAATAAATTTCTGTTGCTTAACTTGGAAGTCAGAAGGAGTGAGCTTAAAGCGTGGCTGGCTAATCAGTCCACATGAGTAAATACTCAAACAAAACCACAGCAAAACAGGAGTTAGGGCTTGGATTATGTAGCAGGAAATTAGTGTAAAAACAACTTGCCATGATAGTTATAGATCTCAAAAGACGGGACTTCTTTAAAGTTCTCTGCATGGGGCTGCTCCTTGAGACTGTCCAGAGGCTGAAGCGAGAATTACGTAACGAGGCAGCCTCTCACAAAGCTGAGAGGGATTCATGCTGAGAGCTGGCTCCAGCTGCATACTGATAGCCTCGGGTGTTGGTTGGGACCTGGCAAGTCCCTAAATTGTTTGTGATCTCCCTGCATTGAGGACTTTCCCTCTTCCTGTGTGATACCTTTAAGAGCTGTGCTCTTCAGAGCCTCTTGGCTTTGAAAAGAATGGTAATGGAGCCCTTCCTAATCTGCATCTCCATCTACTCATTATGTAACTGTCTGGAGCAGTGGACCACTGGAGCATATCTGCTCTCCTAATGTCTGATAGATTACTGTGCATCTTTACTATCAAACTTCAAATTGAAGTTATGGACCCGTTGCAGACCATTTACTCTGTCCCAGCAAACCAGAGTACACAGAGTACACTGTTACAGGTTCATAATCTTATGACAAGCCACACAACTTCCTTGTAAAGAGGACAGAGAAGCATAGTCAGACAGCTGTGGAGATTGTTATTGATCAGTATTTTTATGGAGAGGCACAAGTCTATCAGTTTCCTGTAATCAGTTGCATCAATGGTGACAAAAATTTTCATTCCTGATATGCATGTTTTAAAGAACAGAAAAGCTTCCACCTGGGATCTTGCAAGAACTCCCCTTGCCAAGGTCAACCAGGCAGCAGGAAATGCTTTACAGTTATGCTTTATGGTTTCTGACCCCTCTGTAAGCCTAGACAATTCTGCTATTACTTCCTCTCATTTGACCGTCAGTTCTCCAGGCCTCATGCTGAATTATTCAGCCCTAGGAGTGATAATTAGTTGGAAAGAGTATATCTGTCCTGCTTTCTGAATGCCTCCCTCTAACCTGTTCAGAGAAATGACATCCTAGAATGCTCCTTATCCTTCATTTTCATGGTATTGGAAAGCCCCTCCATAATCCTGAAGTTTCCAGAGGAGACATCTTCCATCTAATCTAACCAGGATTTACTGGACATGATTTCCTCCTTGTTCTTCTTCAACTCCTTTTTCCAGTCAAGGATTTCAAATTAATAAATCAAAGATTAAATGTTGTAAATATTTGCTTCTCCTTTTCCTTTATCTCCTCATAACATTGATGTTGACTTCTAGTCCATGAAAAAAATGTAGCCAGACTTCAGAGGAACTTCTGTATCACCTTGCAGTTAGTACCTGTATCAGTTAAATTACTGAATACTGACCACCATGCAATATGATTTCTACTACTTTTTTTTTTTTTCTCATTTGATTGAGATTGCTCTATGAGATAAACTCATGTAAAGAAGCAAGATTGCAGTGTCAGGGATCATGTCGGGGGGAATCTAGATCTGGATCTGGAATGAGTACCTGTGCAGAAGGAGAAGTTGAGGAGATTTCCTTTTGAAGTGAAACACAGGTAAGGACGAGCTGCAGGTTGCAGTACGCTCTTTGCAAGCCCTGTAACGAAACAGAGGTTACCCTAACCCACTGTATTCCCCTGGGAGTGTCAGGATATTGGCAATACAGAACGTAGAATCAGCACCACCTTGCCCTAGCCAGTCGGTACCATTTAAGCATGGGCAGCAAAAATTACACTTGAGTATCGGTGTGTTTCAGTGACAATAGTTCTTAATGTGCTTCAGAGCTGTTTCGTCATTGAAGATGTGACACCAGTGTTTGAGCTGCCTTATTTTTCACCTTTCTTATGGTTTACAACCTGTTTCATGTCTTCCCATCACCATGTGTTTTCAACAGAGCACTGAAAAGGTCATCAGCCTTCATCTGAGGTCCATCTGCAGTGTCTTGCTGGAACACACTCTCTCTGAAACAGCGAGGCACACTTGACCAGAGAGCAAGTTCTGTACTTAACCTTTCCCTAAAAGGTAGAAAATTATGAGGTGCACTTATTGATGAAGGTCACTGTTCAGTGATACAGTAAATAAAAAACTAGAGATGGAAATGTCATAGGCATCTAGCACTAAGTGGTATCTGCTATAAAGTCACTTACTCATTTTTGTTCTAAAATACTAATGGATTAACTGTTCTGAGAAACTTTACCCTGGATCAGATACCATCTGTCTTTCCATAGTAAGCTTAAAGTCAGCCCAAACTCTAAATCATGTGTTCTGGCTAATGCAATAGAAATGTCATCTATGCCCACATTTGACTGTGTATCAAGTTTGCTCTGCTGGGTGATTCAGTAATGAACAGAACTTGTGTACAATGAACATGGAGCCATTGCTGGAGTGAGGCTTGGACTAACTTGGTTGGAATATATTGTCCTAGGGTACCTTGCTATGTAGCTCTGACTTTCACACTGAAGGCAGATCGGAATGCTAATTTCTTGAGATGAAGTTTGGAAGGCAGATTCTAAAGTAGAAGAAAATTGATTTTCATTATCCCAAGCTGTGATTAGTCTTAATTTATCCCTTGGTAGAAGAGGAAGATGTTTAATTATTTCTCTAACAACATGTAAGGTTTCCAGGTTGTCAAAATTAAGAACTAAAGATTAGGTTAGTAATCTCTGGAAAGTGTGTTGAGACCTGGAGAGCACCTTTCATTATTTTTGTCCCCTTGTGACCAATGCTTGAAAAAGCAGTGATAAACTCTGAAGGAAGTTGCAACTAGAGTTGAAAGCAGAGACAGGAGAACTGTAATTTAAGGCTGAGGGGTTTTCAGAAAAAAAAAAAAAGTCGTGCTTACATGTCCACCTCTGCAAAAATGCACTGAGGATATGCTTCTTAAGATATCCAAAATAGCTGGTACTTTTTGTTCTTCTCTCCAAAGACTGCCTTTGTCTGGCCTAGCTGTCAGGCAAAACATAAGCTTGTTCCAAGGAGCTTTGTAGCTCTGATGCCTTGTTCATAGTCCATTGTCAAAGGGCAAAGAGGAGGCAAACTCCTTCAGATGAGTCGGTACTGTCACAAGTGTTTTGTTAGCCTGAAAGCTTGAAGCACCCTTACCAATTCCAATGCCCATTTCCTGCCCTGCAAGTGGGATTAGTGTCTCTTAGCAATATATTGAAATCAACCAAATGCAACAGCTGCCATGAGTGAATTTGTAAACAATTAGTACTAATGATTCTTAAGAAGGAAGACAGGTGTAGTTGCATCACGGTTTTTCCTTATAGGCTTCGGATATATACAAACTGAAACAAGTTACTTAATTATATGTTAGGGTTGTATTTCTAGTGCTGTTGGTGAGGAGGTATCCTGGGATAGCAGGATATTGTAACCATTTCCCCTCAGATCTCACCAAAGTTTTACAATAACTGTGTAGAATTGATGTACTCAAAAGCACCATTTTCCCCTCCAGGGGATCTTGCAAGAATATGGTACATTTTTCACTGAAAAAACAGTGTTACTAATGGAGATCTCAAGGGAGACATTCGTGAGATTAGGCCAAGATCCTTGTCTGATTTGCCATAGACTGAATCCAAAACAATTTCATTGCTTTCATTTAAGCTGTCCTTGGATTTATATTGGGGAAAATTAGGTGAGAATCCAGCTTTTAATTAGAAAACGATGTGTTTGTGAGATGTACGGTGGGGTTTTTTTCCTAAGACAGGAGACTTCAGTGACCAGCAGAGGTCTCCTAGAAGTAGTCTTACCATCTATGCTCAACATAAAACGAGGAAAACAGTTGATCCAGATTAATTTCTTCTGTAAAATAAAAATGCGTAAAATTCTGTTGAAATTCAAGAAAAAAATGCAGGAACCAAAGTTTTGGAAACTGTGAAATGTGGATAAATTTGGTGATCGTGAAAGAGAAGTTGAGATAGCTTTAATTTAGCTTGGAACAGCTTGAGATTTGTCTACTTATGTCTGAGCTGTAGTTTAAGAGTCTCCTGCATTTTTTCCACACACTATAGCCCATGTTGTAGTGGCACAGTCCTGTTCCTGAAAGGCCATTGCATCAGTGTAGCATCAGTGGCAGGTTAATAATTACTCACTTGCAAACTGATGTGATTTCTTGTGGAGAATCACAAGGAGATTTAGCAATGGGGTGCAAGAGAAGCAGCTGAATTTGTCTGACTATACAGCTCTGTTACAAGGGCATTTTAGAAATCTGGTGCTACATAGATGTGGTGTGCCTGTCTGCTGTCAGCAAGGACCAGCACTTTTTCTTTCCACATTCCTTAAAGTTCAGGCAAGACTCAGCATGACAGGCAGGAGGGTCTAACTCAAGCAGAGGCTGAGTGCCAAGCAGCCTCACAGTGCAACAAGAACCAGGCAGTTCCTGTCTTTCAGTTCCTTTGAAAAGCACAACAGATCATAGCTCTCTATTGTCTAATATACTGCTTTCCACCCATTTTCACCCCATTCAGTATTTCTCTCCAGGTTTTTATTCCTCAAGCTCATTAACTTGTACCTTTTGCATGATGATTTTTTTTCTGATTTCCCCATCTGCACTGTTGTCCCTGTAACATTTCTGGTCTGGTGGTGTCTGCAGTAGTTCTCAATGTAATGGCATTTACACTGGTAATCAGGGTGCTTCTTACCCCACTTTCAGTACTGTTAACATTTAATTGGGCAGCCTCAGCTGTAGAGAGTAGAGGCATTTTAACAGCCTTGTGTATCACAGGTCACATTTTATGGACCTGGCCAGAGGTCAGAATGAGGAGCATGTGTGGCATCAGCACACGCTTTTTGTAGCTGTGAAAAAACTACAGGATTCTGTTTTTATTTAATACGCCGTTCTTCCCTTCCCTCTCTTTTTATTTTTGGGTTTAATCCTCTCTTTAAAATTTTCCAAACTCATGGGTAATTATTTTCATAGCCAGTTCAGCCATTCTGTTATGAATGCTTCTCCTTTTATGCTGAGTGTCAGTGGAAAGGATGTATCTGACCCACCTCCACTGCTCACTAAGTCAGCTGCCTTTGAAGTACGTGTGATAAACTTTCTTTGGTGGTTAAAAGAAAAGCCTCATTAGTTCCAGCCTGTATTTGGGGTGCACCTCTAATCCACACTTGTTCTGCTTCATTCTTTTTAGTGTTTAATTATTGATACACCTTACATGAGTCATGCAGTCTTATACTGGCAAGATGCTTTCCTGCATTTTCTCACCCCCTTTAATATTTTCACTCTGTCACTCAAAACGTGGGTCACACTTACCCGAGGGTCTGTGAAATGTCTGGCAAAAGACCATAGCAAAAGAAACCCACGTGCAGTAGGTTGTGACGGCTGAACAGGGCAGTAAATCCCTCCTAGCAGATTCTCAGACAGAGAAAGGTGACAGAGCTCCAAAGATGGGCAGCTGCTTGCGAGGAGTGTCCATGGAAAGCTGGCAGGTCTCCTGAAGAGGTCATAGTGCAGCAAAACCCAAATAAAGACAAGATGTCCAGGACACGGTAGTTCCAAGGCTAGCTCCCATTTAAAATGTTTAATGTAGCTTAGACCCCTTTGTTTACCAGTCCCATTTAATCTGAGCTGTGTATGCAGGTAACAGGGAAGTTCCTTGAAAGTCTGGAATAATTTTCTTCTTAGCAGCTCATGTGGTGTTGGGGTTTAGATTTTGTGACCGAAACAGTCCTGACAGCACACTCAGTTCTGGCTTTTGCTGAGCTGTGGTTGCACAGCATCAAGGCCACCTCTGGTTCTCGCTCTGCCCCCACAGTGAGTGTGTTGGTGGGCACTCAATAGGCTGGGAGGGGACACAACCAGGCAGGTGACTCTCACCAACAAAAGAGTTATTCCATGGCATTCAGCATCATGCTCAGCAGTAAAAGGGAAAACAGGGGGCTTTAGGGGACTAGACATCTTTTGATTAAGAACTGGCTGGGCATCAGTTACCCACAGGGGGGACCTTGGCATTGCTTGTTTTGGTTTTTTTGTTCCCTTCCCGCTTCTTCTACGTCACTTATTAAACAATTGCTTGTTGTTTTGGGGTTTTTTTTCAGTCTCAACCTCCAAGTTTTCTTGCTTTTATACTTCTTTTCTCCTCTCCAGTCCCACTGAGGGAGAGAGGGTAAGTGAGTGATGGCCTGTGTGGTGCTTTTTTGCTCACTGGTGTTAAAACACAACACAGGTACAAGAAGTGCTGCCAGTTAGCTCTCAGTATGGGACCAGTATCTCTTTATCTCTATTGTATCCTGGTGAGCTGCATGAACATTTATTTGATGGCTACCAAAGTAATATCACTTCTGTTGCAAAACCTTGGCATTGAAAAATATGCATATGGCTGTGCCAAAGAAAGTAAAGGTATCATCATAGCCTTCTGCACCCAGGAGAATAAACACGTATGTAAGAAGGGATATGTGGACCTGAAATACTGACTTTGAGAGGTTAATTCCTGAAACCTGCTTGAAAGGGGATAGTCTACCATGGTAAAACTCTTAATGATCAGGAGACCTACTTAAAAAATGATGATTTTAAGAAAAAAGAAAAGTATATAGTTCTTGTTTGTTGTCTGGCTCTTTAATATTACACTTCCTGGCTTTTCATAGCAGTCATAAGAGCAAAAAGCTTACTCTTTAAAAAAAGCAGAAACCAACAACTTTTTCCTGTTGTTAGATATTTCTAGAATATGCAGTACTAATAAACACTTCCAAGGTATTTGTGAGGCTCCTGCTGCCCAACCCCATAGAGGAAGGAAGATACTGTACTGTAGAAACATAATTAATTGTCGGAAATTAATTTCTCCAAATGCTTAGGAGTGTTTCCAACTCCTGCCATAAAGTACAGTCTGTTCAAGAAATTCCACAGTAGGGACATTTTCAGTCCTCTAAACCCATCTCCATTTGGCAGGGCACAAGTAGGGGCAATAGGTTCTGCCAGTCTTCAAATATTAGGCAACATTAAAAACAAAGCATGGATCAGGGGATTATTAACATATGGAAGTATGTTAATAAACTACCTTTTAATTGGTAGTGCTCCAGAAGCCTACCTGAAACACACATTATCAGAATAGAAGCTGTCATTTTAGTATACAGGAATTAAGTGATAACATATCAAATAAATGCTTCTGTGAAGAGAACGAGCTTAAAAATAGAGTAGCGGATATCTGGCATAATCAAGCCTCTGCTGCTGTGTTTTTGAAAGCTCTTGTTCTGCATTCAACACTTCTTTCCCCCTTTTTAGCATTCCATCATAAAACCCATCCAACAATGTTGATAACTGATGTCTCTGCTCATTTGAAAGTCTTTTTTAAGGGTGAACTGTGGAGTTCAGCATGACCACAATGAGGTGAAACTAAGGTAAAAAACCCTGCCTCCTTGCAAGAAGTTTGTTGATTCAAATCCTCCACTAGGATTAAACTTGAAACCCATTCTGTTAGGCCCCTTTAGTTCTGCTATCTTGTCTCTTCCAATTAGTTATTAGAGTCTTTTTGAGAGTGTCTTCTGTCTCTGCTGTCCGAGGAAACAACCCCTGCTGAAACCACCTTCTCCAACCTGCTTCCAAAGAACACAAAAACATATGCCCTACGTGTAAGTTATTAAGCAGAGGCCTGTGGCATCAGGAGTGTTAAATAGCTAGATGTGTTCAGCAGGTAGCTCTTGTTCACCTGGCAGTTGCCTAGCAGGTAACCTGCTGACTTTTTCTGGAAAGGGCTTGGAAAGCTACTGGAAAAGCTAGACATATATAAATAAGGAGTGGTGCAAAGGGGTCATCTCTTTTTCTTAAAAATTCACCTGCTATGCTCTTACACTGGCAAGATCAGCACTGGGCTCTAGGCCCCTAGAAGAAAACTCCTCTTTCTGATACTCTGTCAAATCTCTAAATAAAGACCCCTTGCCAGGGAGACTGAGCCAGTTTGGCCAGTTTTTTAGAAGTGCTGTTACTAAAATTTGTGAGAGTTGTAGGTGTTTTTGCTTCTTTGAGAATACAGGCTCTCTGAAGAGCATTCACACTCTTTTTTCATAGCAGGTCTCTTATTTTTATTGTTCATTCTCTCACTCTCTTTTCCCAGCAATGTAACCCTCACAGGTCATGTGCACTCGAGGAGGAGGAGGACGAGCAGAAGGTTTAAGGCAAGCAGCTCAGGAGCTGTTCTCCCTTTCCCAGTTACTAGAATTGGGTAGCAAGAAGCCTTCCATTACTGACCTGCCACGTCTGTATATCCTGGTTCAAGACTGGATTGTGCTATGATTAATCAAACATGTTTAGCAGTCTCATTTGAGCTTTTAATGGTCTGTTATCTGCATTATGGCTTTAGCATACCCTTCATCATGATTGATAGCCTGTTTGGGAGTAGGAAGCAGGGTCGAGGGCTGCTTTGAGGTGTGCACGCTGAACAGAGAGGAGTGAAAATAGCTTGGTAGTGTTTGAAGTGCTGTATTAATCCTTTAGGAGTCCTTTAGGATAAATCTGTATGAGGGCCAACATATGCACATGTACCTGAGCTAGTCAACTGCACTGGCAAAATACTGTGTTGTACTGATTGTTCCTGCTGAGAAATGGCAAAACTACACAGCGGCAAAACACTGCATTAACACAGTTGTAAGGCTTTTGCTGCTTAAACCAACTAAGATATCTCTGCCAGACCCTGCGGTGTGCCAGGTTCATCCACCTTTCCTTTCTGTGTGTCTCATCCTTTTCTACAAGCCATAACATGCTACTGTTCTTCCTACATCAGCATTAGGGTAAACACAGCTCCCTCTTGAATCAATCAATTTCCTGTGTCTTAAGTTTAGTGGGAGGATTGCTGACATGCAGATTTAGATGTTATTTAGCCACTTGTTTTGCCAGCCATGAGCCTGCAGGGATTATGTTGCAGGTGAGAGAACAACCTTCAGGAGTACCTCGCAAGCATCTACAATTTAAACTTAATGACCTTATTTAGTGAAGTACTTAATCATAGGCTGAAGTGTAAAAGCTCATGAGTAGTCTCATTGACTTCAGCAAGATTGAAAATGATGGTGCGCTGAGATACAGCATTGAGTTAGGGCAGATAACATCAGAGCCTGTCCCGGCTAATAGATTCAGGGCCAAGTGTTGCTCTCCACCAGCATCTTCTTCTTATCCCCCCATTGAACAGTATCTGCCAAATGTGGTCTTTCCAAGTGCAGAGCATATATGAAGTACTGGCTTCCTCTTAGGCCTTTGATGCTGAAATTTAAGCTGAAGTTTAAGATCATTGAGTTTAGCGTTGGGAAAAAGATGGAGCAGTCAGCAAAATAGCACAGTTGACCATGACGAACTGCTGCTGCTCCCCACTGGCACAGGCTATGACAGACGTTGCATGTCTGAGGCTGCAGAGCTCAATGATCCCTAGGAAGAAAAAGCTCTTGCCCACAACTCATAAATTCTTAACACTAAAATAGTTTTGTAACTAAACTTCAGCAGGTTAAAAGTGTCTGCAGCAAGAGAGAGAAGCTAACTGGAAACCTCCAGCTTCTGTAGAAAACTAGTTTTGGCCTCTTTTGCTCAAATTTCTGAGCTCTCATAAATGGTTAGTATAATCATTTTGATCAATTTTTTATGAATTTTAGGAATATGTCACCTCTGTGTCCATCTGAATATGCACCTGTTGGTTTGCTTGTCACTGGTCTGCCTATTGTATTATTGCATAGAAGATGTGAATTCTGTCATCCATTTCTTCATAGTCTTCATTCATGTTCATGAATTATTCTGGTCATTTAATGCATCCTAGCTCCTTGGTAGCAGCAAATCTGTCAGTTTAATTGCTTTCTCTTTAGCCTCAAACTTTTTCTCATTAAGTCGGTGAGTAATCATCTTATGTTATTGAGGATACTAGGGCGGAAAAGTTGTTACTGGTTCTCTTTGAATTCTTTTATTTAATAAAATGAACGATCTAAATAATAATCCCTCCCCACTGTTTCCGAAATGCTATTACTTCCTTTGAGGCACATGGGAGCTTCAGCCTGTTTGCTTTTTAATTAAAAGTAAGTTTTTAGCTGTGTCTTTCATCATCAGAATCTTCTGTCACCTTGAAATGAAGGCTCTGGCATTGTCTTTTAAATTATTGAGCACTGACCGACTCGGGGAGTTCAGTTTAGAGTATACATTAATCTTCTTAACTACTCTCATCAACCTGACTGTCCAGCCTGCTATGGTTTCAGTATTCCTGTTTGCTGTCCCTCCTTCGTTTGTCTACCCACCAATGTGTATAAAACATCAATATAATCTCTGCATGCTTGCTAATTACTGAATTCTGTATTCTTTGTGTTCTGACATGTTACAAAACATTTCCCAAGGTCATGTCTGACATGCATAAGTTGGTGCAGAGAGCTTTTCCTTTGCCATTTTGTTAGCAGAACTTGGAGTTGAAAGTAGCTTTGCTGGGGGAGTGACTTTACTCCCTCTGGGAAAGCATTATGTGTCTTTTTTTTCCTTTCAAATTCACTGATTTGAAAAAGATCTAAAAAGTTAATCCTTTAAGCAGAGATGAACTAATTTGCAATCTTAGCAACTATTTAGACTCTTCTGTTGAAACAAGAAAAAAGGTTCGTGATTTATACACATTAATATTGTCACAGTGTATTGGCAAACTTTGTGGCTCATGAAATAAGTTGATAAAAATCCATAGAGGGATTGAGAAGGAGAAGAGCAGTTCCACGAGGTGGAACAGCAGGGACCTGAGCTCTGCTTCCCAGCTCTGCCACAGACATAAGCGAGCACTTTACTGCCTCTGCAGTGCTGGGTTCTGTTTGTGGGTTCCTTTCTCCATCCCATTCTGTCTTGCCTAGGCATTACAAGGTGTGTGTTTGTATAGCCCCTAGCTCTGGATAAACTCCCCCTGTACAAATAAATTGTTCACAGTAATAAATATTTTCCTCACTGAGCCCTTTTTACACCAGGAATTCATAGTTCCCTCTGATTTATCTCATGTTTAGCCTCAGTGGAATAATTGCTCAAGATTTACTGAGAATACGTGAAGTCGTAACTGTCTGGTTTCATTGTGGTTTCTCAGATGCTATTTTCTGTACACCTGAATGATAGCTGTCAGACACTTTAGAGGGCAAGTACTACCATTTTCTGTGAAATTTAACATCTAAGACCACACATGATTCTGGTACTTTCTACTTGCAGAGTTTCTCCCCATGAAAACATCAAATTAGATGTACTCTCACAGTGATCAAACAGCAATATACACATCCTGCTATGCCATTCTGGTAGCATTTCAAAAATAGTGGTTGGATTCCTTTTCACTTGGGAAAGTTGTTAGTTTTAATTTAGCTTGCTCTTCTAAGGAACTAAACTTGGGCCATTCTGGATTAGAATTCATGAAGCCCAGTTTCCCAAATGGCAAAGCCTCTCCTACACAGCGTGTGCTCCATGGAGCGTGCTTTGGCCAGAGGGTGCCTTGCCAGCAATTCTGTTCTTGGTCTGACAGCTTTCCTCACCAACTTGCCCGGAATGGGAAAGTGGGAGGTTGCTAATCAGCAGCAAAGCCAACAGCCGGTGTTTTTATGAGAAAATATATAAATCCCAGAAAATACATGAAAAACGCTTCATTCTTCTGTAGTATAAATTTAGCAAGCCGAATTCTAACCTGCTACAAGTTGGAATGGCTCCATTTGAGATAAAAGGAGTCGTACCTGCTTGATGTCTGAATATTTACTCCTTCAAGTCAATTTGTGTAAATGGAGGGTGTTCATTCCCTGTCACACAGACTCACACCACTGAATCCACTTTATCAGGAATCACAGCAGGTGCTATTGCTGACATACAAGACCACTCTGTTATGTGTAGTTTATTCAATTGCCCTTCAAAGCCAGAAGTGCTGGCAAGTTTTGAGGACTTGACAGTACTGGTGTTCACTGAAGCACCCTTGACCGATGTCATCCAAGGACACACATGCCCATGCAGCAGAACACATCAAATTTTAATCCAGACTCAGAGACATGAGATCGTTTCGTTGCTCAAGTAGGGTCTACATTACAAATTGAAGCTGATAAATGGAAATAAATCTGAGAAGAGAGTAAATTCCTTGTGCAAAGTGACAGGGACCAGAGATTTTCCAGTGTCAAGTCTAGATTGAACTTAATGTTCAAAGCTACTGCAACATGGCTATAAAGTGGCATATTCTTCAGAACAGTCCACTAAAAAAAATTTAAAAATCAGTGAACTAAGTTATGTACTGAACTAAGTCTGAAGTTATGAAGCAAATTAGTTAATCTTCAAAAAGTGATTGACATATTCTTAAAGTCTCTATTACCCACAATAACCTTAAAAACTTTCTCACAAGCCTCTGTGGTTATCAGCTCCCCAGCAAATGAACTGTGCCGGTCATGTCTTCCTGTAGTTACTGATTAGCCTAATCAAAGCAAACATATATAAAGGAAGGTTGGAATTTTTCTCCCCTTTCTAGTCAAATATGACCCACTTACCACTCTTATTCAGGAATGTGTCTTAGTCTGTCACCATGGAAATCATTTGATGTCACAAATGTGAGATTGTAGAATCAGTTAATATGTCAGGCAGGTAGACCAAGACTAATTACAAAGGAGAAAAATTAAATTTAACACACATGCATTTATTGACAGTAAGTAATGATGGGAAAGGAAATTAAGCAGAAGCTCATGATTGTTAAGTGGTCCAGAAGAAATATATCAAACTTCTTCTGAAAGCTGCTGTAAGTATTTAAATCACTTTTGGATTATACTGTGGAAACATTTTAATATGTGCAGTATCATACACCTTGGAGCTTACTAGAGACCTACACTCTGTAATTCTTAGGTAGAATTCTTTTCCCTTAGCAGTTTCATATGCTTGTTTCCATATTTCCCCCCCTCTCTGGTACATGTTATTGTTATAGGCATATTTGTAATGTTAGTTTCTCTCTCATTCACAGTGACTTACTAATAGAGTATATACAGAAATTATTGGAATTATTAAAAGAGACTCCTTTTTTGTTACATTTATCAGCAGCATCGATCTAGTTTCTGCTGCGTGTGCGTATGTGCACGTGTACAGTTGTGTGAGCAAAAACTCACTGAAATGACTGAATGTTAGGTCTTGGATTTTATTGCACATATATTCACATAGACTCTTCATTTAATGGATATTCACATAGAACATTTGTTAACTGGTTTTGCTATTTTTGAGAGCAAAGAATCCATAGGCTGTTTCTCAAACAGTAGAGTTGAAAAGAAATTATCATAAAAATTTATAACATTTGTTTTCTCTAACTTTCCTTCTTTTTCCCTTCGGAAAATTATTTATTTTACAATCCATGCAGTAGAGGGAATAATAAAGTTTAGCTGGAGGTAGATTTTTCATCTTAGTTGTGGTTTGAAGAGATTCTGACAAGGTTTGTTAGACCTAAAAATCAATTCACAGTACTTTGTTCTTTGATGCATCTGTAATGGTTTTGTACAAATGATTATTTTTTTCTACTTTTTTGTTATGGATTGCAATTAAAAGGAAAAAAAAAAAAAAGGATTGATTTGCTTTCTGCAATAAGAAGTAGACAGAAGTAGACCAGTATGAAAAATGACAACACCTTTCTCTTCTGAAGGGAGATAGTAAGGATTTGCATTAATAACCAACACAGCCCTTCCCCACTGGGCTTTCTTCCAGCCAAGATACTAGTCCAAATAAAAAGAAATAGCTTGAAGTCATTCCATCCTAGTTGACAATGGCTACAGAATTAAGTCCAATTGCATTTTATCCACCAGTAGATTATTCCATTCAATTCTGCAGCCACATGAAGTCAAACCAAGTTCAGATGTTCATTTCTCAAAACAGTTTGCTAAATGTGACTTTAAAAAACATTTTCATGAAAACATAAAAATTTCTCTCTGCCCCAGCTCAGCCATGGCTTCAGATGTTCTTCAGTGCAGTCCATAAAACCTCTAGGTACTTGTCTCTCAGTTCTCCTCTCCTAGGTTAGCTGTGTCTCATAGTTGCTGCTGTGGGCGATGAGAGGCAGAGAATATTTTGGACCTGCTGACCTTAACCGAGCAGTTCCGCAATGTTGGTTCTCCCTTCCAGTACTGCAGGAAATAAATCTCAGGAAGAAGAGCTATGTCTTAAATTTGGTAGGTTTTCCCCTTTTTGGTCTCAGGGGTCAAAAAATCCTTTGTTCTGCACACACATTATTCTTAAGTAACAAGGTCTCCTTACTTCTCATTGCTGTTTTTGTAAAACAAAAACATGACAATCCCTTTTCTCCCTGAGTCCTCTAGCAGAATGCTAATGCTGAGTAAGAGCTCATTGAAGTGACTGTCAGCTTTACTTTAAGAAGAATTCCTTTGGGTAAACCTCTCATATCATGGAGGGACACTACCTTTCTGGTCTGGAAGCTGTCCTTTTTCCAGTACTGCATTTGCCTAACATTACAATCATCTTGGCTGGAGGAGAAAAGTATGCAAGGAGATAACTTTCAAGGTAGTTCAATTTATCCTAATGCTCTTGCCAGTGAGTCACTGCTGTTTTGATCTTTTTTTTTTTTTTTTTGAACTACAGACTCAATAGTTTGTAAGAAGCAAATGAAGGGAAGTGTTTTTCTCTCTTGCAGCAATTTAAAAAATGATTTTCATGTTTCATCTACACAAAGACGATTTAATTAAATACTTTAATCCTGGCCACAAATAATTTATGTAGTGGTTCAGTGCAAGAAGTTTAGCATTGTCTTGTCATAGAGCGTTTACTTTATCCTGTCGTACCTGCTTGATAATTACTCCCTCAGATCTGTCCTTGCATTAGCTACAAAATTAGCTTAGAGGACTTGGAAGAAAAGAGGGGGGAAAACATCCTTCAAATTAATAATTTATGATTGTTCTTGAGGCAGCCCTCATTCAGTCTTTCTGAGGGGTGAACCTTCCCATCTGTCGTGAAATGAAATAACATTAGTACTTTCCAGTTTCTAGAGCTGATCGGAATCTGATCATGATATATGGAAGATCTTTTCTCCACTTCCAAAACAGATAATGATCTCTTTTTAATGCCTTTGTGTCTTAAGTCACATCTTACATAAATATTTCTTTCTTTTAGTGCAGATATACTCACACAATTCACTTCCTTGCAGCATTGATCTTGTAAGCTTAAATGGGAAATTGTTTCTTTTCCTTTCATGGAAAGACAGGAGTTGAGTTGCTCTTCATGTGGTGATAAAAAATGGAACATTGTCCCAGAATCTGATCTGTGCCTTAGAGTTTGTTTCCTCGTGCAATTAATGGCCTGAGGCTAAGTGACAAAATAAGAGGTTCAAATTCAATCAGAAGGTCATATCTTACTCTAGGACAGAAACTAGCAGTTCACATATTACAGAGAGGGTCTTGTGTTCTGCTCTTTTGTGTTGCTTTGAGTATGTAAGTACCACTGAAAATGATCCCTACATTTCTTATTCCAGTTTACAAAGCAGAGCTGACCATCCATATCTTACAGCATTGAATATGGAGAGAAAATCTCACAAATTAGAAAGCAGTTTTGTCAAGTTCATTTCTGAAAGCGCTTAGGGCGTGATAGGAAACAAGTGTAGGTCCAAGCTAAAAGTAGTGCTAATGAAGTGGGGAGTTAAAAATGCCCCAGGGAGTCACTTATGACCCTGTAATAGAAGATGACCGAAATTGGATGGATTAAAATGAGTTAATAAGGATACATTTGTGCACAGATGGTATTGCAAAAGTTACTCAGAACCACCTACATTATCTTTTCTTTGTGAAGAGTAAGTCCTAGGCAGGTCTGTCTGGGACTACACAATTGGATTTTATAAGTGAGTACAATGTTTGTGCACCTCCAGGAAAGAATCATGGAGAAGGAAGATCAGTTCTGCCTTCTAAAAGGGCAGAGGTGGAAGCTAAAGTGAGATACTGAAGGGAGACTTGCACAAATCTGTCCTCAGTGCTACCAAAGGATTTACCTTTTTTGGAGATTGGAACAGATTATCTGTAAACATCCCATTTACTGGATGCTTTTGGAGCCATAAACTGATGTCCTGACAATTTTGTTTGGAGTGATTTATGAAATTATTGCTATCATCCCTTCAGTACTTTTCCATCAGCTATATTAACAGGCTTTGTGGGGACTTACTGTCCCTCTCACTCCCCATAGAGCCATTGTAGAGGAGCAGTGAAGAGGGCTGCAGCTAACCTGTGGATGCTAAAAAGTTAGAAGCAGAGAAATTCTTCAGCTTTTTCTCAGTATTCTGTGAGAGCATTGCTTTCACATGCAGACTAGATGAAAACAGTGAAGACAGTTTTGTAAACTTAATTCTTTATCTTTGCACCTGGAGTTTGTTGTGCAGAGTTGTTATGGTACACTGAAGAAAATATTTTCAAATGGGTGTTGTATAGCCTCCACCAATCATTCCAGGAGGTGGTTGACCAAGGGACCAATAGTACCATGCTACTCTTGTGAATCAAGTTAACTAAACCGATTTATAATTAACTAAATAACCACTTTTTTCCTGAACTTTGATCATGTTGTTTCTCGCCGCTCTCACTACTAACAGCGACACTAACCCAGATGGCTGGACACTGAGATGAACTGGGTGGGCAGTAACTCCTGCCTTGGGGTGGTAATTTCTCAAATTAGTGTGCTTGCTTCTGCAGCATTTATGTGACTGAGGTCTGAATTAATTCTCACAGTGTTAAATCCAATGGAAGTAAAGATTTCATCACTACATTTAACTGGGTCTTACTGATCTTCCCAGTATGCAGCCAAAATTGTCTTCTGTATCACTCTATCATTCTTTTTTGACTTATTGCCTTTCTAATCTGCAAATGCATATATTAACTTCTTGCTGGTTTTTAGTACTTGAAAGGCAATCCATTTTTAATTTGCTAAAGTATTAAGTATGTTTCTATTGCAATTTGTATTTATTATGGTGCTTAATTGCTATGCAGCATGACTGACAAAAGGTGACATCAGTTTCCACTACATGGAACTATGAGCCAGTAAAGGGTCTGGTCTGTCATGTGATTATCTGATGAGTAAGGGACTTCTTTTTTTCCTACCCAAGAAAGCCAGAGAGTGAAGCTCTTTGTTTTGTAATTTATTTCTTTTTTAACACAGAAGAGGCTTATAATACAGATAGGCTGTGAATAATTTTATCATACTTATCTCATGCATTTTTTTCCTTTTTTTAAGAGCAGGTACAGTGTGCTGTCTAACATCTGTGGTTATGAGGGAGTGAGTTAGCCAAATCCATTTTACGGATTTCAGTTTTAATTTTGTTTTCCATCTCGTCCTTAGACAGGTGAAGAGGAAAATTAGTAAATAAAAATTTACTGATATTTGACTTGCTGGTTTTACCCTTTTGATTACAAAATTTACTGAGATGCAAGATAGATTCAAAATTCATAACAGCATTTTACTACTTCATAAAACAGACGTTGCTTACACTTCATGCATTAGTAGGGATTAAGGGGATTAGCAGATACCAGAGCTTCCTGCTCTTTGCATGCTTTCCTGCAGCGATTGCACACTTGGCTTCCTGCTTCTTGATGTCCTCAGAATTCTTAATACTTTCATGCCTCTCTCTCATTTTACTGTGGAAATATGAGGGGTTTTCAGGATTTGAGCTGATCATTTTGATTCTTTAGTATTTTTAAATGAAAGCTTGTGTGCTAAACCTTGCAATAAAAATCACTTTAAAAAAACCAGTAAAATTAGGCTCAGATTAATAAAGAGACACTGTTGTTTAACTTTAAATCTAGGTGGAGTTCCTGTACATAACTAATAAAGCAGTTCACAAAAGCTTTTCCAAGCTGCTGATAGGCACTCAAGCATTTTAAGTTCTGCTGTTGTGCCTGCCTACAGATGCTGTTGTTTTGCTGAAGCCCAGCAAATGCTAGCTATTTTCAGCCTAAATCCATTTTATACCTTGCCTCTCCTGCACATAACCTTTCAGATGGTCCACACAAGTTGACCTTATTACAGGAGATGAGTTTGTGGGGTTTGTGGGGTGCTAGTGCGACATTTTACATGCTAATGTAGGGGAAGGAGCACACAGCCAGAAAAGGGAGGGAGGGGCCCGTGTGTGAAATTGGAGTGATGCTTTTTCATAGCTGCAGATGACGTGTGAGGCAGTCTGCAGTCTGACCAGGTGCAAAGCCCTTCAGGTTCCAGGAGGAGAACCAAAAAGACTTTCCTAAACATTAGGACCAGTAGACTTCTGCCCTCTTTTTTGCTTTTTATCTTATAATGTCAGCATTATCCAGTGAGCAGACTCCCAGTGATGAACTCTGAGTCTCTCCCCGTCTGTCTCACTAAATGCCACTTGGAACAAGCGCCTTTCCATTTGACAATAAAATCAATGAATGAAATATTAGAGGCTTGAACGATATGATGTGCAGAATACATTATGGGACTTGTTGTGTTTCAGTGGACAGCAAGTCTTGCCCTTTCTTCCCGTTATCATCAACAGATCTACTTAATGAAACCGGTGCCTTCTGCAAATCTCTCACCTCTTTGCCTTTGGACTTCAACTCTTCTGCAAAACTTTAAAGATTCTCTGACTCCAGGCTGTGTGATAAAATTCTCTATTTTCTGTGTACTCTTGGCCTCACATTTTTCATCTGTTTGTCTTAGTTAAAGCCAGACCTGCACTAAATAATTAAACAACAGAGGGGGAGAGGGAACTTAAGCTGATTTTCACAGCACTTGTTTTTATGCCTTTATTCAGTTGAGAAAGCCTTCTTCCTCTTTGCTTGAAGATTCTTCAGAACAGCAGGAATCACTCAGTACTGAGCCAACAAACGGGGACAAAAAGGAAATGTCAGTGCTGAGATGGACTTTTGTTAAACCTCCTAAAACCTCTGGACCTATCCACAAAGACTGATCTGCAAAAGACTGAAGAATGAGGGTTTTATTGCTTTTTCTAGGCCTTACTGGATTCTGCATCAGGAATATTAACTGCTTCATTGTCATGCTAGCAAAATGTGTCATACATGTAGCAAACAGCCATAAACTAAGAAAGTAAACTAACTAATGCTTGCTAGCAATCTACAAGACATCCTGTACGTTTATTCTTGGAGCTGAAGGTATTGAGCTCAACTTGAGCTCAAGGTGGCTACGTAATTTTATCTTTGTGCCCATCATGACTCTGTAGTATTGGACATGCTGGCAAAACTGAGTCAATGCAATATATGGTTTCGAGTTGAGTTCACAGGTAGACACATTTTGAGCAAGAGAAATGTCAACCACTTTACCCTTTAAATCCAGATGTCTCCAGAGCACAGGTTGAAAGAGAAGGTTACAGAGAAAGGATGGTTGTTTTCAAATTTAAGACCAATCCTCTGCACATTTATTATGTATTTGCAGTGCTCCATCTCTTGCTGAGAAAATAACTTGCAACACTTCTGTTCTGTTTTCCAAGTTGTTCTTTTCTTCTTTTCCACTGCCTGAGTGCAGAATCATGTCCTGTTTAGAGAGGCTGCAGCTCACTGAAGAGGTGACCCATCTGTGATTGCACAGCCAGTCAACATAAGAATGAGGAACAGATCCCAAAACTTTTGAGCTCATCACTAAAGCATGAGATGTCTGATACAGCCACTGTTTTGTAGCATCAGGCAGAAGCATCTCTTATTCTGTAGGCTCAAGATGCAAAATAGCAAGTTGTTGTTTGGTATCAGAGCTCTGTCCTATTTCCTGATACAGGTTTAATTGTGCTTAATCATTAGGTGTGAACAAATATTTGCTTTGTCATCTTGCTGTCTGATACTCCTGATGCATAAATAATTCTTAGCAGTAGTGTTTGTGAGCTCTAACCTGTCTTGAAGTCCATAATTAAGAGGATAAAGTGAGCTATTTACACAAACCAATTGTCAGCATAGTAAGTGCCCTTAATAGCATTGGCAAGAAGTGCTAGGCAGGTAGCATCATCTTACTGCAGTCTGTGTCTGCTGAAGGGACAGCTCCTGAATTTCCATCTGGAAAAATTTGCAGAGCCTGGTAAAGCCACATAGCCAAAGGGAAATGCAAAGCTTGTTTATTTTTTTAACAGAACTGAACCCAGCAGACGGGAAAAATAATGTCAACATAGTTGGATTTCAAAACCACATACTATAACTTGGCAACCTTTTTCACATTAAGTGGATGACTACAGCCCTTTTCTATAAATGGGGGTTTTTTTCTGATTTTTTTTTTATTTTCTCAATCGTCACTAGAAAGCCAAATCCTTTTAATTTTCTTCATCTTAGGGAGGTAGGGGGGTGTTCTACCTCTGCTTCTACATTCTGGGATTTCTCTGATTCTTGGGGAAAGTACTTAGGATACACACAGTGATTTCTTTCTTACAAGCATTCCTGATGTGTCAATCAATTTAAAAGATTTATTCCTTTTAAGTAAAAAGAAAGGGGGTTTAATATCTTGCTGTTTATATATCATAACTGCCCAAAAGGATATGAAGTAGGAAGCTGTGCACAGTTTCCTTGAGCAGTCTTTGGAATATTAGGAAGCTCTTATTGTCTTTCTCTAATTCATTGCTAGTAAAGAAGTTTACTATTCCGACAACCTCAGACAACAATCACTGAAACCTGATGAAGTGTAGTGATGTGGTGAAAATGAGGGACAAACAGCCAACTTCTAACCTTTGTCACCTGGTTCGACTGTGAGTTAAGATCGTTCAGTTAACATCTGAAAATGCAGCTGCCTGAACGTCAAGAGAAAAGTGATGAAACATGCTTGGAATCCCAAGGGATGTACCCAAAGTAAATCTATGTCAGGGCAGAACATAGCATTCAGAGAGCTGACAGCTGCTCGAAGGCGAGCTGAGTGGGAATTTCTGAGTGATTACTGGCAGTGACAGTTTAGGCACTAGACTATCATTAGGGACAGTCTCTCAGTATCTAAAATCAGTGCTCTGGGTCTCACAAGTCCTGGCACCTGTTCCTAGATCACCACTCACCTCCCCAGTGACCTTGGAAGTGTCACTCCATCACCGTGAGCCTCAGTTTCTCCTGCTGCAAGTTCTCCTTAATGAAGTGTTGCTACTGAAAGGCATTGCATCAGAGCCTTATTGATCACACACCGCATCCTGCTGCCTGGTTCCCCATGGCTGAGACACGTTTCACAGATGGGCTTTGTGCCAACAAAAATGTGCTTATCAGGACCTTATCCTCTTTATAAAATTGATGCACTTAAGACAGGCAGAGTCATAGTGCATGGATAGTTACTTTCCTGCTCTTCACAGTTTTATTGCATTATCTTTGGCAGCAAAAAAAAAAAGTGTTTTTGTTCAGTGATCACTTATTCCTTCATAGCCCAAATTCAAGCAGTGGTTTTAATACCTTGTGTGCTCCTGAAACTCTGGATCCTTTCTCTCAAATCAATGCCTGAATATTAGAAGTGGTAGATTTGAATTGACTTTGTTCACGAGGATGTTTTGCTGCTTTCAGAGAAAGAAGTTTTCAATTTTACTAGAGTGTAGGGTTTTATATTGAATACATCAAAAATTTAAAAGGACACCATGATAAGGGAAAAGCCATTTGTGTGAATAAAAAAGTAAGGTGTGTAGTCAGAGCAGTGGGTACATCTTGCTGACCTCCCACAGCCTGGGAAGAAAAGAATATTTACCAGCTAGAAAAGTTTCATGTGAAGTCTCCTATTGCTGTTAATTAGATGTCAGTTCTACTGCTGGGACAATTTGTACTATAAACAGTGACCTAAAAACTGAGGTGAGGAAGGAAGGACTGGCTCAGCAGCTCATGAAGCTGGTATGGGCCTCTCTTCTGCTCAAGCTTAAAACTGCACAACTATTTCATTCTTCTTCAAACTCCACGCCAGAGTACATTTCTTGGGAATGTGTTGGGCATATCACAGAGTGGGTCAGGTTGAAAGGGACCACAGAAAACCTCAAAAAGTTTTGTTGCAAAATGAAAGTTTTTTTCTATACTTATTCTGTTGTGCTCAGCTGCTGAGAATCCATTTCCCTGAAATTCTGCAGATGAAAGTGCTGCAAACATTAATGATAGATTTACTAGCTTTGCTGGATTTCTCACTGTCCTCTTAATTTTTCTAACAAGCTCCTTGGAGGACACTAGAAGATGTGCAGAAACCCAATATGTTTTCTTCTCTTGATTGATTTCATTCTTTCATCTTTCCTTATGAAGATGAATCAGATTTAGGTCTTCACCCCAACCTTTCTCAATCCAGTTCTGTACACTTCATCCTCTCGATCACCTTTTATGTATGCCTTTTGAATCCTCCCTCCTACCACATACAAAACGCTTGTCATGTTTCTCTCTGTGTAGACTCTTGCCCAGTTATTCTTCTTCTCTGGTCTGAGTTGCTTTAACTTCGCTTGCCCTTGTCACATCACCACCTCTGAGTACATCAGAAGTCACCTGATGCCATTGCTTTACATCTTTGTTTCAGCATAGCCAGAGTTTTCCTTTATTCCTTTCACTTGCTCTTTTCTTTCATTGAGTCAACCTGGCTCATCTCGACTTTCTCTGCCCTTGATATTTTGTATCTACCTCTGCCTCATTTATCTACCATCCATTCTTACCAGGTACTAACTGCCTGTATCCTCTCTTCTTCTCCTGGCATGAGTGTACTGTTCACATGATGCTGGAAGCCAGCATCCATGGAGCCAGCCTCTCCTCTCCTGAGACAGTCCTGCTGTACCTTCAGTGAGCTACTCTTTGGCCTCCTCATCCAGCCTATGCCTTAACAACTGTCCATGCAGTTTCTCTCCATGAGTATTTAGTCCACTAAGAAGGAGTAATGGCTGTTGGAAAACTGCAACGTACTTAATGCAAATGAAGTATCAAGCAAAAAAATTTAACTTTTGCAGGAGGCATTTTTCCCTGAAATTTAACATTTCCATATGTAATAAACAAGTTCTTCACAGCAGAGACTCTCCATTTGCACACGTATCTGTACATATTTATGCATGTATGAATGTATGTATATGTGTGCATACAAATATAATGCATATATCTGGTACATGTGTGCACACCTGTGAAATAAATGCACAGTAGAGGTCAAAGTATTCAATTCTGTTGAACGCAGTGTATCCTGTACCATACAGGTGTATGAGACAGTGTCAGACTGTGTTTCTAGGGTCTGGCACACTTGTGTTACAGACCACATACAAGATTTCATGTGTATATTTTACATTGGATTCATGGTAAAATTTCCAAAAATATTTATAGAGGAAAGTCCTGAGGGATTTTGTGCTTGAAATAAATTTTCAGGGGTAAGTCAGGGCATTTGTTGCATGAGAAGACAGAGTCTCTTTTAGAAATGAGAGAGGAGATGGCAGTAGAAGAGAGGAATGAGCTTGGGAGCAGGAAGAAACGTGAATTGATATAGACAGTGCAAGAATTGCAAAGGGCAGCAATAGTGAGGATGAAGAGCTTGAACTCGACAGTGATCTGAAGAGGTGGATGAGAAATGTGGCAGAAGAAGTGAAAGATTTTAGAAGTCACATATTTTGTATGAACCAATACATGGTCAAGGCAGGAAGGTGATCAAGAAAGGGTCAGTCACTCAGGCAAGACTTAACATGAAGTGCAACATGTTCAGCTGGTATCAGTCTGCTTAAGTACACTAATTTCATTGATATCATGCCTATTTATACCAGCTAAGGACGTGGCCTCACACATTTCAGAAAGGAAGAGTGTCTTATGCAGGTGTTTAAAGGCTAAAGAAAAAGAAATCAGGAGAAGCGGAAAAGAGGGAAAGGGCATTAATCAAAGATTTTAACTCCGAGTCATGCAGAAAATAACCCTGCTTCATTGTACCAGTATAGATTCAACTAGTCCTGACACTGTTCATCAGGCTTGGTACTGGCCAATTTAGAAAATTTCCAGCATTCAGAATATGTACATTTTCCCCTCTTCCCTTCTGTCAATTTTTTATTCTCTATTTCTGTTTCCCATTTTGGGAACAGAATGCTGCAGTTCTGAATCCTGCCAAACTTGAGTCTTAAATTCTTGTTGAGTCCTTCTCCTCTCTTTCAGCTTACACTGAAGGCATGCATTGCTCTGGCAGTATTTGGCTGCAGCTCCAGCATTCGTGTCTGTATTAAATTCCCAATGATCTAAACCATGGCTGTTAAAGTAGTTAGAAGTAGCAAGACAGAGTTCTGCTCTGTTCTCCTTTAATAGTGTCCACAGTATAGAAATTGCTTACTTACTATGTTTTTAAAGGCTGAAAAAAACTTTGCACTTCATTTTAACTTTGAAGCCTTCTACCAAATACAACTAAACCATGAAAATCTAAGAACCAGGAGAACCCTGCTGAAACAGATCTTTTCTGTGATACCAGCTCACCCTTTGGCCACGGGCGATCAGAAGGTGGCACCCCAGCCCTTCCTTCCCCTTTAATGCCTTTTTATTTTCCCCTGTCTGGAAACAGTCTGATGTCCTGAGAAAGAGCAACTCACATGAAGTGTTTGCAGTGGGTCCAGAGCTCTTACTGTAATTGCAGTGGAGTCATGTAAAAGCCAATATAGGTTTAAAAGAAAAAAAAAAGCTTCCACTAAAGAAGATGTTGAAAGTAGCTCTAATAACTGTAATTTTTTACTACTATTTTTATTGTTTGTAATAGCAAAATACATCAAGGCAAGAGCTGAGGTTAAGGTCCTTTGTACCATAGACTGTAGGGAAGATGAAATCCTCTAAAACTGGGAAAAATTAGGGCAGAATAGGAAAATACTGTTCACAGGCACCAAGATTGGCACCAAATGAAAGCAGCAGATACCAGACCTAACATAAATAAAAACTGATACTCTTTCAGATGTGTTATGTGCCATTAGTCACTGTATCCAGAGGACCACTATTAAGAAGTGCCACCATACAGCTGCACTGTTGTGCTCTATGTTGCACAGCTGCTCCTCCAAGGTGCTGGAGACAACTCTGGGCCTGATGGAGCTTCAGCCTGGCCACATGCTGCTGCTCTTACCTTTCAGTAGCAAGTAGCACGCACTTACTGACTCTGACAACTTATATTTGCAATATATGAGACAGCCAAAATGGAAGAGGGGTAAAGTTTGATTCAGGGAGAATTGTGCAAGAGACTGTTCAGTGTCACCCAAGAAATCAGTATCACAGCTGGGAGCTGAGCTAAGGTCTAGAGTCCCCTTCAATGCCTGAGTTACAGGGTAATGCTTTCTCCTCCATTAGCCACCAAAAATCTGTGAAGTAAAAACAGAATTGAAGGCAGAAGTACTCAACAGAATTGAGTTGTCAGGTTCAGAAGTACCTGTTTTTCCATGGAAACCTCTTCCCAGCAACAGCCAAGCATCTCATCGTGCGAGAGCTGTCAGGCAGCTGTTCTGTGCAAAATGCTGTTTCTGCAGCTGCCTTCTGGAGAAGTCTCATCCCACAGCCAGGCAGCATACAGTCCCATTCCCAGCAATCCAGCTGTAATTCTGCCTGCCCAGTAGTTTTTCACTGTGGTCATGCCAGAATCATAGCCTTGTTTTCTCTTGTCTGGCTGTTAGTGGTGATGTATGAAGAAGTAAGAGAGACAGCTTAATTTTCATAAGCTAACTTGTGCCTGGAGTAACAGAGAGTGAGAGGAGTGCACTTAATCATAACTGCAGGACCAGAACAGAAAATGATAGAGCTTTTGCTGTTAGTTGTGGTATTTTATTATAATAACTCTTAGGAAGAAGAAACCAGCAGCTCAGAATGCTGAATGGTTCAAATCCATTACAGCAGGCACTGTGTTCTCATCTGCTGGAAGAATAGCTCTCATAACTCTTTCATGCTTGCCTTTTCCAAAAGGCCGTGCTGGGAGGGAACTCTAGTCCATCCTGCCCAGAAAACCTGAGTTCAGACTGAGGTGTGATCGGAGGTGAAGTGAACTTGGTGATAGTTCCTGCAGAACTGTGAGCACCTTGCAGGGAAGGCACACATAAAGGGTGGCAGAGGGACAGGTTGGTGCATGGTCAGGGAGTTTTTCATTGTGCCTGCTTGACACCATGCATCCCTTTGGCCAGTGCCTCATGTCTGTAACTTTGTGATGCACTTGAAAAAGTAAATAACTAAATTAAATAGCTGGTAGTGGACAAATATTCTCACAATGATTCATTAAAAAAAAATTTATTAAAGCTTTTGAGTGAATTTTTAGTTGGTTGCAATTGGAAGGACAAAACTTAGGATTTTTTTCTTGTTTGAACTTTGAGATACATGGAATAATGTAATCTATAGGGTATATATTATGCATCTGTATTATGTGTCACGTTGTTTTGTATTATTTAACATGAGGATGATTGTACATTTTTAGATGTTATTTTGATATCTTCAGATCAAAATAGTTGGGGAAACTCTTCCAGAAAATACTTTTGATTTTCTTTTTTCTGTATTGATTCAGAATGAAAACATTTTTGGAAACATTAATATTTGCTATGCAGCTGAAGTTCTGTTTTCTGGATTACTTCTGCCTTAAGATCACAGAGACAGTGTTAAGGGAAATAAAAATATATTCTTCTTTGGCAGAGACAGCAACACTATTCCAGCCTAGAGAAAACAGAAATACAACTGGAGAAGACTGAAAGCACATCTCCATAATTTTCTCCAAGGTGGCTTGGGAGACAAGCCATCACATCTGCCTAATAGGCTTTTATGCACCAGTAAGAGTTACAACAGCCTGACAAGTTGCATAATGCTCTACCCTAGGACAGTACGTGAACATGTGCACGTTCCCAGGCCATTGCAAAAGCAAACCGAAGCGTGTTAGCTCATACATTTTACGGTGTATTTGTGACAAGCTAAAAGGACATGTACAGGCAGTTATTCCAGCTCAGTTGATACACAGTAAGTCACATTATCTGATCCATGTATCTGAGCCCTAAAGCTTACATGATGTTAATTCCTGCCTTCATCCGTGTCCCGTATCACACCTCAAGGAACACTGGTGAAAGCGAGATTTGTTCTGGTGTCTTCAAAAATAAAGGGAAAATGCGGAAGGAAATTACACAGCTAGAGTAAATACATGCAAACATAATTTCCTGAACCTTTTTCAGTTTATCTTGGCATGAGAAATAATAATTGAGAAATAAGTATTTCAGGGGTAAGTTGTTAGAACTGAGATTTTTGACTGGTACATGGGAAAGAAAAACCATTAACAAGCATTAAGATTTTTAATTTTTTCTTACCCATTGGTTTAAAGGCTGAAGTCTGTAGCATGTTGGGAAATTCATGAGGCTAAAATAATGAAAGCAGAATGATGCTCCATGGTAAAGAAGTTTGGTACCTGCTTCTTGCAAATGAAATTTTAACATTTCTTTTCATGGTAGCTGTACTATCTTGAAAAGGATCTGTGGACTGCTGAGTTGTAAAATGTGCTATTAGATTATGGGCAGGGTCACTCTCTTCCTACCAGCTGTGCTAACCCATTCCAGCCCAGCTGCACCTGCATTTTCTATTGTTTTTTTTTTTTCCTCTTCATCCTTTACTAGCCAATGTAGTTTCTTATCTTCATTTATTCCGCTTCAGCCGTAAGGGAGTGGCTATAAACAGGCAGACTTCCAGCATGGAGTCAACAAGTGTTGGTTTAAATTGTGTCCTTCAGCCTCTTTTTGCCTTAGGCTCCTTTCAGCCAGTTGAGATCCCTTTCATATTTCCTCACAGTATATGGCTTGTGATGTCTCATGTGCTCTCCAATGTGTTCCATGTGTCTCACAGGTTGAGAGATGCTGTGGTTTATCTGTATGAACAGAGTTGCTTAGGATATGTTTGCCTCTAGCTTGTAATTTCCTTCATTTGCTTGTGCATTGCACTCTGTTAGTATGACCAGTTTTCTGTAGTACCAGTGGGTCTTTTATATGATCCTTTTGCTCTCTCCCAGATTTTCAAAAAATTATTTATGGGGTATAATGTGAAAAATTATATGTATTGTGTAATAAATATGTAATGGAATTGGAGAGACAGCATTGGAAAATAAGGTCTGGTGAGGAGTGACATGTTGTCATTAGGATAGAGTAGGATGATGCAGGAGTGGTGTGGAGTAGACTTGGTAATCTCTCAAAGTTATTTTTAGATTGATTTCCGTTCACTCCTTGAATGCTTTCGTAGTGTTCTGGTTTATTTTTTATATGCATTGGCCTATCACTGCTGCTCACACTCTTTGAAATAGCATTCGAGACACGTTGGAGTTACTGACATCCACTGAATTACAGATACCACAGGAGAGTATTGCAATCTCCTTTCAAGCCAATTATAAAATTGAATTAATCATATCTGTCTTTATGTCTTGTTCTCAGCCCAACCTTGTCTTGGGCCATACTGAAATTTTAGTAATACAGCTGTGGTTCTATGTAAGCAACATATAATGATCATTTCAGGCTTTCAGTGCACTGCTGTGACCGTACACACGATCTTATGAGCATGGGATTTGAAAATGAGCCTTCAAAGCATGATGCTTAATTGCTTTCTCAAAAGTTTGCAAAATGATTTCCGGTACCAGTCTCAGTGCCCTCACTGAGCATGTGCCTCTTTCAAAGCACCATTTCTTTTCCTTTCTCTGACTAGATCCAAATGCAGTTCTCCCCTTCCCTCCATCCCTTGTTACCAGAGCATCATTTCAATCACTTCTCATATTTACATTTTATACACCACATTTTAGGATACATAATTAAGTCCTGATCTATACAAACATTCATTTTTTGGTTGATTTTTAAGCAGTGCAAACCTCCTAGACACATTTGATTTAAAATACATTTTACTCTAGCTGAAACTAGCTGCTAATCAATGTAAGATAAACTAAAATAAAGCTGAAGTCATAATTTCTATGCAACATTCTACACAGGCTTACCTAAATGACTTTTAAATTACTCTCTTAAATTAAAATGGTGCAACTTTTTTATGTAGGTAAACTCTTTGAATCCAGTATTTTTCTGAGCAAAAGGGGTTTCCTTTGTGACTGAGAAAAAAAAAAAAAATCCCTGAAACTAGTTGAGGGAGCATGGGAAGAGAATAATTTGTTATACTGAGCCTTGTTCTTCAATTATATTATCTCCATCAGAGTATGAACAGATCTTCATATTAGATGATCATTTTACCAACACTTAATTCTCACTAGGAGGATTCTCCATCATTGTATTCCAAAATCAAGCAGCATTCAGATTTGTCTGGGTGATACATTTCTGTCAGCACGACAAAGGTTCCCACAGTGTTTAATTACCCAGACTAGCCAGGGAAGAAGGGAAGAAATGAGCCGTGCTGAATTTGCTGTGCCAGGCTTGCTGTCTGTTACATAAACAGGCTTCTTCCGAAGGCGTGGAAGGAAGGCAGCACCCCAACTTCTGCCTTCTCTTTCCACTGGTTGTCCCTCTCCAGATTCCTTGTGTGTTTTCCATTGATTGGCTTTTGTCTTATGATTTTCTTGCAATTTGCTCATTTTCCAGGGCAGCAAGTTCTTGGCTTAGTGGAGAACCAGAGTGATTGGTATTTGGGCAACCTTTGGAAGAACCATCGGCCCTGGCCAGCGCTTGGGAGGGGCTACAACACAGGTAGGACCTGAGGGTTTTCTTTGAGTTAACACTTGCATTGAGTGTGCAATCAGTCTCCTGCTATAGAGAGCATGAGAAGTGGTAATTTGCACTCTTCCTAAGCTATAACTAAATTTGTCTTGTAAAGCAGTAAAAATGATACAATTTTTGGCGTTTTGGAGTTTCCGGTCTTCTCTAAATGATGTTAGAAAAGATTGTGTGACATCCTTTGGGGAAGAACATAGCTTTTCAACAATCTGACAGGTCCTTGGTGGGTCTCCTACAAGATTTCTGTCCATGATGATTCGTATCATCAAGGATCAGCAAGAGGGAATGAATAGGAATTGAGGCTCATTTTCTGTAGAGAAGTAAATGGTATCACAAAATGTTAGCCAAGTAAAGATAATAACTCCTGCAGGACAGCAGCAGGGTCATAATTGTCCTAATAAAATGCAAGCTACTGGCCATCAATTTCTGCTGCCATGAGAAAGGAATAAAGGTACTAGATCAGAGAATTTATTAGGTTACAAGGGACAGGTCTTCCCACTGATTTGTTTATGGTATGTGGGAAAGCATACCAGGTGCATAAAGAACACACACCTACATCTAAATCATTTCAATGCTAGGCTTTACATGCTGATGCAGTGGGTTAGGTTCCCTCTCTCTTTGTAATAAAAGGACAGAACAGATGGTGAAGCCTCCATTTGGAACAGATGAGTCCATTTAAATATCCCTGCACTATTAGGAAATTATTCACCGTAATAGTGATTTTGCTTCACAGAAATATATTGGATTGAATTAAACAGGCTAAGTAGAAAAAGGGTTGAATAAGTTATTGTTGAGTCATCTGTATTTCTATATTCCTATGTATATTTGTGGGAATCCCACTAATTTTTGTGAATTTGTATTTTAGCCTCTGCAGAGCATCTCTGTTCTCTGGAAATGTTCAAAAGAATAGCTTAACAGAACACAGATTGGTATGGATGCAAGATTTTGGCAGAATAGGTTTGTTTCCTGACTCTTCTTTGCCAGAATTGCAAATAGAAAGGCTAGGTCTGCCCGTACCTGTTCCCCAGCCCCCCAAAAGCATGAGACAGAGATAAGTTTCATGGATTTTTCCTGACATCGGAAAGCTTTTGTTGCACAAAACTCAACTTGTTGGTGTCAGTTCAGTTCACTGTTAGACCAGAAAGCAGTATTTTTTGTTTTACTAAGAGATGACCACCTTCTATAGCTACCTTCTTTCTGCTGTGTTTTTGCTTTTTCCTTTCTGCCATTTTAATGCTGGCAGAGAGAAATCTGGCACAACCACATAACATCAGAATAATGCAGTAATGTGTGGTGGGTAGTATAAAATATATATTTATATCTAAAATGCTAACATTAAAAAAATTCTGTAAGGCTTTAATTTATGTTGTCTTAACTGACTGTTCCAAATGGTTTATAGGAACACCAAATGTCAGTATATCACATAAATCTTCAAC
Organism: Eulacestoma nigropectus; assembly: GCA_013397775.1. Lineage (NCBI taxonomy): Eukaryota > Metazoa > Chordata > Aves > Passeriformes > Eulacestoma > Eulacestoma nigropectus. The sequence continues at coordinate 1,229,690 of VZTE01003915.1, read as the reverse complement.
TGAAAGCAAAACTAATCAAATATCTGCAGTCCTTCATATACATTGCATGTGTTAATCCTTGTATTAATACATACCTATCAAACCATGCATAATCCCATAATCCTACACATGATTTTATTTTTCTCACAATTTTCTTTTGTCAAACAACTCACCTTGTAGTTATAAAAACTTTTTTTTAGAAAGAAAATCAGAAGGTAGATAATGTGTGGAAGATTGACAAGTTATCATAAGAAGTGGAATGTTGTTTTTTCAAGTGTGTGGAACAAGAGGTCACTGAGTGAAACAGTGCAACCTCTGAGAAGTAGGAAACGAGGTTATTGACAGAGTCAGTACCCTTTAGTATAAATTTCTTGATTGAATTAATTGTTTGCCTCAGTAATCTAGCAGAGACTGGAGGTATACATTTCTCGGGGAAGATGAAACTGGAGCTCATTTGATGTGTTCAGTAAATTAAAATAATTGACACAGAACGCAACAGTGTGGCCAAGGAGGATTCAGAAAACTAAAGGAGGGGGAGCACCAAAAAGAGAGGCAGTATCTCTAAGAAAAACATTCATGAAAGACAGTGGTCCAGGAGGGGGAAGGCATAGAAATACAAGTGCCTAGAGCTGTACTTAGGAACTGTGAAAGGGCCCCCAAACCCCTGAAACTTTAATGAGCTAAACAGAGCTGGATCAGTGGGAGGCTCTCAGACAGACTTTGCTTTTGCTCTTGGGAGAGTGTTTACTACAGATGTAGGATACATTCCTAAGAAAAGAGATTTTCATGTGAGCCTCTTCAGCCAGACCTAACCCTTGCAGATTTGATTCAGAAGCACCCCTCAAAGTCAAAATTGTTCCACTGCTTCCTCACAGGTTCTGAAGGAAATAATTTCTCCTTCACTCTTATCTTTCTGTGTCTGAGCCTCTCTGGACAACATATAGGTTGGGAGAGTCCCAGAAGACAGAGGTATTAAAGGCAAAGATGTGTTTGTTCCTTCTCCGCTGGTTCTTTAAACCCAGTAAGCATTTGCACTCTCCTCTTCCTGTGTGCCCAGGCCAGATCTCCTGACAGCCAATACAGATTTTCAAGGAAAGATTTTATTTGGTTGTTTTTCATTCTTCCTCATTTGCACAGGCAGATAATCCAAGTCATACTTTAGTCCATGATAATATAATTGTAGGAAAACCAGACCAAACCCAAATTCGGTTCAGGGACAATTTAGTTAGTGTTTAAAGTGTTCTTAGTTAAAACCATTCTTTATTTGCGATAACATTTTCTTCCTCAAGCATTTTAAACACAATTCCTTCTGTACCACAAAGATTTCCAAGTTTTTTTTCCGTACTTCACTGGCAAACACACAGTAAGCTGCTTAATCAAATGCCCTTTTTATGTCATCCACTCCATGTTGCTTGTCTGCACTGAGTTTTAACTCTTCCGGATTCCTCATACACTAGTTCATGCACACTTTTCTTGCTATGTAACTATATTATCTTTCACTGACTAAACTCTGCTTTTGAAAGTGTTGCTACACTATGATTTTTCTTTTTACAGATGTTAAACTGACAGCTCCAGAGTTGCATTGTACAGTGTGATGTTCATTTCGGGAATAACAGTCATCTTGGTCCTCAGAAAAGTATCTTGTAAAAGAAATTCTAAACATAAAAGCTTTTAGTACCTTTTCTGCCTTATACTTTCCATCATGGTGGAGAATAGCTTTTAAAAGCAGTCTCTGGTTCCTGTTAAGACTTCTGGCCACTACAGGGGTTTGAATTACCCCTGGCTTGTCTGGCTTTAGTGCAGCAGAGCCAACTTCCAGCAGCTGAGAATGGACCCCGTGCCTGCCAAATGGAGCTTAAGGATGCATCTGTAATTTGGGTGCCAGGGGGTCATTTTTAAAAACTGGCCCAGGGGATTTCAGACTTCTAGACTACAGAAGCCCATCCTGAGGATTTGAGGCTCATCTGAAATGCACTGCCTCGGTGCAGCCACCAGAAACCGTAAGGAGGTGTCTCAACAGCTTGAGCTGAGAATTTGTACTCCCACACTGGGAAATGTGACATTACCAGACTTGTGGATTGGGAACAGAAGGGAATGGCTAGCACCTAACGATTACTAGGCTACGTGTGTACTGCGCCTTATTACTCCCATGTTTGTAATGACTGAAAGAGTGCTAGAATGAGTCTGTCTCCTTTATTGTTTCCCTGAGAAAAAGAACCTATGGAACTTGAATTGGATATTGAAAGCATATGTTACGTCATTTTTGCATAATATTTAACAAATTTGAATGATAAAAGACAAGGATAGAGCAGACTGTTTATATGAAATTAGTCTGGATCACATCTTGTGCTCCTTCATGATGATATTGTGCATCTTCAGTGCAGAAAACAAATGACTGGTAAAGCAGTGCAAAATGGGCTGTTGGTAGTCATGGCACTGCCTGTGGTCCTGCTCCAGAAACCTGGTAACAGCTTTCAGCCGAGCTCCACAGGCTCCTGCTCGTGACATTATGGTAATTGTACTCATGTATGTTGGCTTGCTTGAGAGAGGAGGATTTTTTCAAATTGTCTCAGTGAATGAAGAAGTCAGAAAACTCATAGTTTTTAGAACCTTTTAAACAGCCATCAGGGCGGCCTGACCAAGCTTAGCCATGCCCCCTCTAAAAGCCATTGCAACATCCTTGTCTCACATTAGTTAAAATATTAGTCATCTTTAGTACAGGAACTGCTGCCATTAGGATTGGTTGAAAGTACAGGAGCCTTTGCAAACAGATGAAAAATGCATTTTAATGATTAAAAAAACCATGTCCAACACTGATGACAAGTCAAAAAGCAGCACTTTCTTCGTCTACTTAGGTTCACACTGCGCCAGTTTTTTGGATTGGATTACTCCTCCTTTAAGACACCATGAGTTTACTCAGTAAATATTGTTATCAGTGCAAAGCATACTGATACACATGAGCTTTAACCATGTAAAGGTGCATTTGAAGTACAAGTGTTTGTGCACATTGTCCAGGTAGCAGTTTAGGAAGTGCCAGCATATGGTTGCTTTTAGCCTCAACAGGAAATAATCAGTCTGTTTGTGTCAAAGGTGGGAAACTAAAGCAATAATTCTGCTTTTGATGATCACATCCCTATCTTTGTTGTCTATAATCTGTAGCTTGCACTTAAAAATAAGCTATCTTAAAGCTGACTACCCTCAAAGAATAGCTTCTTTTCCAGTCTTTCTCATGCACTTTCTGAAGTATGTGATGTACTGAGAACTTGTTTACAGCACGCTTGACATTTCGGAAATGAGGGTCAATATGTATTTGATTTTGAAAATGGTTCCTCTAGTCTGAGAGGCCTATCCATGTAGTAATGGCATTACTGTGGCTGAATTAGTCTATTATTCATGGCGTTCTCTCAGGTACATCCTCTACTCTTTAGCAATTGAATCTCTCAGCCCCTGTCATAACTGTCTTTTTAAAAAACACCACCAGACTTCCTTTGAAACACTGAAAATATTTATCTCTTAAGAAACCTGTGATTAAAAGAAGTGGCATTTAGACAGTCTATACCAGATTCTAGTTGTATTGGAGTAAATAAAATGTATTTCTTTTTAGTTGATTAAATTGTCCTAGTTTTGGGGGTTTTATTGGTCTGACCTGAGTTCATAATGTAAAGTTCTCCATTTAATGTACATAAATCAGGCATTTAGATGTAGCATTCCAATGTAATGATTTAAAAAATCATTTTGAAGTGTTTTATTTTTAGCTTGATCAAGGCAGTTCTTTATGTGAATGTACATACCTTGATCAGTAATTATGTTGTCCAGCACTCCGAAATGCCCTCTTTATTGTAGAGGGACAATCATTAGCAGGTTAAATTTAGATGAAAGACTTGCACATAAAAGCTTAGTAAAGGCATCCAGGTGCCTAAACTGAGAACAAAACCTTCTATTATATGACAGGAGAACTCCAGACAAATGCGTAGTAATAGTAAAACCAGTATGTTTTCTTCTGAAGTGCAAGTTCACTTTCCAGTTTCTCATTGTGCTCATAAAAGTGATTGTGTAAAGACAGTTCCTTTTTGTAAAGACAGAGACAGCGGTTTTAGCCGCAGTCCCAAAGCAAAGAGGCATCACAGTTGGACTCCAGCTTTGGACTCTTAATAGGTAGTTTGGTGCCTGTCACAGAAAGTAACAGAGTAACTGAGATGTCTTTCTACCCCTTGTGTCAAAGTCATTCCCACTAAGAGAGTGCCAACAAAACCAGTTGGATTTGGTCATAGTCAGATCACTCTCTTAGGTGCTGTTTGCTACAGAAATCACTATGCTTTACTCATTTTTGTATTAGGGCAAACCAAGTTCAGGACAAACCTTTCCCCTTAAAAAAAAAAAGCCAAGAGACTTTGAAAGAGAAGAATCTGCAAAACTAAGTGGACACAAATCTCAGAACAAGCAGCTCATTTCTTGCTTTTCCTCATTGTCCTTTTTGTCTTTATGTTCAGCTACATCCTGACTTTAATTGTTCCTGCTGTAGCTCTTCAGCCTTCTGCGCCTCTCTTTGTCAAAGTGAGCTCAGCAGAGGACAGGAGCACTGCAATACGCTCTACATGCAGATCATGTCTACACAGTTGTTCTCAAGAAAGTCACAGACAGTGAAAAGAAAAGCTTTCCCAAGTAGAACTGTTGAATTATAGGCAATTTAGGTCAGAAAAGATCTACAGAGGTCTTTTGGCCCTCTTCCCATTGAAAGTCAGCTCAGGTTGCTCAGGGCCTTTTCCAGTATTAAGTATCTTCATGGATACCTCTCAAAGCAGCCTGTTCTTGTATTCAGCTACTATTTTGCTATTCAGTGAAAAATAAAAGTAAAAATTGGTAATATGTAATTAGATTTTCATGTGCTGCAGTATGTGTCTGTTACCTCTCATTCTGTCTCTGTGCATCTATTAGAAGAGTGTGTCTCCATTAAGTGGTTTTAGAAAGCAACAGGAGATCCCTCAGCCTTCTCTTCCCCAGGCTGAAGAAGGCCAGTTCTCTCAGCTTCTCCTCATGGATGCCAGGCCTTTGACCATTTTGGTTGCTGTCTGATAGATTTACTTCAGCATGTCACAGTATTTATTTGATTGAGGAGTCCAAAACAGTACTTCAGATGTGGTCTTACAAGTGCTGAGCCATGAGTGGTAATCACTTCCCTTGACCTGAGGGCTAATATAGCCCAAGACATGGAATATTGTCCCAAGGTCGCACTGCTGGTTTGTGTTCAACTTGCTGTCCACCAAATCCCCTAGAACTTCTCCTGGAAAGCTCCTTTCTATCCACTTGTCCTCCAGCCTGTACTCTCCATTCAGGAATACTCCCATTCAGGACTTTTCATTGAACTTTAAGAGCTTTCTCTTACCGATTTGTCCAGTCAAGGACCCTCAAGGCCTATCTCCAGGGAATTAGGCCACGGCCCCCAATTTGGTGCCATGTGTGACGTTGCCAAGGACACATTCTATCCCATTTACACTCATTAATCTGAATGCTACACAGTATCAGCCCCAGTACCAACTCCTGTGGAATACCCCTTGTAGCTGACCACCATCTGAGTGTTTTATTGCTGAACACAATCCTTTGAACTTGGCAGTCAAACTTTGCAGGCTTCTTGTAGTGCAATTATCCAAACTGTACCCCAGTTTGGCTACATGAGCATGATAAACAGCTCCTTATGCAAATACATCCCTGTATTTCTCTTGTGAACCTTATCATTCTCTCTGTTACTAGAAAATAAGTGGTTGTGCAGGAAGGATTATGTTTCCTGGGGTTTTTTAAATGCTATAGTTAATTTCCAGGCTTGTTCATTGTATGCTGCTGCTTTCGTTCCCCTAATCCATTTCTTAGAATGTTCTATTCCTCCTGAATCTCACTCAGTCAATAAACTACCCATTAAGGGGAGGAAAGACGGGGAAGTTTTCTGCTTTTTTCTGAATACAAAACCCCAAACCTCTTTGTCATCCAGACAGAAAGAAATACCTTTCAGGTGGTTCAGCCCTGCACTACATCTCCTCTTTTGTTGCTGAGGTGTTAAGTGAACACCAGACCCAGAAAAGCTGTGGCAGGTTCTTGCTCACTGTGCCCATTGTTACAATTAGCCTTGTGGACTACTGTTAATACTAGAAACTGCTTTTGAAAGCTATTCTCCACCATGATGGAAAGTGTAAGGCAGACACTGTTAAGATGAGAAGCCAGCCAAAATAATTAGCACCTGTGCAGGGTGCATTTTTCCTCTTCACATAGTCCCAAGTGGAAACCTTGTAAAATTGTTGACATTTTGACCCCTATTAAATATGATGCTTTTGAGAGAATCAAAACGAAAAAGCCCCACATTATTTAAAGCAGTGGTCCCTGTAACCTTTCACTTTTTGCTGCTTTCTGTGGAAGAAAAAAACATAGATAAGTATCATGGATAAGGTCCAGATCTGATATAAATGCCTGACACTTGCATTAAAGAAACTTAAACTGATTTATGAGACCCAAGGATCAAGATACAGTTTTCTTTTTCTTTTAAAGGTGGGTGGTTCTTTGGTGGAGAGTCCAAGGTAACTTACTTTTGGAAGACATACTTGCTTTCAACAGGGCAAATAGTCAGTAAATTTCAGCAAATGTCCTCAGTTTTTATCCATGAAAACATGTGTGATGTGTGATCCTTTTTTCCAAACATGACTGCACACAGAGATTCAATGATTGGACCTCCTGCACAGGAACCCTGTACAGTCTGTATTATTCTGTGATTCCTCTTCAGGACAGCTCACTCAAAGCCCAGTTGCTGGCTTTATGTACAGTTGTGACACTCACAATTCTGTGGTTTGAGGCACTGACATGTAGAATTTTATGTTCAGAAAGAATTAAGAAATGCACAATAATCAGTCCAGGATGGATAATCAGGTGAACATGAGCTCTGGGTTTAATATGATTGACAAAATACTTTGTGTGATCATTGGATGTACAACCAGAGTAATTTCAAGTATGAGTGCAGGAGATGCATTTGTTTTGTATGGGATGGGGACTTTTGCCTCCTGTCGTACCTGATGTCTGTACACTGCCAGGTAACTTAATTGCCCAGTTCATTCTTCGCTCTTGGCTCCCTGATTATCCTCAGGGCACAGAAATTAGTTGGTACCCTGTCTTTCTCAGGAACCAAACTGTCCTTTGTAAAAAGAAAATAATAATACTTAGTGTAATTTGTTGATAGTTCGCTTCAGGAAGTATTTCTGAAGGTACCATGGATAGGACTGCGCTCCATTTGGCACCTCTTTCTAATCCTTAAAAGTGGCATCAGAAGATTAGTCTTCACAGGCCAAAGATGACCACTTACAAATTTGCAAGTTCAGAGATAATATTGGAAAATTTCCCATAAAGTTGGGGAGAATGGCTCCAGGAGCTTCTCTGGGAGCAAGTCAAAGGATAATTTGATCCTAGGTTATTCATATTTGGAGGAGAAAATAACATTTCTTAATAGAGGGCTTGCCAATTTAGCAAAGGTTCAGCAAGATCAAATGACTGAAAGTTCAAAGAGATGTTCAAATTAGAGTAAGGGAAGTACCCTTCATCAGGGTAATTATGCGTTGGAATAATTTATCAAAGTTTGTGGTAGATCATCCATTATTGTAAATTTTTAAATGAAGACTGGATGTTTTTCTAGAAGTTATACTCTAGTAGACCCCAAACTGATTTTGAAAAATCCTATGACCTCTGTTACACAAGAGCCAAAAATTATCCTTTCTGACTTTATCACTTAAATAAGTATTTAACCAGGACTTTGTTTTCCTGTTGAAGCCACCTAAGCACCCAGACAAATGAAACCACAGCTAATCTTGCGTGTAAGAACTTACTGCAATTTTAGTATTGAAGAGAGGAAGAAGTTCTTTAAAACTTCATAGAAATTTCCACATTCACACCCCTCCCCCTCGCCCTCCCATATCACTGTTCTTTTTAAATCTCACGTTTCAAAATGCTTTATAGAAAGATGGTTACCTGGCCGTCTTTTAGCTACTGTTCAGTTTTGGCACCTTCACGATGACTTCCAGACGTGTACGGAGATGCACACGGAGTAGTGTTGGGTGATCCTCGTGCACGGTAGTGGTGTGTGACATCTTTGAGACAGATCTCCTCTGCTTCATGTAGTCACTGCCGTTGTGCTACAGCATATGAAGGCTGAAACCTCCCTCCTTCCTCCCTTTGCAGGTCTGAAGTTAGAATGTATTATCTGAGGTTTAAAACTTCTCAGAAAATCTTTCCCAGTCTCTTGAATTTCAAGAGATTTTTAATGATGTGCCTCTTACAGGGTTTCTTCCCTTCTTAGAAGCCATTTCCAAAGCTTACCAAATGAGAAGTCCCTGGAATATTTCCATTTTGCCTCTAAAATGTAATCTCTCTGTGCTATATACTCACAAGGGTCACACAGTGCAAAGGCTATAAGAAAACAGGAGCTTTTTAAAAGCCATGTAAGGAGCTTCTTCACAGATGGTTTTCATCTCCGATAACTCTTTGCACAGGGTTCAGGAAATACAGGGTTTTGAGAAAGGTTACTATCCTTAGTGTCTTCCTTGATGCCCAGAGCAAGTACAGCAGCTGGGAATAACCCCTAGTTTCCCTTTTTTATTTTTCTAATATTTGTCTTTTTGCCAGCCATGTTGTTTTCCATGTTAGGCAAACCTTTTCAGCAATTTGGGCTCTTAAGTGTGTGAATTTATACTGCCTGGGACTTCATACTGCTTGGGGTCTGTGTGAGAAAAGCCAAATTTCTTCAGGTCTAGAGATAGTTTTTCTTTGCTGATCTCTGAAAGGCCTGTGGAATTGTTAGTTCCGTTCACAAGACTCTGGGAGATAAGAGGAGAGAGCATTACTTAGCAGGATAAGTAGCAGTTTTCCTCCACAGACCTGCTAAAAGTCTTACAGCTCATGATTGCTCTCCTCCAGACCTTATAGACTCTGGAATCAAGGAAATTCTTCTGTAGCAGCTTTGGGGCTTTAAGAAAGTTGGAGAAATACCCCCAGAAGTGGAAGTTATTAAAGAGAAGATAGAAAGCATGTGTATCTTCTTCCAAATTGCTTAGGAAGAATAGCATCTAAACAGTAAAGAAACAGAAAACTGGGACATTCTGAGCTACAGCCAGCAGCTCTGTAATAAGAAGTTAGAACTGTGCTTGACTAAAACATTCATCTTAATTCTGCCTAAGGAAAAATAGCATACTTGGGAAGAGGAGAATAAAGAAAGTAAAAATCTTCTATTTCATTAAATGGTCATCAGGAAGTGTAAACAAAATGTTTATAATGCTTCGGGAGGAACCAGCCTCCCAACAGACTGACTGCACAACATTTCAAAATGCACTCTATGACAACTTCACTTTTAATACATGTGCAGAGAAAAGAAGAGCTGTTGCATTCTGTCACCATGCCTGGAGGGACACACACTTTGTTTCAAAACAGCTTCTCAGCCCTGTTCAGTTTTCTTAGAGAAAAGTTCAAATGTGGAATCATCTTTTATTCTCAATGAACATGTTGTGCATCCCTGCAAGTTTTTATTAGTTTGGGTTTTTTAGATTGAGAAAAGCTTTTTTTGAGAAAAAAAGGCTGGTGCGTGTAAGTTCATAGTTAAATAATATACCAGGATGCTCCAGAAATGTGCTAGAATGACAGTCCTTCGGTCATACCATGTTAAAAGCTACAGACAGATATGGCTTTATTACATTAAAGATATGGCTGCTCAAATTATGAGCAATGGATAGTCTGTAAACCAAGTGAAATAAATGCAGTGAATTTCGTCCGCACAATGGATGATTACTTGCAGACTTACAATGAAGATTTTAAAATGTGTGCAGTGGCTTGTTTTGGAATTATAGCTTTAATTTAATTTTTTAATCCCTAACAGCCATATACGTATATTTTTCTGTTTGCTCTTGATACTCTGGGTGGAAAACAGAGGCCACAGTCAGTGGTGTGGAGCTGTGGCTTAGTAGATTCCAAATGCAGTCCTTAACAAAACTGTTCACTGGAGCCCTGATCCAGCAAAGGCATAGTCACATTCCTAGCACTACACACTGGGACCGCTTCCATTGATTTCAGATACAATAAATCAGAATTAAAAGAAGTTGCATAAGTATTTGCTGGAGTATTAAGCAGTCAGCACTATCATGGAGCTTCTCCTGGGACAGCAGAGCTGCAAGTCTCTTCCATTGCACCTAAAACTGAATTCAAATTTTTGGTGCCAAATCTGTTTCACAAAATGTGGTAGCTTACTGCCCTAAATTTCTGGGTCAGATATTATTACAGCAGATCTCCATAATGTCAGGCCTGTTTAACATTATTTCTTACAGCGTTTTAGTGGTTTGGTGTATGATCTTCGGTGTGCTGCTTAGCTATAGCAAAATCCCACTCATTTTTTTTAAAACTCACTATTGCTTTATGATACGTTCTGAAGCGTGTCTTACCTGTCTGTTTCGGATATTATAATGATATCTACTTGCTATTTGTCTAGATGGTTCACTGTTGCAGGCTTAATTTCAAGAAGAATTTTTAAAAACCTGACAAGGGTAGGCTCTGAGGTTCTACTCACATAAAATGGCATTGCCTCAAAGGCTCACAAAAGCATCTTGTTCCACCCAAAAGGAAGAGGCAAGATCATACAGAAAATGATTTCTTAGGAACTACATTTTCTTCCCCCACAGCACTGAGTGTTTTTTCGGACACCTTAAAAGGCCCATTGTAATAAATTGATTGAGTTTGAAAGCTTGTCCAGTTTCACTATAACTTCTCCAAGTAATTCTATTCTGTCTTAAATTGTTGTTTATTACTTCCAGCTCTGCTATATGTTCCTCTCTGAATTTCAGGAAAAGCCGTTGTCTTTGTTCCTGAAGCAGGAGGTGGGGATGCTCGGTAGCATTGCAAGGGAAATTGCTTATCTTTCTGCAGGCTTTGAATTTACTATTCAGAAAAATGAAATAAAATATTTTGTTCTGGCCCAGAGTAAGGGAAAAAAAAAAAAAACCAAAACAAAACAAAAAACCCAAAAAAGCCCCACCACCAAACAGATTAATTTGCTGACATGCCTTGAAGCATCTATGGAAACCGTTGCTTAGTGAAAGCATTGGAAGAACAAAAAAGTTGGTTTAGATTGAATCCAAAAATGGGAGAAGGACAAAAAACTCAGGTGTCTCCCAAAGTTTGGTTAGACCCAGAACGAAACATTTATTTTCCTTTTCAGATATTGTAATAATTTTCAATAAGATTTTTAAATTTTTATCAATTTTGAGATGAAAATTATTTTACAGTAAGTTGGGTTTTAAAATGTACCAAAAAAAATTTGCACTGTTTCCCAACTGAAACATTTTAATCCATATACATTAGTTCAGATTTATTGTCGTGTTTTATCCACCAAATTACTTTTTTGGGGTTTTGGGGGAATTTTTTTTTTCTTTTGCTTTTGGAGCTGGGTTTTTCATGTGTGTCCTTAAATGACATTTTTGAGAAACTGCTTTGTTTGTTTGTTCGCTTTCTTGTTTGTTTGTCTGTTTGAGCAATTCAGAATCTGTCAAATTTTGGTAGTTCAAGCAAAATCTCATCAAGCAGCGGGAGAAAAATGCTATTCAAGTAATAACTAGACTAGGATGTGTTCCACAGATTTAGTAATAAAGCATTCTTTTTCTCTGAGATCTTTGAGCGATTTACATCTCTGGATATGCCTGAACTATTTCCTCAGGACAAGGGAAATAGAGTCTTCTGTGGCTGATCATAATTTGTTTAATACTCATGAGATGTTTGGGTTGCCACTTTCCTCTTTTTGTTTGTTTGCTGCCAAGCTTTCATTTTGTTTTTCTCAGGTAGGTTGGGGCAGGAAGATGCTGCACTTCTCGAAAGATCAGAAGTCCCACTGCCTGGGGCCAGATGTTAATAAAATATTCCTTTGATTTCTTGTTTTTCCTCCAGTCTCCTCTTCCCCCAGCACAGCAGATGAGAGCGAGTCCCTTTTCCCCTTATGTTCAGCTGTATGTCATCTTGAATTTAGTCTGAGATTTCAGTCAATTTGACTCTGAGGGAAGTGGATCCTGAGGCAAATATTTTCCTTTCCTTATTTCAGACACTTTGCCTGCAAACTAGTTGTGCAGATTGGAGTTAGTTATGTTTGCTTTTGGCAACACAACAATATAGACAAGAACCTGAAGTTCACTGTTCTGAAAAAGAGTAATTTTTCCTCTGCATGAACTGTTTAAAAGTTCCCAAAGCACATGCTTTTGCTTTGCTTTTGGACTTAATAACACTAACTAGGTGAATAGTATTAAATTCTCCTCTTAGTAGAAATATCTTATTGCCACTAATACTAATGAGTAAATATTTAAACTTGCTATAAATATTCTCTAGTAGTTATTTTTATGGCAGCAGTAAATTAGAAGCCCAAATAGAAACTGTACAAAGGTGTTAAACTCAAGCCTGTAGGAGAATTAAAATAGAAATCTTGTTGAAATCAGTTGTGATGGTGAAACATTAAAACCTTGTGAGTATTTTCAATAGCTATGATTACATTATAATTTAATACATCCTTTCTCACATATATTCCAGTTCTTCCACTCCATCTGCCTCTTTTACTCTCAGCTGCTACCATGATAGCCCCTCAGGACAGCATAATCTTGTTAGCTGCAATGCCATAATCTGCTGCTAGCATAAGAGTTGAAGTCCAAAAAAATCAGGGAATACTGCACATATTAAAACATTTCCTCTTTTCCTCCTCAGACTGGAGGCTTAGAGAAATTAAGAAAAAATGTTTTATTGTGTATAAATTATAAAAACTATTCTATTACAGTTAACTGAATTTTTACCATTATTCTTTATTTTTCTTAAGAAGGAACCTTCTCAGTTGCATTTCACTGCAAAGCTGACAGTTCTTGCCAGCTGGGAAAAATCCTTTGCCAGAGAGGAGATCTCCCACCCAATTTAATGCTGCAGCACAAGGAACCTGCTTCACACTCTTGCAGAATTTCAGACAATGCATAACGGCTCTCTTAGAATCTAATGCACACACACTGCCTGCTCCAGATAGTTTTCCCTAATGCTGGAGAGAAGACAACCACACTGGCATAAATAAACTGTAGCATGTTGTGACAATACATCCCTTTCCAGTCCAACAGCTGGAAGCAGAAAGATTGACTGAAGATGAAAGGGGATCCCTCCAGTACAGGTTCCAGCATCCTTGGGAACCAGATGGACTGAAATGGAAAACACAACTAAAATAGGCCACAAAATTCACTGCCAGGAGAGGTTTTCTTTTTATTCGTAGCAGTGCCAGATTTTACTAGAAAGAAACTTGCCTTGTCATAGAAACTAAATATAGGAAGGAACTGGAACCACCTTTGTCCTCTCCCAGCCAGTGCAGCATTGTTCCAGGTACATATTCCTGGTGTGGTCTGATTTGGAAAGACTCATGAAATAAAGTATTTTATCTGCCATTTTTAGTTTATTTCACCGCAGCGGTTTTAGGATAATTTTTCTTAAGCATTCAGACTATATTTCCTTTCTTTTTCTCATTACTTCTAGTTTTATCAACTTGGACTCCCTGAGGCAGCTTTTCCCAGTGCCTGCTTTCTGTCATTTCATATTCTTCTGTGTAGCTGCAATGGTTCTCTACAGTTACTGTGATATTTTTTTGTAAGACCTCTTGTTAAATGTCATTTGCAGATGTCATTACTGTTCTGTTTACTTCCCCCTTCCACTAATGAAGATGTGAAACAACACAGAACCCATCATTGCTCTTACTAGGTAGTCTCTGTCAGCCTGCAAGGCTGCTGTTTATCAGTACTCCTTCTTTGTGGTGCTTCAGTCTGCATTCATTCCCCATGACAGCGCTCTTACCTAAGTCTTTCCGAATTCATTTGTCAAGCAGATTTTTCTAAGACACTGTAGGAAAGGTTTTGCTGGTGTTTCAATCCAGCTTCATTGCCTCTGCTGTTTTCCCTTCTTGTACACTAGGAATTTTGGCCAGACAAAAAGCAACTGAGGAATAACAATGCATGTTGAGGTACCTTTTTTCCATCTTAAAATTTCCAATTTGAGGATCCTGTTCTGTGAATACTTGGTGCCTGAATGGCAGGCCCTCTCAAAGTCTGGGTTGGAACCAGCACTGATAATCTGTTCCTCAGAAAAGTGTCAAGGATTGCGATCAGATGTGTCAGACAACTTCATGTCCTGTTTTAGCTGCTGAATCAGCACGTGGGCAGGATGGGCCTTGGCTGACACATGACATCATGGTTCTCTTGTTCTCTGCCCCATGTTTCCTTTCAGGGGTGATCTTGCTGCTTCTCGATAAGCTGCGGAAGATGAAATGGGAGCAGATGTGGAGACTCACAGCAGAGCGGGAGCTAATGAGCATGCTGTCCACTTCACTGGCTGACCAGGTGAGTAGGACAATGCAGGACTGTGGGACAGCCACTGAGCCGTGGATTGAGGAAAGAAAGAAAGGGAAAGGGGATGAGACGTGGGAAAAAGCAGGGGAAAGCTGTTGTGCCTGTAGTCACCATTTGTTGAATCATTCTGGGGAAAATGTGGAAGAGAATGGAGATTTAGTCACAAGGTTCCTCTTAATACACTGACATTTTTACCTCCTCTGCTCAGATGATTCATAAGAGAGACAAACGAGGTTTTCAAGCTTTCATTTTCTGTCCTCCCTTCTTTAACATAGAACTCTCCAGACACTAGAAGTCCAAATATACTGTGTCTTTTCCCACTGGTTATTGTCTAATCAGACTTTAGTTTTAAGAGTCTCCTGACATTTCTTTACTGTTTCTGGCAGATGAGTCCCAGATGTCTTTTAATGTACTCCTTGCCACAACAGCCCTGTTACAACAAAAGTGCAGCTGTCTCCCTGCCACAGATAGGAAGCTGAGGCCAAGAGAAGAAATAGTGTGCCTAAACATAGAAATACAGTTTTTCAATTTGTGCTTCTTGCCAGCTCTCAGTTTAAGCCCAGAAACCCTGTTAATGTAATACTAGACCTGAACCAATAATTCTTGCTCAACAGCTTGAGCGTGTTAACTCGATACAGCATCATATTTAGATATTTGTTCTCCTTCTGAGCTACATCTGGCTCATGACCAGTCACCACAAAGGAAGCACGCTCCTTGCTGTGCACATGGAGATGTGTGCTTCGTACAGCGTCTTTGCAGGGTGATCCCAAAGCTCCTGAGGTTCATTAGAATGATTCCTGCAGCTTCACTGTGTTTTCAGTCAGGTCCTGAGTTGCTGCCTAATACCTGCATAGGGCGGAATTTTGCAAAGCAGAGAAAGGCTGCTTGTGTCTTCCCCTAATATGTTACCCTCAGATTGTCCTTTGTTACTTACTTCTCGAATGGAATGGCCGCTTAGAGGCAGAACACTTTCTGTCCCTCATGGTGCAGGCTGCTCTGCAGGTCTGTCCTACATGTCTTTTCCATAAAGTACATGGAGTACTTGTTGCAACAATAAAGTGCTAGCTAAAATCACACCAAGTAATTCACCTTGAAGCAGTGTAGCTGCCAGGATCACTTCCCTCCCCTTTATTAAAAAGTGGTGCAGTACTTAGTACCAGCAGGCACTGTGTTGTTTCCTGCCTGTTACTGTCCCTGGTGACTAGAAGAGGAACCACACCTCATGCCAGCAGTACAAGATAAATGTTTGAAAACTTTGCTGGAGTCCCTTAGCTCTGTGTGTCAGAAGAGCTTGTTCCTCTTGTCCAGATCTCTATATTGCCCCTTAGATTAATAGCACCCTCCACAGAAACAGAATTATGAGAAAGGTTTACAGACTTCACCTTGCATCACCATTGGAATTTCTGCCTGTGAGCGGGAGGACAGTCAGCTGCGGGAGGAGTTGAGATCACCTCACACACGGTAGAAACAACATACCCAAATGTTTCTCTGTTTTTTTCTGCTAGGATATCTTCAATGCAGTCATCAAACAAAATCCCTTCCTTGTCTACCAGCTCCCATGTTTCTGGAATGTGCAGCTTTCTGATCACACCCGTTCTGAGCAGTGCTACAGAGATGTGTCTGACCTGAAGGTATGTTGCACAGAAGGCTGGATGGGTGGTGTCCTTTGGGACAGAGAATGCAGGACTCCACTGTCAGAGAAAGATAAAACTGCCTTAAGTAGGGGGGAGACTAACACAGTTTATAAGGGCACCCTAACAGGGGAAGGAAATGTAACTTTGGCTTTGTGCATTTTGACTACTACTAGAAAAGTCAAATATAGATGCTGCTTTGGGGTTTGGCAAGATGTTAAAGAAGTGCTTTTCCTCTTACATTCTGTACCTGCCACCTGTGCCAGTGCAGCTTACTGCTGAATTCTTATTGCTGTCCCAGGTCTTAGCTCTTCCTAGACAAAGAATACAAAACCTTTCCTTTTTGCACTGGACAAGTTTGAAACTCCTTACTGAACATCTTTTAATAGAGTGAAATTCCCAGAGAGGATTGGGCAGACCCTAGGTAGAAAAGCATTAGCAGAAATGTAAAGACCTTGCTCACTTCATATTTAGCCTTTGCATACACTTAACCCAGTCATGTTGCCACTCATTTTTCCAGGATTTGTCCCCCTCCAAAAAAAAGGCTGAGTAAAAACCTATTAATTTAATGAAATGAAGCTATAGTGTCAGTTTAAAAGCACATTTTTCACTATTAACAAGTAGAATATAAAAGAAGGATGAGTTTTAATAGATTGGGTAAATGAACATCAATTGTGCTGTGGCCATTTTGAAAGACCGGGCTCAAAGACTAAAATGTAGCATGCAGACAGTTCAGAATTGAAGCTTGATTGAGCTTTGTCCAGGTGTAGAACAAAACTGTGCAGCAGTAGATTCCATCAGAATGTAGTAAATATTAGGTAGTTTTTGATGATTGATTTTAAAATTCAGATAAGGTTTGTATATTTGGATTATGTTTTGAGAATGTAGATGAGGTTTTAAAAAAAAAAGAAAGACACAAAACTATGGAAGAGGCTGCAAGGGACCTCTGGAGACTGTCCAAACCCCACTTAATGCAGGACCAACACAGACCCAGTTGCTTAGCGCCTTGTGCAGATGAGTGTCAGATCTCCAAACACTGAGATTCCATATGCTCCCTGGCCCCATGTTCCAGAGTTTGGCCACCCTCTTTGTACAACATATATCCTAAATCTAGCCAAGTTTTCCCTTGTAGCAATTTGTAGAGTAACAGCAGGAGTGTTCAGTATGAACACCAGATACTGGATGAATATAGAAAATCAATCACTCTCAGCACACTGATTACAAAAGCTATGCTTCCAAGGGACCAGAAGTTCTTCTACATGGGTTAACTGACCTGTCAAAACTGGCCAACATTGCTTGAATTTCTTATATAAAATTATATAAAGTATTCACAACTGACTCTTCAGGTGTGATCTGTAGAAGACAGCTTTTAAAGTTAAATCACTACTCTGTCAGTACACTAATCACTAAATGGTTTATGATATCTGTTTGTAGGGCAAAATCAACACAGGCACTTTAAAAGCATCATGGTTTTATGTCTTGTAAAAAAGTACTAGCAGAGATTTTAGCGCTGTGTTCACGTTGAGAATCAGGTCTGACAGCAACTGCAGGGCCTGAAACAAAAGGAAAGATGTATAATAGAGAAAATGTTTCCTAAAAGATGAACTTCAGAAAAATATACCTCCCACCTGTGACATATCACAGTACTTTGCTGTGAATTAGAGGCTGAGATTAATTTATATAATTGAGACAGTCAGATTGGACTCAGCACAAGGTAAAGACACAGCCATTTACAAGAGGAAAGGATACTGAAGCTGATAACAAGGATCAAGGGTTTGGTTCAGTTTCCAAAACACATTTGAGTCACCCCAGGGGTTCTCCATTGTCTCCGTTATAGGACTGGCAGATAAAACACAGACCTACAGGAGAAGATACCCTCTTGGCAAGGCAGCTGATGGGCAGGCAGGATAACTGTAAGGTGCTCTCAGTGTTGCTGTACGTCTGGATTTAGACAGCCAAAGTGTCATCATTTTGAGGCTGGTGGAGCTCACCTCAGAGTAGACACCTGATCTTCCAACTCCAGTGACTGTATTAACTAATCTGCTTCAGATGTGGGACATGTAACTCATATGTAACATCTACAAGTAAGCATTTGATAGAAGTATTTTAAAAACTAATTAAATAATTTCTTTCTTGTTGATTAAAAAATTTATCTTTACTATAATTCAGGCTTGGTTGTTTATTGCTGTTTATGTGTCACACTGTCAGTTCCCTTACAGCATAGGCAGTGAAGTCTAAGATGTGTAATATCCTTTACTGATTTTCTGGTCTGAGGTATTTTAACTCAATAAGGGGTGCAGACACATAAGCAATTTCTTCAGCTAAACTGGACTTATTCACACTACTAAAATATTCCCCTACATACTAAATCAGGGCTGAAATTTTTTACCTTGAAAGGGAGGCCAGAGCCTTATCTTGTGTACATAAAACCCCATGGTTTCAATAAAGCTTTTCCCATTTTTTAAAGCAGTTAAAGAACTGGCCCTCAGGCAGCACTGTTTCAAATACTTCATACAATTTAAAAAAAAAAAAAGGCATAGGCCAATTAAAGTTGTGAATTTGCATTATGAAAACTATCAAAATTCTAGTTCTGTAAAGAAATCAGCTGGTTTGGTATATGAGTCTCACAAAAAATTAACAAGTGTCATTACCCCCAGTTAAAAATTTCACCCTTAAAAATCACCAGTTAGTTCCATGGCATTTGATATAAATGGTACAACACAACAGATTTGGCACATTCTATATTTCATGGTAAGACTGGAATGAGAAACAAGGTAAAACAAACCTCCAGGGTAAGAGGGAAAGAAAGACAGATTTTGAAGTTTGTAGTGGGGGATAAAGAAGGATAGCACAGGAAAGAAAGAAGTGAATGGAGAGATTTAAATTCAAAGGTAAAGCTGACCCAGTCAAGTTTTCCTCAGCCAAATCAGAGTGCCTTCCTCCTGTCAGACTGAAAAGGTGCTAATTTAATTCCATCTGGCCTCAAAGTCTGTGGGAGTTGAGGATTTGTCATCTCTTATACACAGCATTGTGTCAAGTAAACTTGAACCCCCAGGGCTGGCGGCTGTTCAGGGATCTGTGTGTATGGACACTTCTTTGCTGCTTTGTTCACATTTATGCAAGGCTTAGGGAGCAGCTGAATATTTCATATTGCTTGAAGAGGAGTCTAATCACCTTTTTCTCTTTTTAGTCCTCATTAAGTTTCATCTCTGTCCATTTTATTGATTTTTTTTTTGGTGGGGGACTGATCTGAAACTTAGGTTCATTTATGCATTGCTTTTCCTAGGTTAGGCCCTGCTTTTGCTTGCTTCTTGGTTAGTAGTTTGTTCCTGTCTGTAAGGAAATCTCAGTTACTATGATTTGGCACAAACCTAATGGCTGGAAAAGTACTATGAAAGAAGGTAATGAATTTTGATATCTCTGACAATGAATCATGACCTCACTGAATGAGTCAGTCATGAAGTCTGGTTGTCAAGGATACAGGTGCTATTTACATACAGACAATCTGGTAATTCACAATCACAAAAATCAGATGCTGGACTCTTCAATGGAAATGTATCAAATTATTAGAATTTACACACACTCCAACATAGAAAAATGCTTTACAACCTACTGATGGCTTTTCAAACTAGTTTTGAATACAGCTGATACTAAATCAGCAGGTAGATAAATAATGAACCTCATAAATTCCTCTTTGGGAACTTATGTTCTGTGATTCGCCATGTCCTCCCTGGGAATGTCGTCCACACTGGGATGACTGTGTGATATTGCTTACAGAAGTTTAAACAGCTTATTTTCCATAACTATTAATACATCATTTCAGCTCTGCCTCAGACATGACCTATTGCACCTCTTTGTGTTCCAGTCCGTGAGCCGCCCCATGCTGTCCAAGCACTTCAGCTCTGATCTGCAGCCCTTATGCCATTCTGCAGCCTTGCACCTTTTAATGCCAATGAAGGAAGAGCTGCAATGAGAGGAGTAAGGGCTTGAGAGGGTCAAAAAATACCCCTCCTTTGAGTGAGCATTGGAGTCAGTCAGGTGCTTCTGCCCTTCCAAACAGGGAGCACCATGGGTTTATAGGGCTGGTTTTGCAGGCAGGAGGCCTCTCATTAAACACTGGTACAGGAGTTGAAGGAAAAGAAGTTGAAGAATCCTTCTGAGAACAAATAAAGACCTTTTAAAAGTACAAGGCATGGACGGTCTGTCAGCTTAGTGCCATACAGCAGTGGCAGTAAGCAGGGGAGTAAAGTAATCCCTGGGACCATGGGCACCAAACTAGGCGGGGCAGGGATTTGAGTCACACATCCAAAAAGCACTGCCTGGACCTCAGGGTTGCTGGCTACTCCAACCTGAGTCTCTTCCACTTACGTAGTTTAGAAATATCACATTGAAATCTTCCTGTTGACATTTTTATGAAGTACACAAACCTTTCTGAGGAAATTGGTTCTTTTATTAAACCATTCATTTCTGATAAAACACAGTTTAAAAATAAAGTTTCCAGATATCTCTAATCATGGCATAAGTTACACATGTGGTGCATATTTGCAGTGTGATTTGGGGCATATTCAAATTTGTCAAAAAGCCTATTGAGATGGCATTAAAGTGACATATATAGGTGGCTTTACCGTGCAGATTTGCCGAATGTTTAACTCCCACTAATTTCAGTGGGAAGTGTCTGGTTACCTAAGCAAAGAGTCTAGTTTTTTAGAAGGAAAGCTTCCTGTTTACAAAATACCACTTGTTTACCTAAACTGTGAAACGCTCATGGGCTTAATTAAGGATATCTTTTCAGTGCCTTGCAAAATTAACTTCTTTAAGCTTAAATTTAAGCTTAATTTATTCTTATTTCTTACCCTTCAGCCTGGAAAGCAGGTATATAATTATACAGGATATCCTGTGCTCTCTGATTCTGGAAGGGCTGAAGCAGAGTGAGAAATTATCAAGATGTGTCTTTGGGTAAAAAAATGGAAGAGACTGTAGTAAGGAAACATTTGGCCAAATACTTCTTTTTTTAGAGAGAAAATGCTTCAGGGGAAAAAAATGGTTAAAGACGCCTATAGAAATAATGTTGTATTCAAGCTTATTGTTTAGTGGTTTGAACATCATATTTGAAATATGTAATCTCCCCAGAGATTAAATGCAGATGGCAATGTAAGGAGGTTTGCTAGGATTTTTGTTTTCAGTGTATTTCCGTACAGATAATGGTTCTTAGGGCCCTCCCAGACTCCCACAGCATATGACATCCTCTCTTCCCTTCCATCTCAGATCCCACTGCCAGTCCACGAGGCTCCCACTGTGTCATCATTTAAGTGCCTTGGGTCAGAACCTGGGGAATAAGTAGGAACTATGGGTGCAGTTAGCCTGTTTTAGGCCACAAGCGTATGGAAGTGTTCCAGGAGGCTGGCTGTGTGTAATCAGGGAGTGGTAATGGTTGCTGATTAACTAGGATGGTATTAACAGAAATGTGGATAGTGCCAAATTGCGTAATGACGACTAACCAAGTGTTAAATAGATGTGGAATTTTAAGCTCTGATCTAAATTGCTAAATGAAGATTAAGGAAGTGTATTTTTTCTTAGTTCTCAGGAGGCTGTGATCAAGAGTGGGAAGGATCTGTAGGTCAGCCTGAAGGCTAGCATTGCTCCTGAGGTGTCTACCCAGATAAGGGCACTGGAATTTTTTATTTCTAGCTGCAGTTTCCTCTGTAAGCCAGCAGAGCTTTGGAATAGCTTAGAAACTAGAAGAAGAAATAAACACAGTATTATGGTGCTATTCAGCCTTGGAACGGGGATGTTGGAGTAATGAGATTCTCAGTTTCTAGATTCACTTTCTCTTTTTAATGTGGAGATAACAGTCTTCAAAAAAAGCAAATTTTTTTTCCTTCTGATTTCCCTATAGTCTCTTGCCAACTGATCTTCTTTATTTCTCCAATCAATTTACTGTTGTGCACAATAAAGTCTCTAATGCAGTGGCCATAGCTTTACCTGTGCAGTCTTTATCATGTACCTCAGTGATGCCCGTGACAGTCTATACAAGAGTGTCTTGGCCTGTACAAATTGTGCTGTAGCTGGTGGTGCAATACACTGTATCAGACAGCCAGAACTGAATGCAAGTTTGTGGGCTGACATAAAAAAAGAATATGGTCTTTGGATGTAGTGTTGCAAATCAATGATTAAGAGTCTTGTTGCTTTTTGTAACTTGCTGTTCTTTTTTTATGCTTTCATATATTACATAGTATTTATCTAATTGTGTTACATTTGGAAAGCAGCCTGCTTTTTTGCTAGACCTGTTTTGTGGTTTTTCTACCTCAGGTCATCCAGATGGTTGCATAGTTCCTTGATGCTCTTTAGCACATCATTTTAGCACACGTTGGCATGTGCTGTCCTTCTTGATTAAAAAATTAGCTTTTTTGGATATTCATCAGCTCCATTCAGCTTTGTGCAGTTCACTCCAGGCTCCCCTGACATCAGTGTACATGCAGCATCCTGACACGTTTCAAATCTGATCAGATCTGAACCACCAGCTAAGCCCTTGACACATACCAGCTTCTACTCACACAACAGATCCTGAAGCACAGCAGCAAAGAGCCTCTACACTGACAGCTGCAGTTGTCTGGGTTTGAAATCATCTCTCACACAACTGGGTAGAGACATTAGCAAATACCCGGCTGTGATGTGAGACGATGTGTGTTGATGGGAAATTGCTGCAGTACCGAGGAGCCTGTCCTGTGAGAATTTCTGGGGTTATCATCATTAGCCATGTCTGTGTTCATCGTCCCCAGGTCTCTGGGTGCTCAGAGTGCTCAGCAGAACTGGGATGCTTGTGAAGATGAGGGTGCTCGTGAGTATCCAAAAGGAAGCTCACATGAAGTGTAGGAGCAGTATGGAGAGCACACAAAAAGTTTTTCTTAACAAGTATCTTTTGTCCCAGTTGCCAGCTTCTTAGCTTTCTTTGATCCACTCTTAAATAAATACAAGTTACCAGCAGACAGTTTCCATTCTATGCCTGCTTGTAAAAATGCATGCTGGTACCCTGTAAAAACTGCTAAATAGCCCTTTAGGTTCCTTCAGCCCTGTGCTTCTGTTACACGTGCCCATTTCCTCGAGGGAGGATTCAGTCATTGAAATTTTTTTCAAGCATTAATGCCTTTTGTTGCAGTTAAATACAATGGATGAAATATGTCAAGTTCTTCTCAAAGAAAGGAGATTTTGAAGATCCATTTTTCAGTGGTGAAAATCTTTTATCTTAAGTTTATGCCCTTACCTGCCCAAAGCTCCTTTCATTTATATGGTGGTCTGTATTTTCACCACATGATGCAGCAACATGTTACTGCACAGTTATGCTACACTTCTGAACATCTGGACAAATGTAAAACCAGCAAAGGATGCAGCATTACCTGGGAGAAATATCTACACCAAGTATTTTTTGTCCAAATAATTTCCCAAATTTATGCAGTGTGTAGATGCATCGTAATCTTTATTTAAGGTGTTCCTATAACTGGAAAAAGCAATTTGCCAATATCTGAAATTATCTTTTTCCCCTACAGTTGCTTTTCTTTAACTGCATGTATGGTTTTCTGACATCCTAGTAGGCTTAGCAATGAAATCCCAGGAATGGATAAAACTTTCCTTATCAGGAGATATTTCATGGGTGTTGGGTATGTAGAATAGAGTGCCATAGCTTTTATGGCAGTATAAATACTCAGTGGAGCAACTGTGTTGTTTGCTGAAGTTAGTCCAGGACAAATTCAGGCTGCATCCTGCTCTTTCCTCATCCAGTCTGCTCACTGGGCAACAAATACCAGAGAACTCCCTGTTCTTGTGGAGCTGTGTTGCTGACACCAAGGGAACTGCGTTCATCTTCTCCGGACTGCTCCAGTTGTACGTGCTGTGCTTCAGCTCTGTGTGTTCCCTCCCTGAGCTGTGATGTTCAGAGCAAAGCTGACCATGGACCGGCTCGGCTGCTGGTGCTGCAGCTCTGTGCTGTGTGTGAGTGACACGGTGTCTTCACGCAATTCACTTAATGGATTCAGAGAACTTCCAGAACTTTGAGCTTGGAAACAGTCCCAAGGGAGACTCTTGTTTTTGACCTCTTTGGAAGTCACAGGAATAAAACTGAATGCTAAGTATTTGGTGATTTTTTTCTTAAGTCTGAAAAACAGCATCTATAAAATAAAATCATTCCTGCAAGCCACTACCGACTCCCTCTTGGTTTTTCCTTAGGGCCCCATTCCCGTTCCCACTGGCAGCAATGCAAAGTTACATCACTGCAAATGAGGATCAGGCCCTTTATGCCAGCATTGCAGTTTAAGTCTAGGCCACTGTGAGAGTCATCTCCCATTAGCAGAGGATAAATATCTGCTAGAAATTGGAACTCAAAGGGTGAGGAGTTGTACTGTGTCACTGTGTTGTGTTAATGCAACGGGATCAGTCTTGTTTAAATGAAGCAATAGCAAAAAGGAAGTCAGATTAATCAGTCCTTTTTGAACTATTTAAATGGGTATAGGAATTAATTTCAAGCTTTTTCTTCTTAATACCTAACCAGGAAAGAGACTGCCTGGCCTGAAACAGTGAATCAATTTCATTAGCAGAAACAGTCATGTGGAAATCTGAGATAAATGTTTAATACCTACATCACTGTGTCCCTTCTTTCCATCTTCTATCCATAAACTCTCAGCTCAATGATTAGAGTTGTGGAAGCACTTATGAGGAGCCGCTTCTCAACCTAGCATAGCACCCTCACTCAAATGTGCAGGTGATACCATGGAAGAGTTTCCAAGCACATCATCTCCAGAGTGTGCAGTTACTTGTGGAAGACAGGGCAAAGCCTTCCCTGTAAAAAGACAGAAGGAAGTCTGGGTAGTTTGTGGGTTGTTTTTCTTCTGTTTTTAAGAGGGCAGCACACTGAACACACATAAAAAGAGAAGGTAAAGCAAATCTGTATTCTAACAGCAGGATGTCTTTTCTCTTTTTTCCCCTCTGAGGTGATTCACTGGAACTCACCGAAGAAGCTGCGAGTGAAAAACAAGCATGTGGAGTTCTTCCGCAACCTCTACCTGACGTTCTTGGAATATGATGGGAATTTGCTGAGACGGGAACTCTTTGGCTGCCCCAGTGAGGCAGATGTTAACAGTGAAAATGTAAGTGGGATGTCTAAGGCTTGATGATATTAAAGGTGGTTCATACAAGGCACAGGATGTCTGAAGACTTGGAGTTGGTTGTGTGGGTGGTGTGGGGCAGTGGAACTCAGGAGAATTAAAGGCAATACTCAGATTCCCAGAGTGACGCTGCGAATCATTTAATCCCTCTGTGCCTCAGTTCCTCACCTGTAAAACTGTTGTATTAATCCCATCTTTACCCTGTGTTTTGCTGCTTTTTTTTGTCTACTTTGCCCTTTTAAAATCCCCAACAGACATAACATCACAAGCTCAAAATGAGGATTTGGGCTTTTATTCCGTTAGGCCATTTTGCAAATCTCACCCTTAAGCCTTGCCCTGGTTTCAGCTGGGATAGAGTTCATTTTTTCCTTAGTAGCCAGTACAGGGCTGTGTTTTGGATTCAGTATGACAGACCTATAACTTTCCAGGAGGTCTTGTTTCTTGCTGTGTATTTGTTCAATATACAGTGATGTCAGTTTTGTCTAGGAGATACTAATGCACAAATAATGAAGAAGAAATAAAAATAGCAAGACTGCTGGATTTAAGTCTGTGAATTTTTGCTGTGCTGCAAACTACAGAATGAGCAAATGCTTCAAGGTACACATAGGCTGTGAGACTGCAGGTTTTTTTCTGTATTTCCCTTAACCAATCAAAGCAGTATTTATGTGTATCTGCATAACATTTGCAATCAGAACCTTTCACACTAAGCAAATCCTTTGAAAATGATTGAAATCAAGGATGTTTACCCACAGATTCATGTGTACGTGTATGCCTGTGCATTAGTACATATAATTCCAAAGTGAAAAGCTGTTAACTGAAATGCTTATACACAGATGTATATGAACTCCTTGTGTATGATGTGGGCTCTGGAGATTTGTAGACCAAGTAGTAATTTTGGCTACATAGTCTGAAAGGAAATAAAAAGGAATCTGTAACACATTATTCAGGAAAAAAAACATTTCTAAAATATGCAATGTTGTCTATATAAAAATCAATTAAGCAAAGCCAGTATGATGTACACATTAGAAATTAAGAGGAAATTGACAATCGATATCATCACTGAGGCTGGTAGTGTTTCCATTTAGTCTGTGAATAAAATGACCACAGGAGATGCCATTCCCATAGTTTTAAATATAGTACTCAGAGACTGGATAGATATATTTTAACCCAAGGCACAGCTTCCCAGACACTTATTTTACCATCTCATTGTCTTCTGAAAAGAATGGGGCTTAACTGGGAGAGACAAGGAGGTGAGGGAGAACAAGGGAGAGAATGAGAGAGAGAGAATGAGAGAGAGGGAAGGTGAGTGCACCACCAGAGCAAAAGCACATGGGGGAAGAAAATCCTCTGCAAGAGGCTTTTAGACAATCAAGTGAACTAAATGTGATAAAAGACCACTAAGAGCCTCACCCTCAGAGATATCAAGATACAAGAGACAGAGTAGAGGGTACAATAGGAGGATAAAAAGTGACTGAGACATTAAAAGAAAGACAACAAAACACACCTTTATCACACTTTGAGAATGCAGGTTAAAATTATTCTGAATTTCAATATGTTGTGTGGGTTCAAAGAGCACAAATGCAGTCACAGACTTCTTGCTATATATTCCAGAGCTCTGTAAATCCTTAATAAACAGATTTACTCAGATGACAAGTTGCTTGGGAGCAATGCAGAGCAAATGCAAGTCCTTGCTGTAAATGGCAGTCCTTAAAGTTTAAAACGACACATTTTACTGTACTTGTGTGTGGTTGACAGACACTGGAAATGACTAACTGTTCAAGCCTGTTTCTTATTCAAGACAAGTAGAACGCAATATGGTATATGGTATGGCTTGTGTCTGAAAAAGAAATGTAACTCATTCCTCCGTTTATAAATTCTATAAATATATATATATATATATATAAATATAAAGATACTGGAAGAGGATGCACTAGACATACAAAAATACATGATTCCGAATTTCCCAAGAGACAACAAAAAGTTAACGGCCTTCTATCAAAACAATCAGATACAGGAAAAAATCCAACTTCAGAAAACTTAAGAGCAGTCACTTACGAGAAGACATTATTTTGTTTTGTTTTAGTTGCCCTTGATGTAAACTCCCCCCTAAACTTGACTATGTCCTTTTATTCTAGAATATAGCAAGCAAGTTTCAGCTGTGAAGTTATGAGATTCTAAGAATGGGATTATCGTGAAAACCACTTTTTCTCTTGCTCTGTGCTGTAGCATATACAGTGTCACAGGTGTCCTATTAAATACAGCACATTCCCGTGATCTGTTGCAGGATTATCTTTAGAAGCAGAGCATCTCCTAAGGTGAGGAGGAAACCACTGTCATTCCTCCCAGTATAAGAATTAGGGGACATGAAGTGGAAGTAGCAAGTAGCAGGTTCAAAACAAAGACATTTCACTCACGATGTGATGAAGCCTTGAGCAGGAGATAATGTTTCTAAAACTATACATATCCTCAAAAATTACTCTTCTTGGAAAGAAAATCCATCATGGGCTTTTAAGGTTTGGTGCTGAAAGTCCTTGAACCACAAGTTGAGGTCTAGGTGGGAGTTTTGAGAAACGCTCACTGTACACTCACCCTGCTTTTACCCTCCCCTAGGCAGCCAGCTCACAGCTGGAGACAGGATGCTGGCCCAGGTGAACCTTCAGTTTGACAAGATGCATTCACAGGTTTCCATTAGGATTCATAGGCATATATGTTACATAAAAAGCTATAATTTCTCTTAAGTCAAGTATGTATGAGGTAGGAATTACTGTTTTAATAACCTTTTCTATTATTTTTCCTCTTTTCTCTGAATTGAGACTGGCATCCCGAAATACAGGGAGGCTTTCTTATGTTAGGCAGTGTACAGGGGTAAAAGGTGCTCCTTCAGCTGCCTGTGCTTCTCTGCCCTGTGGACCAGTGGACAAAATGTTAGAACAGCTCTGCTGTTAATAATTGGAGAGAATTACTTTAGCCCTAAATGCACTGAGCCCTGCTGTGGAAGAAGCAGTGGCTTGGTGTGTCTCACTCACAGTCTGGCTGTATCAGAAGATACCCTTAAGGTATTGTAGCAATATACCAGCCACTGCTTTTCTACAGCTTAATATTTGTAGTGATGTTCTATTTGCAATACAACCTGTAATTAAGGCATCTCATTTGTAATGCAAATATCTGCAAAACAGGAAAAGGAAGTGTGGCAGTGGGTACTGTTGGGCTAATTCTTTTTCTCTAAGGCCCCTTTACACTTCTCACCAGTACAGAGATGGCCTTAAAATGAATGTAAATTATGTATCTTCCCTTTTCAAGGACTCTTAACAGTGCCAGAGAGAGGCAAAGGGGCATTAGTTTAAAAGGTAATTGGACCTCACTTTAATCTCTTTCACCCTTCCTCTGTGTATCCATGTGAATGCATGTATGCTTAAATATATATTATGTCTATATGCATGTGGAAGTATCAGTACTTTTCTTTTTCTAATGTTTGCTAAGAAAGTATAATACCACAGAGTGAATTTTAAGAGGTCTGAAGGCCATCTTCAGAAAATGTACTGCACAGTCCTGATCTAATTAGATGCTGATCTTCAGCTTCACCTATCAGGTCTATTACTAGGTTCCAAAGCATTGCAAATAGGAATGGATAGAAAGGTAGGGCTCAGAAACTGAAATCCTGGAGGCAAAAAAAAAACAGACTAGGATTTTTCTGTTTATGTAAACATGCATATATATATGTCTATGTGTACATGAATGCTTCATCTTTTCCTTAAAATATTCAAGCTAAAAGACCCTCTGTGTGGCAGGGAGGGAGCAGGAGCCTGCCATAGAGCAGTACCTGAAGTCCCCCTCATTCACTATGTGCTGAAGTGAGGTCACGCAAAGCAGACTCTTCTCTGCAAGTCGGTATTACAATCATCCCTTTGTCTTCCGTGTACATTCTGAGTGGAAAATTCAGAATATGAACCAAATCTTCCTGTAAACGCAGTAATTGACTTGAGTGGCCCTTCGATCATGTCCTTAGTCACTCCATCCTATTTACTCCATGCTACTTCCCCTTTCCCTCTCCTTTCTTATTTTGATGCAATGCAGAAGATTTTTGGGAAATCCAAGAAGGCAAAGCTTATAGTAGTCTAAAATTTGAACATTTTCTATTGGCTTTTAATGCTTATATTCAGCATTTTATTTTAAAGGACCTGCTGTAAAGCCTAAAATATTTCAACAAGATCTTCAGCCAATCTCTGTAGTTACTCTATGGTGTAGTCATTGTAAGCCTGATTTTAGACAGAGGCACACACTCAACCTTTTAGCATTCTCATAAAACTTCTTTCCTGCAGACAGCTTCTCACCAGGTACTTCTGCCAAAGCATTAAATCTGAAGGTTGAATGGAGTGTCCCCTGTTAGTGAAGCCTGTGTCCTGATCCAAAGCCCAGAGCAAGATCAGTGGGAAGTGTATCACTGATTCCATTCAGTTTAAGAAAAGGACAGTAGATTCCCATTAGAGAAGACTTTCAGGAAACACAAGAGAAAAAAAAATGTGTGCAGGTTTTTCCTTTCAGATTTTCAAACCAGCAATACAAAGAGACAGTGTAAAAAATTCCAGTTGTCCCTTAACACACTTGCTTAGATGTGTACTTACATACTAAGTATGTTTTTACTTAGTTACTTTCTTTGTGCAAAACCAAAGATTCTTAATAGTAGCAGAAGGCTGTGCATGCCGGCTCAGAGTATCCACCAGAAAAGAGGGAGATTCTAGCAAGGTACCACACGGTATAAACACTACTAACAAATTCAGCAATTTTTGAGAGACTAAAAAGAGCATGCAAATGAGGCTTCCAAGTCAGTATCACAGCCCTGAACTTGCAGTCAGACTGATGCTTTGAGTACCCTTTGCTCCTGCTGAATTTCAAGAGTACAGCCTCCTTTGTATAATTGCGATTTAAAGTTACTATTTTGTGATGTCATAGTCTTTCTCTAGTAATAACAGATGGTATATGGCAGTTTTGAGGTGAAATCTTCACTTCCCCAGCTGTGTTATTTCTATTATTGTAACTGTTATTGTTATTAAATGCTGAGCTGGCAGACCATCCTGTTACTTGCCTGAAAGTTGCCATTATACTGCTTTCAACTGTTTATGATATTATTAAGTGGAGGAGCACATGGACTGGGATTTTTTTTGTCACGCTGTTATGCCCTTTTTTCCTTTTCTCACATTTTTTTAAAGTGAAACATGGGGGAAAGCTTGGAGGTTTGCCCACACCAAAAGGTCTGATGACCTCTTCATGAAAATACTCCATACCTCTGAGAAGGAGCTGACTTTTGGGCCAGGAACATGTCTTTTGCCAAGCTGGTGAAAACTTAGGAAAATTTTAATGCTGAAAAATCACGGCTTACGCATTGCCAGTAATGTTTGCTTTGACTTTAAAGAGGCTCAGGTCTCTGG
Organism: Eulacestoma nigropectus; assembly: GCA_013397775.1. NCBI lineage: Eukaryota > Metazoa > Chordata > Aves > Passeriformes > Eulacestoma > Eulacestoma nigropectus. Next base: position 1,199,082 of record VZTE01003915.1, on the reverse strand, counting down.
AGACTCTTTCCTAGGTTTGTGCATGGATACATCTGACCAGATTATATTTATGCCAGTGACACAGCAGGGTCGGGCATGCTGCAAGTAGGGGACCTGGACAAAGACTGGTTTTTTCTGTGACTGTTTCCTCTGAATCATCCATGCCAGGTTCTGACTGGACAGTAGAGCTGAGTGCAGGAACCTGTATTTGGTCTGTGTTCTGAGGGGCATCCATTGCCCTCTGTGATGTCCAGACAGTAGGGAGGAGAAAAAATCCAGATGCACATACAAAAGATGAAATCCAGGTCAAAGGCAGCAAGGAAAAAGAGTGTTTGTACCAGGAAGAGGAAAGGACTGATGGGTGTCCGTAGGTGTAGGGAGCTGGTAGAGTGCATGAATAGGGAGCATGGGACGAGACACAGGGCTGGGGCTGACTTAGACCCATAGAACTTGCTGCTTGTCGAGGACCAATCTGAGGAAAAAAAAGCAAGGTGACCTACCTGTCAAGACACTGTGCTGCTGCAAGGGGGTTTGGGAACAGCTCAGCCAAAAATGTTTGTCAGGGGTCTGGGGAAAGGAGATGCAGAGGACTAGCAAATCTGACATCTGCAGCTAAGATCAAGGGGAGTTGTACTTAATGTATACAGAACTGTCTGAGATACTACACATGCCTAAAAACTGGATCCTCACTTGTGTTGTATATCTGCAGTCAGAATAAGCCGTCAGTTCCGTTTAGCAGGAGTATGAGTGGTTCTCACGTGCTACAGCAAAATTCCTCTTGCCAGGTGAGTTTGCTCAGGCATTACCCTCTTTGTCCTTAGCACAGCTTTGTTTCACAGAAGGCTCAATTTGGCCCATAGCAAATGTGCAAAATTTTATGGTGTGGGAGGAATAAGAATTTAATTGACGTGGGATTAGTCTGGCTTTTATTACTGATCATTGGAGAGGCCAGAAGGACTTTATGTAGGTCATCCAAAACAAGACTCAGTGAATGCTTTTTCCTCTTTACATCATCATCTGCTTTGTTTATGCTATGCTAACGGCTACTGTTAATTCACACACTTTGAAAGTGCTAAATGTTGCAATCCAAATTGCCTACTGGTGGGAACTGGCACAGCTACATAGGAGAAGATGAAACTGCTTCAGTTTATAACCAGATTTTACTTACATCCTGGGCTGGTGTCAGTTTTCATTTCAGTGGCTAAGCTGGGTTGATTCTGTGCTATGAAACTTAACTGCACACACCTGGGAAAAGGAAAGATGATCTGAAAGTTCTAAGTTTTCATCTAAGCTGCTCGGTTCTTGTTGTGTTAGTGTGATACTGAGTGACTTAAGCCTGGAGTCGCCTCACCTCAACTTTAACACTTGATGAGAGAGCCTACATTAGGAGTTTTATCCCCTTCCCCAAGATCTAAATGGTTTCTAGACTCATAACATTGTTTGTTGGGGGGGGGCTTTGATCTTTTTTTAATATCTAATCCCTCAGAAAATATTTCTGATCTTGGATTTTTAATCAATCTCATCTGTTACGAAGTCCTGGGTTTGGTGGGAAGTCAATTATTTCAGTGACACAGCAGTTTAGAAAAAAAACCAAGCCAATCACAGATTTGCTTACATTAGGAACAGCCTTAGGAAGGAAGGTTTATGAGCAGAGTAACCAGTGTGCCAGTGAAAGGTACATGCTGTGTTGCCATGTATCATATGGATCTGCCATCTGTCATAGGGGTAGAAAACACCTCATCTCATAGAAATGTGTTAGACAAGTAGACCTGGAAGATCAAGGCTAAGTTATTTCTCTGACCAGCCTAGCTTCAAAGACTACTTTTGCTGAGCTGGAGCCTGATCCCTTGCCACAGCTGGTTGCCCAGAGAAATAATTTATCCCATATTTCTGTATGTATTTGTCTCTTTGGGCATTATGCATAACATGATCGCCATTTTTATTTCTGAACCAAGTAGCACCATGATGCTAATGAAGGAGTGTGTTGTTGCCCGCAACAGTATTTCCTAAGAGAACATCTACCCCACACAGTCTGAAAATAATACATTTTTCAACTGTGAGAGTGTTTCCTAGAGGTGACATTTCCCACGTGCTCAGTGGCAAGTAGCCTTAGCATTGAAACTCCTGTAGAAACACAGAATCTTTGCTAAGCAGGTACTTGCTTATGAGAACACATGCTGTCTCTCTACAGCCGAGAAATCTTTGCTGTATTAGGCATATCATTATCAATATAATGGAGCCATCCATAATGGGGATGCCATCTTTTTATCAAATCAAGCTGATATTAAGGTCCTTATTTTGATTGTGCACTGTATTTAAGCATCTGTTTGCATAGATCTGTCAGCATTCCAATTATAAACGCATCTTTTCAAGAAGACATAATGTGGGAGAAAACTTCAAACCAAGCTAAGAGTTTTTTGTCTTTAAATAATGGATCCACATAATATGTAGAAAATATTATATTAGAGAAATTTTATGTGATTGTGTAACAAAAATAATAATACGAATTATATAAATAACTGAGAGATAAATGTAAGGATATATATGTGTCCATCTTAGACAATGTCCTGTCATTTGAATGTTTGGCATCTTTAACATTCTTCATTTCAAACTTGTGTATAAAATGGCCGAATCTCCCCTGGCTCAACTTAAGGCCATTTCCTCTCGTTCTTTCGCTTGAGACGTGGCAGAAGAGACCAACCCTCACCTCATTAAAACCTCCTTTCAGGTAGCAGTGGAAAGCAATGAGGTCCCCCAGAGCTTCCTTTTCTCCACACTAAATAACCCCAGTTCCCTCAGCCACTCCTCATAAAACACATTTTCTAGACCCATCACCAGCTTTATTGCCCTTCTTTGGACAGGAGGAAGGACAGGAACAAAACCCTGACCCTACAAAAAGTAGTGGAAAAAGCAAGATTTCCTTTTCCCTGTAGCAGAAGGGATCTTCTGCTGTTTGCTGCTCTCTTTCACCTCCATCACCAACTTTGTGATTTGGTGAGTTTCACCATCAAAAAGGTGGAAGTCCTAAGAAGCTGTGTCTCCTCCTCCCACACAGGGCTCAGTAGTGCACAAAGCCATAATTTAGCTCCAAATGTTATTCTTGAACTCATAATTAAGTATTTATAGGCTCTTAGCTTTCAATCCAAATGCTATCTGGTAATTATTCAGTCACTGCCTGATTAATAACTGCTGTGCAATTAAAGTCTTCTAGCCTGGTCATTTGTACATTCAGAAGGATAGTAAGGTACCCCTAAAATGTGCATTGCTGTTGTTTTAACAATTTAAATTTCGATCATCTCCTTAATAATTCTGTTAAGGGCACACTGATGTCCCTTTTCAAGAAAGAAACAGAAAGATACGAGATGCTTTCTAGTGATTGTTGTAAATATTGAGTTTAATTCAAATATTATTTGAATGTGATTTAGAAAATAGAGTGCAGGCTCAGCTGAATGATGATTTGTAAAGCAGAAAGAATGAAACTCAAGGATACGTAAAAGAACTCTTGATTTCTGTTCCACCTAAAAGAGATCTCGATATCAATAGAAGTTTTGCCTGAGTAAAGATTTGTCAAGATTCAGACTCTCATCTTTCTAAAAGCAGTCCCTCTTGAGGGGTGTTTTAAGATCTGTGAAGAACAATAGCAGAGAAGAATGACAGCCTGATCCAAAACTCATTGAAATCAGAGTAGGTATTTCCATTGTTCAGAAGAAGATTATAGAGTGATGTACAGGAAAATACCAGGAATTATTCCATCAGCCTTCACAGGAAAGCATTCAGTTATAAGCACTGTGGATGGCAACCATTATGCTTATAGTTCCAAGAACAACAGCTCTTCTTAACACAGTATTAGAATAAAAAATACCTACATTTTCCATATTTTTTTCTTCAAGATGGTGAAACTATTACTTTAATCATTCTGAGCAGGACAAAAAGATGTCTATAATTCAATAATCTTTATAACGAAATAATTTTGACGTACGCTGTGATTTTTATCAAAATTTGTAAAATTCCTATAAAATGAGTATTTTTCTCATTTGCTGATTGATATTTTATTAATTGACTATTCTTCTTACAGGATGCTTTTAAGAAATTAAATGTAAAAATTATACCTTTATTCATAACCTACATTTTAGTGCAATAGATCCTGAACTCAATTTCACTTGTTAAGACTATAAAAAATTTTCATCTTCATAACATTTTACTGCAGGTATGACTGTTTTTTCCTTTTAAATTAATGCATTTTCAATAGCCTAGCTAGATGTTCGGCTTTAAAATCATAGAATAGTATAATCATAGAATAGTTTGAGTTGGAAGGGACCTTTTAATGATCATCTAGTCCAACCCCCAAAATAATTAGTTTAGGAATGGGATTGGTCATCTGCATAGACATTTGGTCAGTTTTTCTCTTCTACCTTTGCCCAGAGCTAAACTTTTATTCTCTTAAAGCTACATGTCTAAGAGACTTGGGATTGGATTGCTTTGAGATGCCCATTTTGACTTTGAAGGGGCTTGGTTTTCAAGGGAGCCAAGAAGTTATCTACCATCCTCCAGATTTCTCGAACTAGGCATCCAGAAGCATAAATCCCATTAAAAGTGTAGGCTTAATTCTGGCACCTCTGCAGTAAACAGAACATCATTCTCAAGAGAAGGAGTAATGATCAGTTGAAGACATTACTTTTCCAGCTGTCTGTCCATGCTGTTAGCAGCAGTTACTGTTCTCCAGCAGAGGCAGCAGAATGGGAATCTCTCAGTGCTGAATCTGCTGCTGAGCGTTGTCTAGTGGAGTATGTCTTTGACTAGTGTGAAACACTGCTTCTAGTAAGGATGAAGTTATGCATCACATTGGAGCATTAACTCTGAAGCTTGATAATTATTCAGCCTGTGATAGTTCACTGTTCCATGGCTAGTCTGGATGTTGAAAGCATGTAATATGGGTAATATATAGAATATATAGACCATAATACAATGTCCTCTCTGTGTTACAAATTTACTTGCAAGTCCTTCCTTCTAATCTCTTGTGCAGTAACAAGAGGCTCAGGAAAACCCTGCTACTCTCAATGTTCCACTTCCATTCCTCGTTGCATCATTCTGCAAGTTTCCAGCCTCCTGGTTCTCTCTGATTTGCTAAAATAATTACAAGGAAATGATGTTGATGTCCACTCTTCCCTTGCAGCTCCAGAAGCAGCTGTCCGAGCTGGACGAGGATGACCTATGCTACGAATTCCGTCGGGAACGCTTCACTGTCCATCGCACTCATTTGTATTTTCTCCATTACGAGTACGAGCCTGCCTCAGACAACACCGATGTAACACTGGTGGCACAACTGTCCATGGACAGGTAGGGAACACCTCCTGTTCATCTGGAAGCATGAGACAGTGTTTTATTACAGGGAAATCCGGCTATGCAATGCTTTGGAAAGAGAAAAAACACACTTTCATAGAAACTTGGATGTTGTATGTACAATGCACACACTGTACTACACTCTACGTAAGTAGAGTTCATGAGAGGATGAATACTGGAAGCAGCAGGAGTTGTTGCTTGTTTGGATTGTCAGGCATTATTAGTTCATGGAGTTTTGCAGCAAATTAGAAAAAACAAGAGATGTTTGCAGTAGAATCAGGCGAGCAGTTGTAGCTGACCCAAGTTTTTCATGTGTTTTTCTGCACTAGAGGATGTTGATTTTGCTTTCATCGGCATTTTCCTTGCAGAACATTTCAATTAGTGATTTTTCTTACAGTAAGAATCAGAACTAAATATTCTAGTTTCAAATTACGAAGTTGAAAATTATACTTTTTTTTTTTTACTGTGCTAGTATGAAATGAGAAATCTCCATCTGAGCAGAGTCATTGCAGCTTTATCCAAATGTTGATTCTCAGAAGAAAAGTTCAGCTTTTAGTTCTGGCGTGAAGTGGAATTTAACTGGTATTTCATTTGTGGAAAAAAAATCCATTTCATGACAAGTTCCACCTGTACCTTTCTGATTCCCACCATTGCAATTAGTTGTCATTTTTCAGAAGCTTGAAAGTGCAGCCTGGATCAGCCAACTTTGTGAAATTTTGTAATTTCGCAGAGAGAATTTGTCAGTCCTCTTTTTTTTCCTCCAGCTTCTCAGTTCAAATCTAGTCCAAACTTTGTAGTTACTGCTATCAGAGTGGGTTACAAAACAAATCAGAATTCCTGGAGTATGATCCAGAAACTGATCATTTCCTTCAGCATAGCACATATAGAATATAACATGGCATATGAATAACACCACTGCTACACTAGTAGAAGGTCAGCAGTTTTCCAGGAGGGTTACAGGAATTGAGATCAACAAAACATTTACAGCCTGTTTTTAAAATAAACAGAAATGAATGAGGGGTGTTCCGTTCCACTGGTGCCTCAGCACTGCACATTGTGTTATGATTTGCTGTGCACATCATTGTCTGTTATATTGATTTTTAATTGAGGAAACATTTCTTAAGTGTTCACACACCTTTGAGTAAAAAAACTAAAGAAATAAATTAAGCCAGACCGTGAGTGAGTGCCACAGTAAATTAGTAAAGCCAGTGTGTGCACATGGTATATTTTTCTCCCCAGAATTTAATTAAAAAGAATGAGCTGGGGCTCAGCACTGATTCACTGGCACTGATGCAGTCTGAGCATCTGTTTCCCTTTCTGGATCCTCACTGGGGCACATGTTTTTATTGATAGACAGAACCACACATTTTTATTCAGGAAGAACAGCCGTCCTGGTACTGTGCAGGAAAAATCTTCCCTACTTCACTGGTGTGTTGCTATAAATTATTGATTTGAGTTGGAAATACTTTCTTTCAGCTAAAATCAATAAATAATATCATACCAAAGAATTGCTTAGCTGCTTTGTTTCCTTTCACATCTTTCAGTTACTGCCTTATTTTTTTCTGTCTTCTTTAAACCACTTTTATTAAACTCCTCCTGCACAACTGTAGACATTTAAGAGTAGTGTCTCAGATACAAGATGACATGTACATAAACAGTGTGCTGTACACTATATTCCTGAATTATTATTTGAAATGATTATCAGAGATGAAGAAAAGCAAAAAAACAACTCCCAGCCCTTCCCATAGTCCTGTTGGAGATGAGATTAACAGAAGTGTCATGACAGACTTAGGTTTGCCCGTCCTATAGGCTTGAGGAATGGAAGAGAGGGATGCAGTTTGGGAGCTAACATTATTGTCTTTAGATGGAAGCTTTGAGACAGACTTCATTCAGTGTTGTTCATTATTGGGTGATTGTCATCTTTTGCACTGATGTGACATTTCCTTGAGTAATGGCTTTGTTGCTTCACTGTGATTTTCATGTGTGTGTTTTGGCTAGGCAGCCTTTTTAAAGGCTCAGTATTTACCTAGGGTTCAGAAATCAGAGTAGGAGTTAAAAAAATTTGAGGTCAGAATGGGGAAAAGGAAAGACGTGATTAGCAATACACTGCTTGAAATCTGAGTGAGAACGAGTTGGAAATCTGTTGAGTATTCTTAAGAAGAAAAATAAAAATAAAGATCTCACAGAACAATTGAATTCCAGCAAAATTCACTTAGCTGAACAGACCTTTAAAAAATTTACCAACTAAATTATGATCTCATTATTATGCAGTACAGCAGTATGTTTATTTTCTCTAGAGTCCTCAAGAGAACACATTCCTCAAGACAGCTAAAAAAAAAAAAAAAAACCAAAATAAGTTGGTCATGTTGTGCTCAGAAACTCAGAATTCTAAGTTTTGTGGTCAAAGGAGACTTAACACCCTAGAGAGAGCAGATTATGGAGGATCACTAGCAGTCCCTGTATCAAATTTATGGAAGTAGAGCCTGTCAGTGAGAACAACACAGTAAAATGGGGTATTCTGAAGGGTACTAAGGTGTCCAGCTGGGAACTTGTACCACCAAAACCCAGTTTCTACTTCAGTATCATGCAAAGCTTTGCATTATCAGGTGAACTGTTTAAATAAGTTTTGTATGCCATTTGTCCACTGCATGGCAGGAGTCCTTAAAAGGAATTTTGCTGCATTTTTTACTAGGCAAGTTTTCCATTTTTAAAAAGATGCCCTAAATTTGAGTGCTGATAGATTGGAGTCTCCTGATTAACAGATTTCCACTATGTTAGAAAAAGCCAAAAAAATGTATTTTTTTCCTATTTATTATTTGTGTAATCAAAAGTCTAGACCCTTTACATACCTTTTAGATATTTTTATATTGATTTGTGTTTCAAATTCAGCTGTATGTTTCAGGCTGATAATAGCCTTTGTTTCAATAACAGATAAAAAGAAAATGATGTACCTAGTGTAGACTAGTAAAGTAATATATAAAAGAAAAATTTATTATATCGTCTTGGTATCATTCACAATCATTCAGAAACGCAGGAAAAAGCTATTAATGTTAAGTCAGACTGTGTGTTTACTGGTATGAGTATATCATTCCTTTATTTTGCAAATCTTAGGGAGATAGTAGGAGGGGGAAATTATTTTCTCAGATTATGATAGTGCAGAAAACTTTTCTTGTGTTCTGTATAAATATTAATAGGAAAAATTCAATAATGTGGATTTGGAACGGAGCGAAGATAATAATTTTGCATCATCTACTCTTCCCAGGTTTTAATAGAGTATCTGGCTAGGCTGCATAGGTCATTTCCCTTCGTATTAAATCAAGAGGCTTTGTAATCAGTCCTTGCTGTATTTTTTGGGTGACACATCTCAATCTCTAGGCAATAAATTACCCAAAGTGCTTAAACGATTTTGACCAGGTTGGGTTTGATTTACGTTTGCATGTGAAATCTTTCATTGTCATTTTCATCAATAGTATTGTAACTGCTGGAATTTTTAAAAAATATACATCAATACAGCATGTTAAAAAATGATTTAATGTAATTTGAGATAGTGCTAAAACATATACAAGTTAGTACTTTTAATGATGGTTTTGTCTGAAATGTTCTTTTGCTATTCCACAGCAATGCCACATCTGTCCTTCCTCCTCTCCTTACTCCCTACTAATAGTAAATCCCATTTCTATAGATATGTCATTATTTTGTCCTTTTCCCTGACAGTGGGCCTTCTTCTAGTTAATGCACATGTTCACCTAAGTCAGTATCCCCTTGACCTGTCTCTTTTAACAGCCTTTAAGATGTGACTAGCTGCCTTGCAAAAATTTGGGGAAGGTTTTCCTAAACAGGAGGTAAAACGATCTGTGGGTCTGTACACCTCCATTCTCCACAAGCTTGTTGAAGAGCACTGTAGTGTGTTACTGTGTGGGAATAGCTTGATCTGGAATGTGAACTGGGCACTAGACACTGCTGAAGTTTATGAGCCCCCTATCCTGTAAGGAGATCCACACGGACAGATCCCTGCAACTGCTCAAAGCTCCCATCAGATAAGTCGTGTTATCCATGTGGGTTTTCCTGCAGCATCAAAGCTTTAGAGAGAAAATTATGGTGCTTTAGGTATCTGAGTTGTGGATGTGCGTATCTGATCTAGGGCTATCTTGGGCTACATTGGATTTAGTCAAATAAGGGTATCCAGGGTGCAGTCCATCTGTCCAGGAGGAGATCTCAACTTACCATCTTAAATAAAGAATTATGCTGTAGGAATATTTACTGCTTTCCACAGCATATGAAGTGTCCCCAATCTGTCTTGCTTAGAGAAAGATACCTGCATCTGATCAGGTGAACTCAGGCACAGTCCCAGGCAGGGAAACAGCTTTTTCTTTCTCTCACCCTTCCTCTTTCAGGCTCCAGATGCTTGAAGCCATCTGCAAACACTGGGAGGGTCCCATCAGCCTGGCACTCTACCTTTCCGATGCAGAAGCCCAGCAGTTCCTGCGCTACGCTCAGGGCTCAGAAGTCCTGATGAGCCGCCACAATGTTGGCTACCACATCGTGTACAAGGAGGGGCAGTTCTACCCTGTGAACCTGCTCAGGAATGTGGCCATGAAGCACATCAGCACACCATACATGTTTCTGTCCGACATTGACTTCCTGCCCATGTATGGACTCTACGAGTACCTCAGGTAATGGACAGTGAGGGAATTCCCACTGTCAGCCATGATTTCAGCCTCTCCACACCCCACCCTTCTCACATACTCCCAAAACAAAGCAGTTTGAGCAGATCTGGAAAAGGCAGATTATAAATACTTGAGATGTGACAATGCCCAGCAAGGCACAAGAATTTTTAGAGTAGAAGAAGGGACTGTAACTGAAAGTAAAGCAATATGGTTATGCAAGAATAAACTAAGGTCTGAATGTGAGCCTCGTTAGCCATTAGAATAATCCCCTCAGAGCTGCAGAAGAATCAATTTGACAATTGAACTGGGTTAAGTATTATTAAATGTCCAAGAGCATCGTTTATTAGCATAGATGTGAACCAGGCAGTTTCTCTAAACACCGCTGGTTCTTAATGTCAGTGACAGAAAAAACATGCAGAGCATTACTGAACTTGTTGTCCGTGTGACACACTCTTTATCCAGTTCCTTATCTTGAAAATAGGGTGATGAGTCTTAACTAGCTCAAAAATACGACTGCAGTGCCAGTACCTGTCAAGGCAAAATAATTGTCATAAGGAAACTGGGAGGAGTAACATCAGTGTATATTGTATCATACTGCATGTGAGCAGGTTGGGCTGAGCAAACTACAGACTTCTGATCCATTATCTGAGCTTTTTTTTTAATAAAGACCTTTTTCCCCTGCAGAGGCTGGTCATCTGAGGCCAAAGCATAGAGCAAGGAGGACACCCTGTGGCCAGACAGGAGGATGTCAGTTCCTTTATCCTGACCAGTTTTGCTTTTCATCTCTGTTCTAATTTGGTAAAAGTTGATCAAAGTGTTCCAGTGAGGGCGTGCCTGTAGGTGTTCCCTGTCAGTTCATAAGCCCGGGGCTGTGGAGTGTAAAGGAAAATATGCCTTCTGGTCTCATAAACTTACAGAGGAGTTTCTTTGTTTCAGGCTTAACTCAGTAAGACGTACAAGGCCAAATTCAGTATTCAGAGGGGTGGAGTACCTCTCGAATGAGGAAGGGATCAGGGAGTTGAGGTTGTTCAGCCTGGAGAAGTGAAGGCTCCAGGGAGACCTTATTAAGTCCTTCCAGTACATAAAGGGGGCTTATAAGAAGGATGGGGATGAACTTTTTTAGCAGGACCTGTTGAGATAGAACAAGGAGGAATGGTTTTAAACTAAAAGAGGGTAGATTTAGATGAGATACAAGGAATAAGTTTTTTGCAATGAGGATGGCAAAACACTTGTACAGGTTGCCTAGAGAGGTGATGGGTTCCCCATCCCTGCAAACATTCAAGGTCAGGCTGGACGGGGCTCTGAGCAACCTGATCTAGTTGAAGATGTCCCTGCTCACTGCAGGGAGGTTGGACTAGATGACCTTTAGAGGTGCCTTCCAACCCAAACCATTCTATGGCTTTCAAGATGCTGAATTTCAGTCATGTCGTTGAAGTATTAGCACACCGTGTCAGCTTGTTTCCCTCTTATTTTCTTGAAGTCTTTTCAACTTGTGCTATGGGCACTCCAGAATTGTTCTGTCCATTGCACACATTAGCTATCTCTAGATACATGGAGGAAGAGTTGTTCCTTGTTCCTCTGTTCTTCCACGCTAGTGGTGCATACTGGTACATTTCTTCAGATCGGTGCTGGACGCAGTAAGGATGGCAGCTGTTGATACTGGCATTTAGTGCTAAAAAAGGAACTTGTTCTTCCAAACTGCTTCACAGTGCACGGATGGGAGCCAGCAGTGAAAGGAAGAAGAGGGGAGAGAAGACAGAATGAAGTACCACCATTTACTTGAGATATTACAACCACAGAAATAATTCTCATAGGGTGATATTGTATTACAGAACTAAATGCACCATGATGGTGCACTGGTGATGTTTCAGAAAAAAACAGAGGTGCTCTCTGAGAGCTTCTGCATCTGAGACTTTGTGTTACCCTGCTAGCCATTTTTAAGGCCCATACCACCTTAACTCTGACTGTGAGTCTCTCTTGCCTGGGAATATTGAAGTTGCTAATCTACTACTACCAGCTCTTTAAAAAGTGATTGGATTTTTTTTTATTTTTTATTTTGCATATGGACTAGAGGCTTTTGTTGCTTTTTCAGTAATGATTTTTCTAAGCAAAGTAGCAGGGAGGTGCATTGAGATTATTTTAAATATGGATACCCTGCGTTTTTCTGCATTGACTGTTCCCACTGCCTCTGCAAATAGCTGATTAGTGCTCTCTGTCTGAATGGCAGCAATTGTTTCTTAGAGACGTAAAACATTTTCATCCTCATTTCCTCAGACAGAACAACCATAAATAAATAGAAATAGGGTGGTATTTCAGGCATCGCTTTCTACAGGATAAGCCAGGCAAGTCCCTCTCACTGAAAGTTTGCTGATTTACATATACTGCATATTGTGTCTCTGCAGATAATATATTCTCAGAAAGAAAGGAATTTTGAAAAATATTTTCAAAATATTTTGAAGGTATCATACATGGAAGGTTACAACCAGTTTTGGAGGAGAAGCTAATCGAGCTGGTGGTTACCTATCCCTTTATTTATCTGTTGCTTTGCACTTAGATTTATGCTAATTGAGCTTTTTCACAACTGCTAAGTAAAACCATTTCAATGTTTTTATCTCCATCAAACACCCTTTTAGTCTTGCTTTAGTCTTCTGTGAAGTACAACAGGAAAGAAATGTATCATTCAAAGATTTCCAGTTTACCTAGTTACTGAGCTCATCTTGTCATTGCCCCAGAGGGAAAGGCTTCTTCTAGTTGCTGCAAGTAAGGTGTTTGGGTCATCCTAAAGTGACTTCTAACATAGAACAGCTAGACAGGCTGCTTATCTACAGTTGTCACAGCTAGCATTAAAGTTCTTCCCTGATACATTTGTGTAAAATGTGCCCTTAGCTCCCAGTGACACACTGAGCATGAATTGGGACCCAGCGTCCAACCTCCATCCACGGGTTTTACACCTGTCCCCTACAACATGAGTCGAGCAGTAGTTCTGCTTATTTTTCAGCATCTCAGCAAGGGAGATAGTTCAGACTGTGCCTATTGGGTTTTTCTTGTTGGCTGCCTTTGTAGTCTATTAATTCATTGCTTTTGCAGAGAGGAAGAGCATTCTAATGAATTTGACAGTGGGTTGACAACTCTCCAGTTCTTGCCACAAGCTCAGTGACTGCCATATTTGTTACCTCCAACCAACCACTTACTGCGTCCTGATGGTGGAAGCAAATTTGAGTTTATTGACTCTTTCTTTTTTTTTTTCCCTCTGAGTGCAGTGCTTTAGGATTAGGTTGATAACCTTTCTGTGTCTGGGCTCCTCTATCCTGCAGAAATGGGAATGATATTACTACCTACTTCCATGAGGATGAGAATTCTGTGTTAATTTTTGAAAAGAACTATGCAGATGAGAAGATTGATATCAACATGCTGGAGTTCATTCAGCCCGTGAGGAGACTCTTGTGATTTAAGATTCATTTCTTTGCTGCTTTGTGCAAAATATGGTTGATTAGATTTAAGATTTAACCCAACCTTCACCGTGTCAGACTGACACACATCAGGTCTGAACACAGAGATACCTGGGAAATGGTTTCCTGGACAACACTAGCACAAAGAGAGCTCTTCATAGTCATAATTCCTTGTTTTGGGGTTTGGGGAAAAAGGACAGAAAAGGAAAGTGGGTACTGAATCAATGCTAGTGAATCCAAAAAACAGCCCTCATAAGGATAGTGCAGGAATTACGTGGTTTACCCAGTACTAGCTTGCAAAATACAAACGTATTCCCTACATTATATTCCACATATCTGGCAACACCAACAGTGAAAATTTTTCTGTTCCTAAAATGTAACAGAACCAGTCAACCAACAAATAGCACTTCCACTCAAAACAGGAAAAAAAGTCACCCCACAGAAAATGAAAAGGTAAATTTGTTTCCAGTGGGAAAAAGTTAGACTTTCACCTGGTTGTCCAAGGAGCAGACCATCAGCCAAGTTATGAGAAGAAAATGGAAGGTGTTTTTTCCTCTGCCAAATCCTCCCTGCCATTATCACATGGCCTCTGTTGTCCTTTGTCACTCAGGTTCAACATCTGGATGTCAGCACTGATTCCTTCTTCCCTTTGCATCAATCTTTTATGCCACCAAGTCCACATCAAGGGCAGGTGATTCTACTCAGAGATCAGTGCTGCTGGGCTTCTTGTCTGAGTGTGTCTCAACTCCCAGCTCCGTTTTGGAGAGCCCCTCCACTTGGACCCTACCAACTGTATTGGTTGTGGCTGAGCTGGGGTTCCTTTCCCCATAGCACCCCTCACAGTGCTGTGCTTTGAATTGGTAGCTGGAAAGGTGCTGATAACACAGCAGTGTTCTGGCTACTGCTGAGCAGGGCTGGCACTGCATCAGTGCTGTGTCTCCATCATTCCACCCCCCAGCTGGGAGTGGGCAAGATCTGGGAGGGGACACAACTAATACAGCTGAGCCAAATTGAACAAAGGGAGAATCCATGCTGTATGATGTCAGCTCAGATATAACAGCTAAGAAGAGGAGGAGGAAGGCAGGGCATTTGTTACTTAGAATGTTTGCCTTCTGGAGCAGCCACTATGTGTGCTGAAGCCCTGCTTCCCTGAAAGTGGCCAGACACCACTTGATGGGAAGGAGAAAACAAAAGCTTCTATTTTTCTCTTTGTTGGTGCACACTCAACCTTTTGGTTTTGCTTTAGTAAACTGCCTTATCTCAACATAGGAGTTGTTTTCCATCCTATTTTCTCTCCCCTACCCAGCAGAGAAGGAGTGCTGAGGGGGGCTTGGTGGGCATTTGGTGTCCAGCCAAGGTCAACCCACCACACCAACAGGCACCTCAGATGCTCACACATCTCTTGAAAATATTTCTACAGAGAATATCCTGCTATTTTATTTCACTCTGGAAGTATCTCCACCAGTACTCTGTGTTTGACTATGCACTTCAAGCATCTTGTTTCCAGACCTCTGTTTCTCTTCACTTACCTCACTTTTCATGTTGACTTTTGACAGTGCAAGTGATTTCAGGCTCTTCTATCAGTTTGTTCCCTCTGCCTTTTGATTTCTTCATGAAGGTACTATCATTTATTCCTTCCAATAGTTCAGGTATTGACAACTGTATAAAATTCTCAGGTGACAAGAGCAGCAGGGAGTGTGCAGAAAGGATTGCTCATATTGACAGCCTTTTTGTGGTTATATCCCATACCTTAGAGAGGTTGCATTCAACACTAGTTGCAACACAAGTTGCTCTGTCTGACAGTTTCTGCTGCTACTTGTGCTTGATAGCTGTGCCTGCTTCAGCTTTGGTCAGCTTCAGACTGTAAACTTTGGTGTGCAGGATTGTTTCCTACTCTTGGACAGTGCCAAGCAACAGCAAGGCCTTGAATTTTGCCTGGGCCTTTTGAGTTCTCCATAGAACAAAGTTACAGTAACAGCCATAAATGGAAGCTTCTGTTTCCTTGCAGAGCCCAAAGGATGAGCATCACTACAAATGTTACCTGCTCCTTCCTATAACTGAATCCCCAAAGCTGTACTGCTCAAGGCTGATAGATTGCACAGAGACCAGAAAGCCTTAGAGTTTGGAAAAGAAACTATATTAGTATCCCCTGCTCTCAGAGAAGTGTGAAAGGGAAGAGACATTTAAAAGCATCAAAAAGACTGTATACTGGCACTGCTCAACAACTCTGGCAGGTCACAAATGCTGATTGTGAAGGAGTCATCTCTTGACATGCAGATATCCTGGCTGTTAGGGACGGTGAGGGAGAAGCTAGTGAAGAAAGTACAAAACCAGTTATGATAAGATGCTGTTAAAATCCTTCAGTTGTGAAAAGTTAACTGGAACGTGTCAGGGGCTCTTTAAACAATGCAAACTTCACAGTAAGGAGCTGAGAACAGATTGCTTTTTATAGAACAGGCCTAAAGGGTGGTATGAATTCCCTAAAATTCAGATTTTATTAAGTAGTCGTGCTTGTCTTCTTTTTCTCTGACAGCAGTATAAATGAATTCTAGGTATTCTGGGCCTAGAAAAATGGTTTGTTTGGTCCTTCTGTTATCCGGACAGTGATCCCAATTCCTTCAACTTAAAAGGCTGTAGAGAGTTTGCTGCTTGTCAACATTGCCCTTGATTGCTTGTTGCAGTAACATAAAAGTCAGGACAGTGAATCCTGTTAAGGGGAAGTGACTTTGACAGGGAAAGAGAGGCATATTTCTGATATGAAATATGGAGATAATGAAAGGAAAATTGAGGCAGAATTATTTCTAATGACAGGCATAGTAGGATTCAGTTGGGGGATGGAAAAGTAACTTCTTTTTCTTTGAGTTTTAGTTTGTTAGGAAATAATAGACTGAACACCTCTGGCAGGCAGGATGAGAGGTTGCTAAGCTACTCCTGTGCTGCGATGGTTGTCCCAAGGCCCCTGCCTGGAAGAGAGCCCTGCTGTGTGAAATGCACATGTGCACACAACTCACACACAAAAACAGTCTCTGCACTGGACATCTTGCGGCAAAAGGAAGGAAAAAGAGAGGCATCCCAGTCTGTCCAGTGTACAGCTCTTCTCTGCTGCCAACAGTCTCTGTCAGTGCAGCGTTGATCAGTCAAACACACAAGCCCATTTGGAATTCTGTTCCTCTCCCTGCTCTTAGAGCAGCAGACCAAAAACAGAAGAAAATTTGAAGCACCTGTAGGAAAAGATATGGGCCATAGTTACATATACAGTATCTAACTGCCCATTCTCTGCACTTTATTTTGAAAAGCCCAGTGATTTGCTCAGTTGAAAACTTTCCTGCTTTTATTTGTTGTTTCTCTTTGCCAGGAAGTCTGTCATCCAGCTAGACCTAGCTAACACCAAGAAAGCTCTGATTGTACCTGCCTTTGAGACCCTGCGCTACCGCCTCTCCTTCCCCAAGTCAAAAGCAGAGCTGTTATCTATGTTGGACATGGGAACCCTCTTTACATTCAGGTAATGGAAAGTACTCTTGAACCTGTGGTCATTATCTCCGTTTTTTATGTTCTTCTGAATATTTGGTTCTTCTCTTTTACTGTCAGCTACATTAAGAAACTTACTGAATTTTTTTTCCCTTTTCATAGAGAGGCAGTGAACAGAATCATGTGGATATATTCTGTGTGTAAGCTCAGCATTTTATCTCATATTACAGTCCTCTACTGAAGGACTTCACTTGTTAAATCGAATTTGTTTTATTTTCATCATTTTTTATTGTTCTTCAAAATCAAGCATGACCATTACACTCAAGTGTGTGTAATTTACTTTTTGGCTGCCAAATACTATCTGGGTAGCTGTGTCTTCTCATGTGACCAAAGGCAATGTATCTCTGCTCATTGATTCTCTTCCTTACTGGAAAAACAAATGCAGGCTTGTCTTATGCTCTTTAAAAGTGTGAAACAGCTGCTTAAATACCTAGAGTTCCTCCGTGCAGAGGTAAGAGAGTACTCTGACTAGAGGCTAAGAAGCAAAGAACACCTAAATTTGGAGCTCCTCTCTGAAGCAGACTCCTTTTGTGGCTGTGAACAAGTCACTTCTATTATCTGCCAGACTCTTCAGTTTTAAAATGCAGCTACCAGGGGTTAACCGTCTCTTGGGTGTGTGTGGTAAGGTCTGATTAGCAGACATTTGTAAAGCATCTAGGTGATGGGAAGAGTACAATATGGCCTTATGATGTTGCACAGAGAGGGGGCTTAGGAGACCTGCGTTCTCTTCTCAGCTCCACTACTGCCCTGCTGAGAGGTGCTACACGAATCACTTTGCTTTCTTACATCTCTGTTCTCCATCTCTGAAATACAGGTAACAATGTTCACCTCTCCTTTTTGCAGTATTTTGAGATCTAGAGATAAAAGCGATGAAAAAGCTAGGCATTATCCATGGCTGGAGGAGCTCAATGTCATACCTCTCCCATCCTTCTCTTACTTCAGAGCTTTCCTCACACTTTTCCCATTCCCTATATTACACACCTCTCTCGTTGCAGCATCCACCCTTCCCTCATATGGTTGCATGCACATGTCATAGCAGACAGCCTGTGTGAGTCTGGAAAACATAATTCTGATCAGTGTCAGGATTCTACCAGTGACTGCCTTGAAATAGAAACTTGCGGTGGCTGAGAGGCATGCCTCTGGAAAATTACTTAAGGATAGTGATAGAGCAAGTACCTTTCCCTCTGCCATCATTCTTTAACAGTCAAAAGACATAAAAATTAACAAGACATCTGTTGATAGAAAATAGTTGTCTCTCCCGTAGTTGAGAGTCCAAGTCCTTCTAGTGGAAAATAACACCCTCAGGATTTTCAGATGCTGCGTTCCACCAGCAGTCAGCTGCACAGCGGTGGCTTTCCACTACAGATTTCATCTTCAAACTATACAGCATGTTGGTGTGTTACGTACACAGATGGATTTGAAAATCCTTTCTCAAGTCTTACTCGGGCAAAAACAATCTTTAACATCAGTGGGAGTTTTTCCAAAGCAAGGTTAAATAAGAATTGAAGGACATGCAGTCTGTAGCTGGTGTACATATTAATGTAGGATACATTTTACAAATGCTTCCCCAGTTTGTTTTGGCTCATTTCATTGCTCAAATCTATCAACAGCCACAAAGCAGCTGCGATCTTGCCTGGGAATTTCCACCTCCACCTTCAAGGTGCTTTAATAACGCTGCAATTTGATGCCGAGCGGGTGGGAGTGAGCTGGGGAGGACTGCTGTGACAGTGATTGCTGAGAGTGCCTGCAGCATCCCAGTCCCTCACACCACACGGTAGATTACAATCTTTCCCTCACTGAAATTGCTTTTGTCACCTCTTTTCGAAATGGTGACCTTTTCTGCCTCTGGGCAGCTAAGAAGTACACAACGGCTCTCAATTACATCCCTCAGTCACCAGCAGAAGAAAAGAGAAGACAAGTGAGCATCTGTGGCTGGCAAGGTGTGCTGTGTGAAACCCTCCACCACAGCAGAGGCTCTCTGCCAGCTCTCTGGCTCCCTTGGCAGCTGGTGGCTGGGAGTGTGCTCCCGAGGATGTGCCTGCTCGGGGCCTGGGTAAGAGCTGATGAGCCACAAATGTACTGCCCACACACATCCAGGCACAGGGGAAACCGCATCATCATACTGAGAAAACATAAAAAGCAACAACTGATTAACTAATTAACTGATTGCATCCACAATCCAGCAAAATGTTTAAGCATCTGAGAACAGAACTGGGAGAGTTCTTCTTCACCAAATCATCTTTCTCAAGGAAACAGGAAGCTTAGGCGGACAAGGCAGGGAGGAAGAACACTGAGAAGAATAACTACTTCATTTTGCTAACTTTAGCAAAGTTTACTATAGTTTTGACATTTTATTTAAAATAAAAGCAATCAGTAACACAAGAAAAATGGAACATTGGATCCAAAGTGGAAGAGGAGGGGGTGTGGTGTGTTCCAGTTGTTTTCCATGAACCGTGGGAAAGAAACTCACCGTGATTTTAGGGAGATCGAATTACTTGGTTTGGATTTTCTAAATTGCCAGTGTAGTGGAAAATATGATGTTCACAATTTTCACAAAGTTCTCCAGGGACTCAGTCAGATTGAGTGTGGCCTTAAAATTCAATGTGTATTTATTTCTTGAGTGAGAAGGGTCTGAGCAGAAAATTACATTTATTCATTTGTCCTGTGAGATGGAAGACCAGTATAGACAGTGAACCTCTTCTCACAACTGCGTAACCGATAGTAAAGTCTGTTGGAAATGACTCATCCTTTAATGGGAGCTTCCTCTCTGTGGACCTCTATGGAATGATGTCTGCTTATCTTTCTTTGCAGTACAGTTCATGTAATCAGCCGTTGACCAAGACCTAGTTCCAGCAGATTATCTGTGTATGAACCCATATATATTGTATGTACAGATGTGTATGTAATCCGATAATCCTCTCACAAGTCTTCTTTTCAGTCTCATTACTCCTCTATCACTGTTGTGTGCACACCCCATTTGAGCATCCTGTACTCATTTGCCTCTTTGTCTGGACCTTAGCCGTCCTTTTGCCTTTCTCTTTCCTTCCACTCACATCAATCACTCTGAAGAGGCAAGTAAATAATTTCTGTTGTTATTTGGTTTTGTACAATCAAGTCTACTCCTTCCTTTCTGCTTTGGTTTTTCTCTGCAACCCCAGTTCCATATTTTCCCTTAATTGTCTCTTCCGAATTATTTATTTTTCCCTGCTAGTTTTCCCTCTTGGCTCACTGAGGTTGTACTTGTGCTGCTACAGGTGCTTACGCTGATATCTCCAAAAAGGGTGGAAAGAAATTGAATTATTTTTATGGTTAGTGTCCTGTTACTCCCTGTTGAAATCAGTGGGAGAGTGTTACTAGAATAACAGCAGCATTTGGCTGCTCCTCTGCAGGAATCTCTCAATTAACTGAAGTTTGTATGGGGCTTTGAAGATACAAATCACTTCATAAGTGTTTAGCAGTCATTATTATTATTATCATCATCATAATTAATTTCAAAATGCCGGAGGTAGGATTTTAGAAGATGCAGCACCCTCCACAATCCTGTATCATTTTAAACCCCACATTGTGACTGTTGGGGTTTTTTTCCCAGCATAGATAGCTGCACATTAGTGACTGGGTAGGTTAGCCACTCATCTCCAAAAGAGGCCAAGAAAGGGGATAGGTATTTTGGCGATGATTCCAAAGGGCATTAAGGATTATAAGCATCTTTGTGAATCTGGCACTGCTTTCTAATAATCTCTGGAGAATTATTTCATTCTCAGTTTTTTTAATACAGAAATGTTTTGTTTTTCCTGGTCCTCAGGCGAGATACCTGAAAGTGATGCAGCCTGTTTACAGTTTAGAAATGCAGCATACAAAGGACCGTATATTACTCGTAACCCCAATGCCATCCTAATAATTCAATCTTCCTGCACTGCCCTGAACAGAGAGTCAGCAAAGCTGAACACCTCTGATTCTCCTGTTACAAGCCACACAAATATGTCCAAATGAAAACTCCTAAGCTATGATTTTATATTCCTGTTTTTAGCAATGGCTTAGAATGTTACAAGAATTTCTGGGATGGAAACATTACGTCATGTTGTAATTTTGCAATATTTAATACTGAAATCCCTTCACTTTTAGCTTGTGAGTCATCCCTCTGAATTCAATGTACCTTACTTTACAAATTGGCAGGATATTTGTTTTGTCCCTTCTGCTGCATATCTATATCAGTGTTGTAATACAGATACCTGCTATGCCTTTGTTTCATTAATTAATCTATGAATCTGCAGAAAGAGCTTGTCTCATTGATTTTTGGAGATGTGTTAGAGTAAGTGGGCGAGAGAGTCATTGACCCTGGCACTAATGGGGTGCATTCAAGCTATGCTAGGAAGAGACCTGCTGTCACCTAAACAAGATTAACAAAATATAAAAGGATCTTTTTCTGTAAATCAAATTGATTACCTTTCTGAGGATCACAGGAGTACTCCCCACAATGTAGAACTTAGAGCAGAAAGCCTTTACGTAATATTTTACTTATTAATGTAATTATGCATCTTGGTTCCTGCCATAGTAATAACGGTAATTAATAAAATAGAACATCTGTCCAGCGCTGCAGATGTCTGTCATGCAAATTATAAAATTGCCTATAAAACAGATAGTGAATGTCACCATGGTGGGGAAATAGCTAATTTTAGGGACCTTACCTGAGCTGCAGATTTCCACACCGATTTTAGAGCACCGACCGGTGCAGCTGCTTGGTTGCTAGGAATAAGACAGAGCACTTGCAGTGCGGGTGAACTGACAGGGTACTGTGTAATTGTTTCTCACATTAGCATGAGGTACTGTTTTCACACTATCCTTCACCAACTAGATGTGTTTAAGCACTGAGCTCTGGGAGGCGTGCTGGAAATAGTCCTAGAAATTGCCTCCGACACGTCCTGAAAATGATGATGTGAACTGTAAGCTAATGTCCTCATTTTTGAGCATTTCATCTAACAGGTAATATTCTGTTGCCTCGCCAAGATGCTTTCCATCTAATTGCCTCCCCACGTCCCTGCCGTTTATGTCTGTTTCAGGTACCACGTCTGGACGAAAGGGCACGCGCCAACGAATTTTGCCAAGTGGCGAACAGCCACCACCCCCTATCGCGTGGAGTGGGAAGCAGACTTTGAGCCATACGTCGTCGTGAGGAAGGACTGCCCGGAGTATGACAGGCGCTTTGTTGGGTTTGGCTGGAACAAAGTAGCTCACATCATGGAACTGGATGCACAGGTGAGGAGATGACACACGAGTATCTCACCCAGGGCTCTGCAGCAGGGTTGTTACAACGAAATCTGCGTCCTGTGGGAAGGTGTCGTGCTTTGCATCACCAAAGTGTTCATCTGGCCTTACTGAGCTCCTTAATGAGTGCTTCTTGAGTTGGGAACACTCAGTTTAATGCTTGTCAAGTATTAAATGAAGAACTGAGTCTGAGTTAATTTATTTGTCAGTTCTAAGAAAGTCATTGTTTTGCAGAGGCACAACCCCTGTAGTGCTCTCCTCCTGACCGAAGCATTGCAGCAATTGCTGCCAATCCCATCACTTATTAGGGAACATGTAGACCTAGCTGGATTTTTCCAGTTAAATAGAGGTTTGTGAGTCCCAAATGCTAATTTAGAATACAAAAACTAATCTTCAGTTGAATTCAAGGCAAGCATCTTGAATTTCTGGCTGGGATTTACAGCACATTTCTGCAAAGCCAAAGTCTTCACATTTCCAAAGTCTGGGGCTGTGGAGCAGACTCAAAAAGATGCAAATACTTGAGCCTTGGGCTACCTGCTTCTTGGATCTGTGACTTGGGATGAAGCTGCTGGGCAGAATTTATAAGAATAAGGATGCAGAGAAAGCTCAGGAGTCCCAGACTGGCACCAGAGCTCTCAGAGTTGCCAAGGTCCCTGCTGCCAACCTAGATCTTAGAGGCTGGCAGTGACTATGGCTCCATGGGAGCCCAGTGCTGCTGCTCACTGAAATGGCAGGATTTGCATTGCCCTGCTGTTCTTGGATGGGGAGCTACCCACTGTGCTCATCAGCAAGGTCTGGGTCATGGCATTTCTTTTTAGTTTGGGTTTGTTTTAGGTTTTTTCAGTTTGGTTTCAAACCCAGTGTTTGAACTAGTAGCATTTCATGCTAACCAGAAAAATAGGTTTTGACAATCTGCATCCTCCTGTAATAGCTTCTGCTATGAATCTGGAATACAGTGGATCCTTCTCTGCTCAAGCTCAAGTTTATGTGAAGCAGAGCAGCCAAAGGCTTGCAGCAAGTTGGTGGGAGATTGTGTCTCTGGGGTGTGGGCTACAGTGTATTTGTGTGCAGGCATGTATGGGAGGTATATTTTCTACTTCTACTTACAAAACCACATGATCACCTTGGGCTGGTAGCCACTTGTCCTCTGTTTGCCAAGGGCATTCCCAACAAATTTGTACCTAATTACGTTGAGAAAAAATTATTAAACACTAGGGAAAAAAGTGTCCCTTATATTAATGTTAATAATACTTTGCTCTGCTATAGCACTGTAATTTTCCAGTGCACTTTCCAAGCACTAATCAATTAACCATCAGTTGTGGAGAGTGCCAGGGTAATGGTTATTATTTGTTAATACAGGTAACAAGGCTTATGTTCCCAGTGGCAGCTCGTACATAGCATTCAGGATTTAACTCTTCTGTTCAGAGGTGTCTGCCCAGCACGGAGATTCACACATGAGAAATGGAAACATTTTTCAATGTTGATCATGGCACAATTATTTTAAGTGACCATTGGGTTGGAATTAACTCTGAGAAATTGCTTTTCTCGCTCTTCCAGCCTTGAATACATTATCACATTCAAAAGAAGTTTCATTTTCCTCTGTAGCAACATGGGTATTGGCAGGTTCTCCCACAAAATGAGCATGGAGGAGACATGGGATGGCACAGCTACTTCCCCTGTGGCATTCCTTTGCTTTGGGGTATGCACAGATCAGGTTGCTGCCAGCTGCTTGGCTGGCTTCGTTACCAGCAGGCAGAGCAGCTTCTCAGTTATTTCAGTGCTCCTCACAACTGCAGTGTCTGTCAAGAGGTCTGTTCCAGATCCCTTTCCAAGAGCCTGTGCCACTGCCATCCCTCAGAGCAGGACATGGCATGGAGATAACCGTCACTGTTACGCTAGGAGCATGCAGGTGTCCACTGAGCTGGATGCTGTGCAAATACACAGATAATGCCAGTCTCCAGCTAAAGAACTGCTAATCTAGGAGATGGGGACAGAGGTTCCTGCAAGTGCATTGCCTTCTCAACAGAGGCTTCCATGTAGTAGGGACAGGAAACCTTTCCCTACTTTTCCAGTGACTGTGGAACTAGACCATGAACATCCCATTTTCCAGGACCCTAGCCCAGCATATTTCAAAGGGGATTATTAGCAGTAGACTCACAATTTTTTATAAGGCTTTATGTGCCTGAAGGCCATTCAGAGGAATGGGAACACTGCTGTGCTGAATGGTTTGCACTGCAGAGTGTAGGCAGTCCCTGACCTGCAGTATTACAGACTTGAGATGCAAACAGAGAACAAAGAAAAGATTGTATGAGGGAGATGCATCTTCCTCTGCAGCTCCAGCCCATGGTTTTAAGGTCCCTTGGAGACATTTTCTGTAGTTTCTAGTTTATCAGCTCTCCTCACTCCACGGTGCCAGCCTTTGTTTTTGCATTTGGTTCCCCATTAGTCTTAAGCATCTTCCAGCTAAATAAATTCTGCCTGAGCATCAGATTATTTTGCTCTTGCTATACATTTTTCACTCCAAAGAGAAGCTCAGAGGACCCCATTCCCATGTATGACACCATTGTGAATTGGCACAAAGATTTACCACTTTAGCACTGTCTGTCAGGGAACAGGCATTCTCATAAAGAGGAAGGAGCTGCAGCACTTGCTGTCCAGCACATACTCCTGCTTCATGGGTGTCTCTGGGAAGGCACTGCAGCCTGAGCTATACTTTGGGCTCACCAGTACCACTGCCTGAGTTGTGAAATGGATCCACATTGTCTTCTGTTCACTTCTTTTCCATCTTAATTTGGCTTCATTTTTGGTTCTGTGGTTCAAATACTTGGTTTCTGGTAGCATCGTAACCCAGCAGCTTTCAGTCTTCTCTGACAGGTTGTTAGGTGAAAAAAGACTTGCAGGTGAAACACTCAGGTTTACCAGCACAAGTGTGTTTTTTCCAATAAATCTCTTTCCCTACTAAAATATTTAGGAGTACTCTGCCTCTCTGCTGCAGATATTCTTTGTCTCTGCACAGACTCTTAAATCTACAAGTGACTGGACGTTGCAAGCCAGGGGAAGTTGGGCACCACTTCCTGTAGAGCCAGCCTGCTCTGTGGCTGTTCCTTCCCTGACCAGTGTCTTATGTAGAGAGGTTTGATAAGTCAATCCAGCAACAGCTGTAGATAGAAACTGTGTGAGAAAATAGGAAATTTGCCTATAGAGGCTTCAAAGTTTCTTTGCAATTTGCATCCAGTACAACTCAGATTTCTTGAAATTCCATATGAAAAAAGGGGTTAGGGTACTTTGGTTGCCTATAGAATAATGAGGTCCACATCTCTTACCCAGTTCCTTGCAGAATATACCTGCTTATTGCATATCCTACACTAGTGAACTTTCAGCTTGTATAAGAATCAGGCTTTTTCTGGCTTCGTTCTGTTGATCGTATATTTACCTGTGAAAATTGAAAGAATATAACAGGAATAATTGAGACTTAAATTAACTATAATTTTTTCAACAACAGAAATTGTCAAAGAACTTGGTCAGATATAAACAGAAATAGTGAAGTAGTTCTACAGGAGAAGGACAGTTAGCACAGTGTCTCAAACTTTGTGAAGAAGAACTTAATTTGCGTAAAAACATCTCAAAGCATATGGAATCAGCAGGTTCATTTTCACACATCGCCTATAAATGATATCATATTCTCCCTTTATCTCAGGTTTATAAATAGTTTTGGACAGTTTTGTCTCTGTAAATATATTAGTCTATAGGCAAAGCAACATGTGCCGTGAAGTTCTGCCTTTGTAAGTGTAGCTTATTCCAGCATCCCAAGCAAGATAATTTGTAGGAGCAAAGCCATGTTTTTGCATGGACACTTGAGACTCATGCTGTGTAGTCACAGCTGTGTTGTTGCAAGCACACTACTGCAAAATCTGTGTGGCAGACATGGCTTCAGGTGTGCCTTTCACACCGTTTCCCCATTATTTGGCTTATATGAAGTAAAATATTTTAAAACACTTCGGTTTTTTTACCGTGAGGGTGGTAAAACACTGGAGGAGTTATCCAGAGAGGTGGTGGATGCCCCATCCCTGGAAACATGCAAGGTCAGGTTGGTTGGGGCTCTGGCAACCTGATCTAGTTAAAGATGTCACTGTTCATTGCAGGGAGGTTGGTCTAGATTATCTTTAAAGATGCCTTCCAACTCAAACAATTCTATGATTTTACAAAAAGAGAAAGTAGATCTTTCACAAAACCAAGAAAAAGCTGCTTGAAAGAAAAAGGCAGCTCATTTGAGATCCCTGATGGGTTTGTTGTTCCTGAGACACAAACTGTGCTGTTACATGGTGGAGCACGTTTGACTGTGGAGGTGCAGGGGGGATGCCTTGCGGGAGGGCTGGGATCCCCCTCACAGCCGTGTCTTTGTCCCGCAGGAGTACGAGTTCACGGTGCTGCCCAACGCCTACATGATCCACATGCCGCATGCGCCCAGCTTCGACATCACCAAGTTCCGCTCCAACAAGCAATACCGCATCTGTCTCAAGACCCTCAAGGAGGAGTTCCAGCAGGACATGTCGCGCCACTACGGCTTCGCGGCCCTCAAATATCTCACGGCAGAGAACAACAGTTAGCACCGTGGAGCCCGTGCGTGGCCAACAGGGACACCGAGGCGAGAGCCGCCCAGCGTTTAGGGCCTGGTCTTCAAACTGAGAAATACTTTCTGTTTTTATATCATGCTTGGCAGTTCTAACAGTAGAAATTTGAAGTGACATGTCTTCGGACTATGCTCGTTCATCCCTTCCCCGACTACCCCAGGCCTGTCGGCTTTAGCATTCGTGAGGTGTTTGCGAGTGAGGCCTGCCGGGCGCCCTCCAAGCCACCGAAGGCAGGGACTGGGCAGGGGATGGGATTGCACTCCGCTCTCTTGACTGCAGAGTACAGACAGACCTTCAGAATATAGGATTTCATGTTGCTATTTAATAATTTGACATGCTTTTTATCTGTAAAGGAAGATCTTCGGGTCTCTGTCCTATGAATTTCAAATCTGCACTACTCTAAAAGGGAGCTTTCACCTGTGAACTTTCACAGGGGCCCTGTTAACATGGATGACCTTGTTAATGCAGGATGAGCCAAAGGTCTGAATAAGCCTTGAAAACACAGGGGACACTTATACAATACTGCACTCCTGAGAAGGTGTGTTACTGATTCAGTTGTATAAATTATATCAGTTGGTCTTTTATTCTCAAATTAATTGTTTTATCAGGAAAAATCCCCTATATCCCACCCTTCCTTTGCCCCAGTCCTAAATGCTGCTCCTTTCCTTGTCAAGGAAATATCTCCCTTGTGTTTCTTTGCCATCTTCAGTTTTGGTGGTCCGGTAAAGAAGATCAGTAGCTCTGCCAGAAAGTGAACAAAACTTGTCAGTTTAAGGTCTGTTTTTATCAGAGCAACTTGTTCACATGTGTCTCATAAGATAAAGGGCACGGCTCTAACTCTTTTATCTTTTTTAGGCAAGAATTGGATTTTGCCTATAAGGCACATTGTACCAGGGGAATACTGATTTGTAGGCTCATTTCAGTGCTGCCCATCTGTGAAGGCACTGGGCCTTAGGCTTTAAGTGGACTTCTTTGCTGAACAGGGAATATAAACTATTAAAAAGGCAACTAGTAGCCTTGGTGCTCTCCTGCTACCTGCTGCAAGGTCTCAGAACTACTTCGTTAAAGGAGTTTATAATTAAAAGGAGCAGAACTGTTAGGAATAAACTCCCCATTGGACGGGGAGAAAAGAATGTGTTGGGAATTTGAGTGAATGTTTGCTTGAATGTGGACTGGTCAAGTTCACAACATCGGTACACAAAGGAGTTTGCTGGAGGGCGAACAGGAACCTAACAAGCAAAATGCGGAAAACAAGACACTGGACTTTTTGCCATTTTCTTTATCTTCAGTATTAATGTTGTGTTTACATGGGAGGAAGAGACGAGGTGCACTACCCCTTGCAGGGCTATTTGTAATTTCTGTTGCAATGTTAATAGAGAAAGCAGAAACAACTCAGTGAGAAATGTGTCTGTCTCCCTACCCCCAACCCCAAACAACCACATGTACCAATACCACTGCCTGAGCTGGGAAATGGATCCACATGGCGTTCTGCTCACGTTTTTCCATTTTGTTTTTCAGCCACTGGACCTTCTACTTGCCTCCCCACCTCATCCCTCTAGAGCTTGGTTTTATTTCTAACCTGACATTTTGTGAGAGCTTTCTGTTACGGTGGAAACCACGCAGTTAAACCAGACATTTAAACTACAAATATCAGTTCATCATTCTCTGTATATATAAGAAAAGCCAAAAAAGGCAATATCTTCGACAAGAAATAAAAAGGGGCGGGAGGCTGTGTGTAGTTTTCACTTTTTCCCCTGGGAGTGTTGGCTGCATAAGAATATATCACTGCATAATTTTCCAAAGAGCTTTTTTTTTTTCTGTTCTTAATGGCTTTATGTAAAGATTTACATAAAAAGCTGGAAAGAGCCAGGAAGAAGTGAAATTAGTGCTCAGTTCTGGCTAAGATATATTATTTTAAAAACATCAAAGTCTTAACTCCCCAAGTCCTGTATTACCATTAAAGGCACAGGTCACTGTGCTGATTGAGAATGAGAAGAAGCCTGCAGCACAGAGGCTGTTGATTAGTTAATGTGCAGAAAGATCCCAAAAGCTGGCCTAAGGGGGCTAACACTCATTGTACCTACATAAAATCTCCAGTCAGAGCTTCAGTGTGGCCACCATTATGTTCCATCTGTATTAAAAATTTTCATTTCCAGATGTACATTTCTCCTTGGCTTAACAACATTGCCCAGGGATGGACTGGATTGCCCTACAGCAGCATAACCTGTACATTATTTGGCTGTACCATTATCAGCATTCTTCTCATTATTCTCTTCTCAGTGGTCATGTGATGAGGATGGGGGAGCAGGGAGGTAATAATTTGCTACTTGCATTACTGTACAGTGAGTCATGGGACCTCCTGGGTAGGCTTAGTGGTGCTGGCTGGTGTAACCAGCTCAGAGATTGGTAGTAGGTACAAAGACTCCCTTTTTTTGTCATTATAGACACTGTACTGACTTGTATCTGTCATGTCATGTTTGTCTCTGTGCTTCATAATTTGAGAGGTGTGGGGCTTGGGGGTTTTTAGCACATTTCAAACAATTTATCTGATAGCAAGTTAGGGTTACATATCTGTCTGTAACTGCCAGGGCTCCTCCAACACCGTAAAAAAATCCACCACCGACAACAAAAAAAATCCCCAACTCAGTTATAACACTGACTGTCTTCCAGTCCTCTGCTGTAGTAAGTATTTGCTAGGAACTTTGTTACTTAATTCTCAGTTTTCTCCTGAAATCTTCCAGAAATAGCAGATAAACCTGGTGACTTAATGCCTTTGATTTATTGATTTTTTTCCACCAACTTCTCTCTTGAGTCTTCAGTCTATGACCTCTCCTTATCTTTGATATTTGGAAAGTGTGAGTCTCTCATTTAGATACCACTCCAGCACCCTCTCGGTGAAGACTGATGCAAATAAATCATTTAGATTCTTGGCAATGTCCTTATTGTCTTTAATTGTTTCTTCTACTTGTTTGGGGTGGCCTGCAGTTATCTCCACTTTCTGCTTTTGGTGTACTGAGCAAATGTTCATTTTCAGTTTTAAACTTCCTACTGTTTGTTCTTCAGATTCCCTCTTAGCTTCCTCAAACTCCATCTTAACTATTACATACCTTCCTTTCAGCTTTACGCAGTTTTATTTCCATTCTCTGAAGGGTTCCTATTTGGTCTGAGTATCTTCTAAAATTTCCCATTTAGTCATATCAGCATTTCCTTGTCTTTGTCTTCCATTCATCCAAGGGGTGCCAGACTCCATGGCTATGAATTAGCCCATTCTATTTTAATCTGAGGATTTCAGTTTTTCTATTCCTTTTATTTAGAGCCACTGATTCTTTAAAAAGAAAAAGAGCTTTTTGTTTTTAAATTTACATTGAACGTCACCCTACTAGGTTTTGAGCGTATTTTCCTCTTTAACCTTCCTAAATGCTCACCTTTTCTTAATCAGGGGATTAGAAATAAAATATTACAAAAATTGGGGTCTTACCTTGACACATTTTGTTCTGTCTCTCCCTTTTCCCTCTCCACTACAAAACATTGACATTGAGGAGTCATTGCAAACTTTTCAAGTCCCAAAGCCTGAACTGTATATTTCCAGCGCCTTCTGATATCCCACCACATTTCAGACATAATTATTATTCCAAGTAATAACCTGCTGCCTGGCACCTAGTCCTCCTATTTCTGTTTTCACGCTTCTCCCTATGATGTAACAGGCTCTGCAAGTTCAAGTTTTGGGCAAAACACTTTTTTAATACCTTATCATAACCTTCTGATATGTGTCCATGATTTTTCTCTGTTTTCACAATAGAGAGATATATACATATGTATATATGTATATATATATATACACCTTCAAAAGTTTGGCTGTAGTTTCCATCCTGTCATTTTCTAGCTAAGGGTCATCCACCATTTGCCTATCTGGCAGACCTAGAAAATGTCTTTGTTTATCCTGGATAGTTCTTAGTATCTGTCAGCTTTTTTTCCAAGCCCTATTTGTAGTAATTCCTTCCAGCCTTGCTACTTTCCTATGTGCACAATCTGGTCCCACTTCACAATTTGCTGTTATTTTTCTATTTGTAATCATCATCCCTGACTCCATGGCACAGAGGAATTAGCAGCTGTACCTGCAGTTCCATCGCCTTAGACTGTGACATATGCTCCCATTACTCCTAAAGTACTGATTTTTTACCTGGTTGGCTTCATGGGGTTTGTTGGTAAATCGTAAGTTGTATTTTCCTTTTACTGCAACAAGCAAAGGCACTTTGTAGTGTTATTTGCAGTAGCTGTTGCAGCATAGTAAGCCCTGTGTTAGAGGGAAAAGCACAAAAACCTCATCAGAATTGTAGCTGCTGTTTCTCTCCACAGGGGAAAATAAGGCCCTAGCACAGCTGAGCAGTTTTATAAATGCCCTGCACAAAGCACATTGCACATTATTTTCTGGTAGGTATCATCATACATCGTCCAATTAAATATGAAAAATACATTTTTAATGTTCTCATTTTTATGTGCGGTTCTACCCAGAAGATAATGCATTTCCTTCTCTGTCTTGCCAGTTTCCCCCATTACTCCAGCCTGCCTAATAGCCCCATCTGTTTTTGGCTGAGAAAGATTAATGACCAGAAGCACTGGGAGTCCTGGCAAATCAGCAGAGATATTACTCTTAGGCATTGCTCAGGACATTCCTTCCTACTCTGCCAGATACTGAGTGGGTGTTCCTCAGGTTTCAGGGCAGCAGCAGCAGAACACAGCAAGCTCAGCAAGTGGCGTGAGTGTCATTATTTATGAACTTCAGCCAGGTCTAACACATTTAGTGGTGAGAGTGCTAGAAAGAGAATGTATCATTGTTAGCTCAAAACATATTTCAATATTAGGGGAAAAAAACCAGCTGAGTTTCTGCAACTCCACTAATTGAGACTGGAATAAATAAGTCACTAGTAGACAATGTCAGCCAATAATCAGGTATTTCCACTGCAGTATTGAAAATGCAGAAACACTGATAGCTCAATGAAGTCATTTTTACAGTAATAATTAATAATGTATATTTAGATTGTGTGTTTACATCCAAACAGGTGTATTGGGGATTGTTTGAAGATTGTTACTTTGTTTCACAACATAAAATTGCTTGGAAAAGCTGCTGGCTGTGCACAGAAAATTATGGCTCAGGAAATGCTTACAAACCTGGATTTAGAAAAACCTTGCTTTTATAGGAGTTTGGCTTTTTCAGTAGTTATACACTCCCAAAACAGAACACAAAGTCCTTGAGAATTTCAAAAGGAGCCATGTATGCGTCAGATGGCTGGAACATTTTCCTCTTATCCCTACTTGGGATTTGGGGTTTGTTTACAGAGTAGAATTATGGTGATGAGTTGAAAAAAAAAATCTGAGAATTAGAAAACCATCCAAATATTCATTTATGTGGTCAATCATATGAATATATCTGTTCTGACGTGTTAGTGGATACTCCAGTGGAAGTGTTAGCTCATTGAGGGTGTCAGGATGCAAACAGTCTGAAGCCCAGGCTAAGAGTTTAGTATCTGTTCAGTCATACTGTGTAGTTTCCCCTCATATAGTGAGAACAGCTTCCTCACTCACAGCTAATTACTGTTTCTGTAGGGTTAAAACGTCTTAAACCTCTGCAATGTGAAGTTGTGAAAGTCACTGAGCAGGTAGCAAAGGCTGCATTTGAGAGGTCCATGGTCCATTGGCACAAGACACAAGATTTCATTCCAAATGAAGCAGTTCTGCCCTGAGGGTAATTCTCTGACCAGGGATTTAGACACCCTACCCTCACCAGGTATGTTCAAGAAGAGATCCCCAAATATGTTAGGTCAAGTAATTCAAGCCAAGCTTAGCCTGTTTCTGAGTGTTACGGCAATATAACTGTGAGTCGATGGATGTGTGAATTTTCAGTATTAACCATTAGATCACAAGACTTGAGATAAGGCTGCAGAATCAATCATATGGAAGTTAAAGGATCTGAAATATCAAGTTGCTGACGGAGTTGGTGATTTGCTGAGACAACTTCTTTCTGTCCCCTCACGCATACGTAGTAGGATGTAGTCTGTACACAATTCTTTGTTCAAGTTTTTCAGGGGGAGTTCTCTCATTCTAAGCACAGAGTGGATGATATGTGGGTGAATGAAGCAGCTCGGTGATACTTCTTTTTACTGCTTCTTTCATTGAGGTTTTCGTAATACAGCAGCCTTGATTTTGAGCAGACACAGACTTCTCCCTCCGCCCCAAAGCATTGGTATAAACTGTGATTTAGGAAAATCAATTATCCCCTGTGCTCTCAGGCTTTCTGAGCAGAACACCTGCAGTTCTGTTCTACAGGCTTTTCTCATGTGGAGGGGATCCTATGAAGCTGATGGAAATTACGCATTCAGAGGCCTTGTAGCACTCACCCCCAGCCTACAAATGCTAACAGCTGAACTTGCAAGAGTGATGAATCCCAGCTCTGTCCAAGCATGTCTGCTCCATCACTGGGAGCACTCTAAAGACTATCAGCAGTCTGTCAGGTAAGCAGAGAAAAATGGAGTAAATAATTGGAGGTGGGCATATGATGGGTTTGTTTTAAGTAGCCAAATTTCCAGAGGAATGAGGAAGACGTAAGCATTTTGATGTCCCTCAGAAGATCTGTTCATAGGATATGCTGAACTAAGCTCATTCTGGATTTGTGGCATTTCTTAGCCACCACTGGCTGATGTGGCCCACCTGCAGTAAATTCTAAGGATTGTGAATTTGTTGAAAGTCAGCACTGAGATTAAACCATTCTCAGTTTAAAGATGTTTCATTTGTTTCAGTCCTTTGGATTCCCATACTGATCCTTTGGTGCTCTTCAGAAAAAGGAAAGAAAGAAAAAAGATAATAGCAGCTGGATAACAGTAGGAGTCTGACTGTCCAGCCTTTCTTAAATTGTCAGCACTGAGGTCAATGGTTGGGGCAAAGCTAGAGTTAGTGAGGTTCATAGAAATTCCTCTTTTGATCTGCCCATGGAACTCTTGTTCCAGCGGTGCTCTCCAGTGATGCTATAAGGGAAGGAAGAGCTGTCCAGCACAGATTGATCCATGGACTCTTCATTCGGTCAGACCTAACCACCAGCAGCAGGAAAGAAGCAGCACCACTGCTTTTGACTTTTTTTAGGTGGCAATAGTGAGTTCAGTATGAAATCTGTTATTCTGATGATAGAGATTGCTGAGCTTTTCTGCGTTTTAGATGTACACTTGCTGTGAGTGACAGAGGCCCCTTGGGGTTAGGAAAAGATGGGATTCAGCAGTTTGCTGGTCCAGAATGAGAACAAGAGATGTGTGTATTTTCCCTTGACACCTTGCTCAGTGTTCACTAATTATATTAGCACCAATTAATCCAGGTGACCTGAGACTCAGTGTTCAGGCCAGGCAGTAAGCTTCTGCTGTCTGTGTTGATAAGAAAATAGACAGATAAGCGAAATTATGTTTTCTGTCCATAACATCAATGAATATTTCCATATGGGTTCAAATGGCTCACGGAGAGTTTACATCTTGTATTTCTCACTGTTAGGGCTTCTTCAAAGAACAGCAAAGGCAATTAAACAAAAAACTACTGAGTACTGTAAGAACCCACAAGGATTAGCATTCACAGAGAGTCATCAGTACAGAATATCCACCAAGTTAACCTGCCAGCTTTTGTCATGAATGCAGAGAATACAGGCATTATCATCATCTTTCTGTTTACACTTCATGGAGCAAAACAAATGCGTGTACTAAAAACAGCTCTCTGAATCAGATCACCCAAGACACAAATACTTTCTAGATTTTATTGCTTTTGTTTCCATTTTCATAAGTGAAATTTAAAGTTTGCAAAATTTTTTTTTATTCATATTGTTCAGTTTAGATTTATATTCACAGTTGAACATAAGTCAGCAGAGCCTTGGCAGCCAGGAGGGCCAACCGTGACCTGGGGTGCATCAGGGCAGCCAGCCGGGCAAGGGAGGGAATTGTCCCGCTCTGCTCTGCACTGGAGCGGCCTCACCTCGAGTGCTGGGGGCAGTTTTGGGTACCACAATATAATAAGAAGGATCTAAAGCTGTTAGAGACCATCCAGAAAGATGCTGAAGGGTTTAGAGGGGAAGCCATAGGAGGCGTGGCTGAGATCATCATTTGGCTTCTTCAGCCTGGATAAGAAGAAACCTCACTGCTGTCTACAACTTCCTCATGTGGGGAAGAGGAGGCAGAGACACTGATCTCTTCTCTGTGATCAGTGACAGAAACTGAGGGAATGGCCTGAAGTTGTGTCAGGGGAGGTTTAGGTTGGATATCAGGAAAAGTTCTTCACCCGAAGGGTGGTTGGGCACTGTAACAGCTCCCCAGGGCAGTGGTCACAGCACCAAGCCTGACAGAGTTCAAGAAGCATTTGGACAACGCTCTCAGGGACATGGTGTGACTCTAGGAGGTGTCCTATGCAGGGCCAGGGGCTGGGCTCTGTGATCCTTGTCTTTCCAACTCAGGACATTCTGTAATTCTATTCTATTTATTTTAATATGTTGCAGCTTTCTTCTGCATCTGTCAGACTTGAAAATATTACAGCACTGTCTGTGGAGGAGAACAGAACTGAGGGGTCATTGAGTTGTTCTCCATGTTAGTGCAGAGAAAGTCTTTCCTGTAGCCTGGGGGATTTTTTTATTCCTTTGTGCTGTCACAGGCTTTATTTCTATCTTCGCAGTGTCTCTTTCAGTAAGTATGAAAGTCTACTGGCTTATACTAGACCACTGCATGACTTCATTACTGGAGCAATGTTTCTCACAGGGCACCTAAGCCTCCACACAAATTTATTCCGCAGGGGTTTTTTTCAGTTTTAATCTTCAAGTTTACACCTGAGAAAAAATTCATCATTTTGAAGCTGTAAAAATGTGTTCACTATGTTTTGTTTTATTTTTAACATACTCAGTTTGTTCAAACTTTTCTGTCTACTACACCCATAGACCTTCCAGGAAAATATTGTTTTGAGAGGAAGAGAGTCATTGTAAATAGTCCAGTGAGGCCAGAATCAGCAGCTTTTATGAGGTTTAGCAATCTACTCAAGCCAGAAATTTTAACACAGGTTTCTAATATTTACAATTTTCCCCCTATTTCTGTAGGGTTCAATTTCAGGATCCTTCTTCAGCCAGCCTATTCTTGGGTTTTCCACTTTTTCTGCGTGTTCCCATCTGCTGCAGCCCTATATCCATGTTTATATCAGCCTTAGGTTGGTGTTGACAGGTATTTTAAAGACAATATAGACAACTTCCACACTGGTGAGATCTGGTTATCACTGTTACATAGAGAAAAGACATCTCTCCATTGCTGGCTCCCTTAAACTATCAAGAACATGTTAAATAAAAAAAAGAGAAAAAATATCCTTCAGCTGCTGGAGGGGAGGGGAGGAGAAGACTTAGGCCTCTAATGCCATTAATGCCAAAACAAGACTTATGCAACTTCTCTTCCCTAGAGTATCCAAAACCTGATGAAGGGTAGCACCGAAGTGGTCTGAATACCAAATGAATCTCACAGTGCCAGAATCCTTAGTGCTTAGGTGCCCAGCTGGAACCATTCAGGCCCTGATTCAGCCTGCGCTACTTGGCAGCTGTCTGAGACCCATGGTGTGGGAGTTGGTCATAGAGTCATGGAATCATTTAAGTTGGAAGAGACATCTACAATCAAGTCCAGCCATAACCCTAACACTGCCAAGTCCACCACAAACCATGTCCCTAAGTGTCACATCTACACATCTTTTAAATACCTCTGGGGATGGTGACACTTCCCTGGGCAGCCTGTTCTGGTGATTGACATCCCTTTCAGTCCCCTTCATTTCTTTTGAGAGTCAATGGAGTGAGCAGGACTTTAGAAGAGGGCATTTCAGTTCACCTCAGCACCACATCACCCTTTGCTCTGTGAACAGCAGAAAAGGTTACAGTGCTGGTGGTGCTTCAGGCGCATGCACGTAACATGGGACAAATCTATGCCAGTGAGCATCAGTTTTAGAGCTACCACCTACTCATTTAAGATTGCAGGTGTCAAAATCCCCTGGAACCTAAGCAGTAAGTGCTACAAGGCCTTATACCCAATATTAGCTGACAAACTTGAGAACAACAATCCGTATGAAGGAAAAGGTGTGGGTGGATCAGCCACGGGAGAGGGGTGATTTGTGGACTCCAGAGACTGTGCTGCATGTTTTGACAGACAGCTTGTGTTAACAGCCAGGAAAGCACTCGTTATCAGCACAAAACCGTGGGCTTCATAATGGTGGTTAAAATATTACCCCAGCATTACTGGTCGGGTTGTTCCAGGTTTGTTGTGGTGTGTCAGTCAGCACATTTCCAACCGTGCAGGTAGGAAACTGTGAGAAAGAAGGGATAAAAACCCCCAACAGTGGTTTTCCACGTGTTTCTTCTTAAGACTCAAACCTCATTCTTTTTCTCTCATGGCCAAGGTGATCTACATTCTCCAGGGGAAAATGGAAATGCCATGACCTTAGGGTGAGCTATGCATGAAACAAGGCTTGTCATTTTCCTGCAAGGCTTGTGGCACTGAAGGTTTTGAATCTCCAACTCACCACCTTGAATTTCCCAGTATATTGCCTGACTGGCTGTCCTTCTGCTTCAGCTAATACTGAAACTCTTCTGTTTCTCTCCCCAGCTTGGGGAAAGATTTTTAAGTAATGTTTCAGGAAAGAGAAATGTGTCTTCTTATGCTGCCCCATCTCCCACGCGCCTCCCCCTGCAGACTGAGGCAATTTGCATTTAACACAAACCACTTAATTTACACATATACTTCAGTCCGTGTGTAAGTTTTCTAGGTGACAATTTTATTGGGGAAAATGCTGTTTAGATTGTGTGTGCAAAGTAAATGGCTTGTAAATATTTAAAAAAAAAAAAAAAAAAAAAAAAGTTAATTTTCAATTGTGCAATAAAATTGTGAAATAATCCTCTCAATTCCTTTCCAGTGTCTGACTTGACACATGCTGGTTTTAAGATCACACTGTTGTTGCTTCAGATGAGAACAAAAAGAGAGAGGTCATGAGCTGTTTTGCTTTCAACTTGAAGCTTTTAATTGCTTTTTAATTTTGCATTGTCATTCCCTTTAAGTTGGTTTATTCCTCCAACCCTGGTTCAATCAGACACATTACTGCAAGGCAGTTCCCACTGAAGACAGGTGAGTCATCATCAGCTTAGAGTTAATCATGTTTATCTGCTTTCTTTGACCTTGACCTTCTTCCTGCTGTTGTCTTTTTGTAACCAAAGACGAAACTTTGGCAGGTGGGGGCAGTTTATTCAGTTCCTATGTAAGTGTGACAACCAGGAGATGGATGCTCTGCGATGGATGACAGCTCACCACCACCATGGCAGCAAATCCATCCAACAGGTTAGTGTCGCAAAGGCTTTATCTGCTATGTGGCAGCATGGATTTACATTATATAGGAGTCATCCTTTTGGTAATAGAAAAAAACTAACCAAACACCAGAAGTCTTCACTTTTCTATTACTTAACCCTTGCTGATGGGTTTTTCAGGTGCTCAGAGCTGCAACTGCCCCTCCCCTAATGTAACTCACAACTGGTATGTCCTTTAGCAGTAATAAGCAGAGCCATGGGGCTGTAGCTCTCTCTCATCCTGCTTCCTTTCTACTTCGGGCCTACAGCCTCTCTGCAGAACTTCATTATCAACAAAGGAGATGGGGGCAAGAATGGGAAGAAAGGTCTGCTGCATAATTGTTTGTGGTTTGTTTTGGTCTTCTTTTAAACCAAAATTCAAAGTAGATTCTAATATATAAGTGTATTTGCTGAGGATGACAACACAGAATTTACATTTATAGGGGCATCATAAAAAATTGTATGTCCCTGTATGTAGGATATGGAGCCTCTCTCAAAGACTGAATAGAATATGAAGGAAAACTAGCGTAAGTGGGGAAGGTAGCTGAATTTTTGTTTTTGGACAATTACAGAATCAAATAGATATTTTTTTGTGGTGCATGAATAGGTTGGGAGTCCAACAGAAGTTAGAAAAAGAGGGCTTTGTATTCGTTATCAGAAACATAAATACTTGGGAAAGTAGATGTACATATAAATGTACTTATTTATAAAATAAATGTACATTTATAAAAATGTACATATTTTCCACAAGGTGGAAAAAGAACTCACAGAGAAGGAAGATGAAGGACTGGAAATGTACAAGTGGGTGTTTTATAAGCTGAGCTCTGCAATCATTGCAGAGAAAAAGAAAACTTGCAGGTGTAACTCCCTTAAATTCCCTGACTTTGCAGCAAGGCAAAGCTGGCTTGCACTGGGAAATGAATGATTGAGCAGGTGCAGGAAGTGAATGGCATTAGCTGTGTAAATAGCAGCCGCTTTTCAATAATCAGGCTCCCAGAAGGGATCCTCTGCCTATGCCATTTCCATATTACCCACAACTCTCCCAATCCCTCCACCTCTGACAAATCAGAAATAAAGAACAGTGCTTCCTTTAGGATTTATATTAAATATTAATACTCCAGGACAGGTGCAGTAGGGCAGATTACAGTGTGTTTAGCCTGGGCTCGAAAGTTATGTTTCATCAGAAGGGCGAAGTTGAGTTCCCAAGACTGAAGTAGTGATGGGGCATTCTGTGCCAACTCTCCTCCAGACTCTCTCTCACAGTGTCATTTCTGGTGATCTTGGTGTTAATCTTCAAGCTGTTTTAAAAGAGGAGTTAGCTGGTGACTGGAAGGGACAGACAGATGTGGGATGTGTGTGTGCTTGCTGCTTTGGGGTATGTTACGCTGCTCAAGAGCCAGGTGTGAGGCTGGAGATGTTGATGAGAATTCTGCCACGCATTTAGCCATTAAAGTGGCGTAAAAGAGAGTTACGTATCTCCCTAATTTTCTGCTTGAGTTTCCATCTCAGGTTTCCATATACCACATCTGACTACAGTTCCTTCATTTTCCTGCCACACAACAGCAC
The DNA here is from genome assembly GCA_013397775.1 of Eulacestoma nigropectus. Classification (NCBI taxonomy): domain Eukaryota; kingdom Metazoa; phylum Chordata; class Aves; order Passeriformes; genus Eulacestoma; species Eulacestoma nigropectus. The sequence goes on along the minus strand of VZTE01003915.1, from coordinate 1,159,286 downwards.
AGTCTATGATTTCCCTTCTTTCTCCCCCACCCAAATTATATGTGATGGTAGTACGAGTCACGTGCTCTGCCTTGACCTGTAGGGTAAGGTACCCCGTGCCTATGTGGAAAATGAAAATCAAAACCTCGTTCACATGTCAAAATTTGGGTTTCATAACCCAGATGCTGGGATGTCCTGAAAACTTGAGCCTTGGTAATTTTGTGTTTGAGCATAAATAAAAGCATCCTTTATTCACAGCAAAGCCAAAAAGGGCGTCTCAGTTGTACAAACCCAAATACTGCCTGTGGTGAAACCACAGCTATCAGCTGGTTCCTGAATAGCCTTTGTATACCAGGAGCGAAATAGCACTTCGCTGATGTTCACCCCCCAGTCTGGCTCCAGAGCTGGCAATTTCAGGTGGTAAATGGCAACAACCCCTCAGAGTTCTTGTTTCAGGCTTTTGCTGATACAGCACCTTCAGTTATGCCTGGTTCTGATTTTGAAGGTTAATTTTGCAATTATAACTGCTGTACACATTTTGTTGAACAAAAGCCACTGTTTTGAAGTGGCCACCAGAGAGAAGATTGAACAACTCTAATGGGTTCAATTCATCCTCTGCTTCAGGGCATAACAACATTTCTTAGAAGCAATTGTTCCTCTTTCCTGAACTGCATAGGCAAGTGTGAGAATCCATATACAGTTGCCTTTCCTTTATCGTGCCCTTGGATTTTTCTTGCACTGGAGGGCTCCCATGTATTTCTTGCTGAGAAGAGCTCTCTCATGTTGTTTTCAGGGAGCAGCCCACCTGTTAAGACCCTGTTAGTCTCATCACTGCTCCTAGAGAGACCCAAGTCCTTGTCCTTTCTTCACCTGGTTACTCTTTCTCGTTTCTAGGGGAGCACATGTGCACACCTACACATCTGCTCATTACCTTCTCAGCTTGGGCAATGTTTGCAATAAGTGGGAAACCTTCACTTAGGTTTGTGGTGAAGAAATTGGGGGATCTTTACTACTGCTATATCTTACTGATGTGCTGTTTTGTAGTAATCCAGAGGAAGTTTGTCAAGTTGGGTTCGTCCATCAGGATTGCCTGGACAAACCATAAGGGAGCCTTAAAGGAACAAAGCAACATCGAGGCACTCACAGGCAAACCACTGATTCAGACTGCAGGCTCATCATAGGTGTGTCTGCCAGTCCTCAAAGGATCAAGCAAAGGAAACCTAGATGAGATGCTCCCCCAACACAAATCAGTCAGCTCAGTTCCAAAATAACTAAACAGTCATAATAGTATATGGGCATCACACTCAGAGGGCTGCCACAGTGCTCCATCAAACAGCAGAGACATCTTTCAAGGATCAGAAATGTCACTTTGTAGTGACAGCATTTATTCATTCATCTATTAAATTTTTTTTTTTGAACCTAACACTGCCTATTCTCAAGCCTTAAGTAACATTCTTCCTTGGAGCTCATTTTTTGTTTTAGTGACACAGTCTTCAGCCTTTCTTCACTTCCTTTGTGTTTTTCCATTATGCAGTGGCTCTTCAGGTAGTGAGGCTGTGTGCTCTCGTGTGGGTAAGCTGGAAGCCTACAAACCACAGGACATCGCAAGCTGGGGACAGCTGCCATTGCAAATTCCTCCTTGCTCTCTCTGTGCTCCTACACTCACAGAGGTGATTTTTGCACAATGTGTCTCTGAGATGCTCCAGGCTGGCGGAGTGTGGAAAATCTTGGGTTATTTCAGTGAGGCTTCGTGGTTTCCTTAGGATTACTCAGAAGGGAGAAAGCAGAGGCACAAACCTGTGTCACTGTGTCCCCACACAGTGAACCCATTAACACAGCAGCATCATGCTTTCCTCCCCAGCACAGATGGGGGGTTGGGTACCATACACTGAACCAGTTTGTGGATCAGAACTTCCTTCTCTGTCTGGGAATTGCCTTGCTGTAGGAACATCTACCTATGTGTGGTCTGGCTTAATTTCATTGTATTCCCCCTGCAGAGAGGGCAAGTTTTTTCTGAGCATTAGAAACAATCCACCAGCTCTGTTGATTGCAGCTGAGCGTGAGGCATAGGACCTTAATGTCAAACATCCTTTAAAATAACAAGATGTTTAATATTCAGCTGGAGCCTTTAAAAGTCCTTCTGCTGCAGTGCTACAGCTACTCCCCTCAGCTACAACACAACACAGCAGAGACCCAGCAGTTTATCTGCCCTTCCCCAACACACAGGCGAGCAGTCATAGCCCTGACCCTGAGCTGGGTGACTGCTTTCTTCACATCTCTGGCTGTCAGAAAAGGCAAGAACCAGGAGCTGGAAGCCCCTTTCAGCTCAGTGTCTTGGATTTTGTGGTTATTTATCACATCTGAATCTTTGTGAAATGTCTATTTCATGAGAAACAGATTTAAATTGGGTGGTTCATTGATTTGATTAAGAAAAGTGGTGAGTATGGCAGTGAGACCATGTTAGTCAAAGATTTTTAACCCAGCTGTTCTGTGGAAAAAAATCAAATGGGATTCTACTGCAGATTCCAGCAGTCAGTGCAGTTTGATTTTCAAGCTGTTGCAAAGCTGAAGGCACAGGAACTGGAGCATTTGGTTATTGACAGGGAGAATATTTCAGCCTGTGTCACATCTCTGCTTGACTTTGACTAGAAGAGAGAGGTGCAGGGCTGCATATGTTCATGTGTTGTGACAAGATGAGAAATGCATGACTGGATCTCTCCTTTTGGGGCAGAGATGCCATGCTGAATTTTCCAGGAAGCGTTGGTCTGCGGACTGCCAAGATGGGAGTATTGGGGAGTGGGACTTTGTAGGTACTTTCATTCCTGTACCTATCCCAACTGCAGAGTTCAGGAGATGGGATCAAGATGAGAAGCAAATACTTAAACCCTACACTAAAGGCTGTAATATTTGGTGTCCTCTGAACATTCATCCTTTGTGTGGAGTCCTGGATGTAGGAAAGAGGCCTTAGCCCATTTTAGAGCTGAGTTATTTGAAACAAGTTGAGGTTGTGGCTTGTAAATGTCAGTAACTAGAAAACAAGTCTAACAAGCTGTGCCTCAGTTATACTAAAAATCCTTATTTGACATGGGTGAGGTGTTCCTAAATGTTATCTCCAGGCTGTTCTACATTCCAGAAAAAGCAATCTTTGTGTCCCAAACCATGGCAAGGGGGGTTGAACTAGATCTAAACACCTTTTAAGCTCCTTTCCAACCCAAAGAATTATTTGATTCATTTAACCTCATCCGACCCATGGACAAATTCCTGCAGCCCTCACCCATCACAGCCCTGCTCTGCCCAAGTACCTGCCTGAACTGCTTCTGTGTTGGCACCTCAGTCCCAACTCCTTCTGGGAGTCCAGCAAGCCTAGGCAGTCCCCTGCTCTTTCAATGCTCTCCCTGCACACCAGCTCTCCTGCCCTTGTCTCTCTTAGCTGTGCTCTGTTCCTATCGCTACGTAAAGCAGTCCATCTTGCCCTGGCCTGAAGTTTCTGGTCATACACAGGCAGTGTTTTATTATGTAATGCCTGGAAACCCTTGCAACAGTACAAAACTCGACTGCTTTGCTTTTGGGGACAGCTGACAGGAGAGGCAATAGCCTGAAAGTATGACCATGGCTGTAGCGCTGAGGTGAGTGAGTTCACACCCACCTCTGTTCTGTGCCCTGTTAGTTGGGACTGCAGTTCTGCTTGGGACCCTTCTGGAAGGCATTAAGGTTGTCAAGCTGCACAGCCCAGTGTCAAGGGCTCAACCCATACTTTAAAGTACAGAGAAATCATGCAGCACAAAACTGTTTATCATTTACCTGCCTCATAGCTGAAAGGCAGCAGATAACAGCTCGGACTGTTGTGCATAGCAAGTGATTCAGGAAAGCCAATTGCACAGCTGTGAGACTGATGAAAAATAAAAAGGTTTTGTATTGAATGGGCCAGACAGGTCCTTCTAGGTCCCCATTTCCCCCTGCCATAGCACACAGAGCTCTTCAGGCCTGTGTCAGTAAAAGAGCAAGCACAATCAGTGCTAGAGTGCCACAGGTCTGCAAAGGGGAAATATTTAATTCACAGTTTTCAGACAGTGTTGGGACACCGGCTGTCAGACAGGGCCACCCTGTTTGCTTTTGGAGTGGTGTGTACATGGGCTGGCATTGCCCTCTGCTGGCTGCTGTCCCGAGTGGGTGATGATGGGCGTAAGGGGAGACTTTGCCAGCTCTCTTGTCCTGCTCTTCAGTCTCTCCTTCCCTCTTTACAATATGTAGCCTAACAGCAGTTGTGCTGTCCTGCTCCTCTGGTGGGCAGCTGGGCAGGGTCCAACTTCACCCCTTTGTATATTACACCTTCTCCCACTTATTTTTCTCCTGTGGGAGTAGTAGTGGCCTTGGCTTCCTCTTGTCTCTCTCAGTATGAAAGTTATTGCCCCTCTGTGTGAGGAACATCACTGGCACTGTGCTAGAAACTGTGTGGAAATGCTAGCTAGTGTTTTTAACCACTCATCTAGTGAATTTTAACCATTCTAGTGTAAAATGCTGGATGAACAGTGCAGGAGCCCTTTGGAGGGAAAGAGTCAGGAAGCTGAAAGCTTTTTCTGTTTTACTTAGAGCATACTGATTAATGGCTTTTTCTGCTGTTGTCTAAGTTCCTGGGACACTATTCCCTGATGGGCACAGGCCCATTGCCTTTAGAGGCATCATTTAAATAAGAACAAAGCTCACAGCCCCAACAACCCTAAGAAGACTCTTTAGTGCTCTTTCCATATTGCTTTTCAGACACTGCATTTTGCTCTTTCTGCAGTGCTTTCAGCTTAGCTTCCCTTCCGTGGCTGTCTGTGTGACAGGGATTCCTGGAGTTGGGAGATCCCTCTCATGCTAAGCAAGAACGAGCAGTGTTATTTTGCACTTGCAAAGATGCTTGACAACAACAACAAAAATATAGATGGTAAATCATGTAGAACTTGAGAAGCTGCTGCCCTGAAACTTTACTCTGAAGGGTTATCAGTAGAGTGGTGCTAATCTAGTCTGAAAACAGCTGTTCCTTGGGGAACAGAAAATAGTGCTGTTGGGGAAATCATGAGTATGATGATTTTTTTGTTTTATCTGAAACTTTATTTGCCTGTTTTACATTTGGGATTGGCTTTTGTTTTCAGCAAAGACAGCAGTTTCATCTGGAGTCGCGCTTCAGTGCACACTTATGATACGCATTGCTGCCTGCACTCTGAGAGTGAGGGGGAGAAAGAGGGAAAACAAGTTATGGTTAATTATAGCCACTGTTCTGCCACTAGAGACTCCTGGAAAGTATCGGTCACCTTCCTGAGTACTTCATAGCAGTTACAACTGGTTTAACAACTCGAACAAGGTGAAAGTCTGTATCAGGTAGCAAAATCTCTGAGGACGCATTGGAAACGCTTGGAAGAGGGTCAGTAATACGTCAGACTGACATTGTGGTTGCAGATAAGGTTAACCGAGAGACATCCTCAGCAAAGGACCCAAGGACTGAACATCTGTTACTCTGGCAGTGTGGGCCTGCTTTCTCTCAAATAACTGGTAACTTGGGAAGCCCAGCCTGGAGCATGGAGGTGGCGAAATGAACTTCAGAGCTTTTGCTGACAGTTCGCAGAGCATAATGCTTCCTTCAGTTCCCATTTACTCAGGCCAGAGGACAGAAGTTCTGACATTAAGGCCTTTAAGAGTTGTGCCCACCAGGGGGTGGCAGTCCCATACCTTTCATCTTTGGAGAGTTCCATGCCAGGATGAGGAGGGTGTTTCTGGGAGGAGGTAACTGGGGGAGCTTGTGCTGCTGCTTCTTGTGGTGGAAGCAAAGGAGAAGACTAAGTTTTGCCAGCCAAGTCCTTTGAGAACAATTAGAACACAATTTTTTTGTGGGAATAAGGAACTACTTAGAAATGGGGTTCAAGATGTGCTGACCAGGGAAGTCTTTGCAGAGCCTTGTCTCAGTTTCTTCTCTCTGAAAAAGAAAAGAGGATCAGGTTCAGTCCCTCTGCCTATCAGTCTGTCTTACACGCCTTGTGGCACAGGGACAGCACAGCTCTCTAGATCAGGGTGTCCCAAGCTCTTTACATCATTTACATCTCCGTTGATTGAATTATCTGTGGACACCATCCGCAGGTACTTTAAGCAGTGGTTGCCACATGTTTTACACAGGTTGTTGTGGAAATGCTCTGGGGAAAACTGAGCCAATTGGGATTTTCAACGAGCCAAATGAACTAATTCCTATCTCCGCAGCCAGGTCAAATAAAACTGTATATAGCACAGCTGGGTTAGCTTGTACAATTGACAGAAACTTTACTCATGATTGAAAGACGAGAGTTCTGCAATGGGCTTGACTGAAGGGCATATAAGACTGGGAATGTAAATATGCTTTGTGATGCTCTCTAGTGACTTGCATGCCTAGAGTAAGTAAGCTGAGGTAAGACAGGTTGTGAATCTAAATTGCAGTTGTTGTTCCTGGATAATTCTGCTGGTGGCCCAGTGTAATCAATATTTTATCTCAGACCCAGTTTGATTTCTCTGCCTGCACAAAAGTCAGTACTCCTCTAAAAAAAGGAATGTTTAATTCTATGTGAAACAACCTGATGTTTTAACCAAGGTTTCCACTTCATTTATTGCAGTGGGCTCTCTATCCCTCTGTCCTAGAAGTACACATCATTTCAGGAAGACAAAAAAAAAGTTGTCTTAGGAAGGCATGTCCTTTTGCTCCAAATGCTATAGTTAAATGTCACCTCTGGAAACATTGTAATTCAAGTTAGTGGGCTGTATGGGAATATTTGTGAGACTTTGATTTACTTAAATCTGTCTTTGTACCCATAATCTCAGATCCTAGCATTGCCCTTTCAAAATGCCAAATGCAACAGCTTGGATCATTAGCACACTTTGAATCCTGTTACTTGGGTCATGCAAATGTGACTCTTGTCCTTTAGACAGACACTTTCATGCTGTAGGAGAACATGGCAGGGAAGAGGGGATAATATTTAAAATACCATAGGACAATTCTGATCTCATGTACAATATTGTAAGCCTGATGAAACCTAATAGACCTATCCCAAGCTTAATTGACATGAAAAATTTGCTTGGGTATGAGAGGTTTATCACTAACCCATTTCTCTCTCTGAAATTTCATTTCCTCTGCAATATTTCTTATCAAGTTTGCTCACTACATGCTCGACTTTGAGTTGTATTTCTTCTCCAGGAGCCTAACTTTCCTCTGGGTAATTCCATACAGAAATCTTATTGAGGAGGAAGAAGAGGCAGAGCTCTGGGCAGCTGCCTTGTAGTTTGCACAGGCTGCCTTGTAGTTTGCACAGGCTGCCTTGTAGTTTGCTCAGGCTGCCACACAGCCATTCAGGCTGCACAACTTCCAGGGCTGCAGGTAAATGCTTCATTGAGCTCCGTGGTAATCACAAACCCTCTTGGCCTCTGCTCTCTGTTGTTTCTTCCTCTCTTAGTTTGAATCTTCTCTCAGTTTCATAGCGCAGTTTGTAATCAAAGTTATGCTAATCTGTTGCCTCAGTTCTTGCCAGCTGAATTGGTTTTTAACTGAAGGTATTGAGCTGTGGAAGTGGTAGGGCATTCATGGGGCTCTTGCAGAGCTGACAGGAAAATAACACAGTAAAGATTAAGTTCATGTGAGGAAAAGAAAGGAGAAAGTTTTTTGAGGAAAAACTGGAAGTGTGTGTGAGGAAAAAGCAAAGAGAAAAAGGAGGAAGGACAAGCAGAAGGGATGAAAGGAGAGGGATAGAAGAAGAAACATAGAAATCAAAAAGCAGCCATATGGGATGCCACAGACATGGCAAAAGAAGTGATCCAATAGAAGGAAAAGCAACATCAGGATGTTAGTAAAAAACAAATTCTAACAAAGTTGAATGCCAAAGTGCTACCAGTCACTGTATATAACACTACTGAATGTTGTGTTGCTTTCTGTAGGTGTAATATATCCACGGTGGATACTTCCAGCATCATTTTTTATCACACACCCTTAAATACTTAATTCTCTGTCTGTAGAAAAGTTTGGGGGTTGTGGCTATTTAGGCTTTTGGCCAGCTCTGCTCACATCCCCACGAGTGAGTCTGTCCCCTTTGTATGTACGTGAGGCCTTGTATGTGTGTGTTGACAGAGGGAGAGCATTTGCTCTGCTGCTGCCACATGCTGTCCTGAAATTACTTGTCTTGTTTGCAATGTGCCTTGTAACACACTGCTCGAGCCCAGAGAGTTGTGGTGAATGGGCTTAAATCCAATTACAAGGGTTGTTCCCCAGGGATCAGTTTTGAGATCAGTCCAGTTTAATACCTTTACTGATGATCTGGACAAGGGCATCGGGTGTACCCTCAGTCAGTTTGAAGATGACATTAGGTTGGGTGGGAGTGTTGACCTGCTGGAGGGTAGGAAGGTGTTGCATAGGGATCTGGACAGGTTGGATTGATGGGATGAGGCCAGTTGTATGAAGTTCAGCAACATGAAGTGCCAGATCCTGCTATTGGGTCACAGCAATCCCATGCACTGCTACAATCTGTGGGAAGAGTGGCTGGAAAGCTGCCCAGCAGGAAAGGACCTGGGGGTGCTGATTGGCAGCAGCTGACCATGACCCAGTGTGTGCCCAGATGGCCAAGAAGGCCAATGGCATCCTGGCCTGGATCAACAATAGTGTGGCCAGCAGGACCAGGGAAGGGACTGTCCCCCTGTACTCAGCATTGTTGAGGACACACCTCAAATTCCGTGTCCAGCTCTGGGCCCCTCACTGCAAGAAGGACATTGAGGTGCTGGAGCATGTCCAGAGAAGGGCGATGGAGCTGGTGAAAGATCTGGAGCACAAGTCCAGTGAGGAGCAGCTGAGGGAGCTGGGGGTGTTTAGTTTGGAGAAAAGGAGGCTCAGGGAAGGCCTGATCACTCTCCACAACACCCTGAAAAGGAGGCTGTAGCCAGGTGGGGATCGGCCTCTTCCCCCAGGCAGCCAATGACAAGGGGAAGTGGCGTCAAGTTGCACTGGAGAGGTTCAAGTTCAGGAAAATTAGGAAAAGTTCTGCACTGAAAGAGTGGTTAAATATTGGAATAGGCTCCCCAGGGAAGTGGTAAGGTCACCATCCCTTGAAGTGCTCAAAAAATGCATAGATGTGGCACTTCACAATTTGGTTTAGTTGGTGTGGTGGTATTCAGTCAAAGGTTGAACTTCATGATTTTGGAGGTTTTCTTCCAGCCTTAATGATTCCATGCTTGTACATGCAAATAGAGAAGTCAAACTAAGATTTTAGCTATACCCTTAGTTTTGAAAATCTCCAGCTTTCAAATGCTTGAATTTGCAACCTTGGTATTAACAGTCTTTTCTCTGAGATGGTAAACAATACTTTGCATTTCTCTGATGTGTTATGCTCAAGACTTTGATTGTGTTCTATAAACATTTTTTGTGATTAGTCATGACAGTGGTCTTTTGAATTAAGTAACTATTATCATTATTTCAGCTTTTGAAATGAATACATGCAGAGATCACACTTTACTGAGCATCAAACAGAATGTTGATAGATCAGAACTGAGAGTCTCTTAACTTCTACATCCTGAGCTGTGTTTTGACCTTCATCCATGCTTCTTTTTCAGATGAAAAAATCCTTTTTAAGATCACAGAATGGCTTTTGTGGCTCTGCCTAAGGCCATCTCTCATCCACAGTAAGCCTGAACAGGGTGTTCATCAACCAGTAGCATCTCCAGTCAGCCTGGGGTTCACTGCAAAGGGCCAGATGAATAGTTTATGAATAATAAAATTGTTTGGCAAATTTTGGATAATGCAAGTGATGTCTTCTGTGAGAGCTATCTGAATTACTAATGACAGCATCATTAAATTCTTGTTAGCTGAGTTTAAATTTGATCTCCTTGAAATAGTTTCTTATGTGTCCATCAGTAATGGTCTTCGGTGCATCATGTTGCCTTTTGATTGAGCAGTCTCTGCCTATTGGTAAGCTAATTACTTATGTTTTCATCCTGCCTGGTAAACAGATCTCCCCTTGTTCTAATCGCAGTTCACGCCTCGCTTGTTTTCTGCTAGACTGCTTTATTTCTGCTGTCAAGCTATAAAGGCCTCTTGCTATAAAGGCAAGAAATAATAAGCGTTAAAAACAAGTGCAGACTGAAACTTTATCGTCCTTTGGCTCTGTGCAGACAAAATACTTCATTAATTCAGAGCAAACAAATCTTCATTCTGCCTGCACTCAATTCACCTTTTTGCTCTGTTCCTCTCTCTATGGCCTCACATCTTACTTTTACTGGTTCCAATTTCCTAAGAGGTATCTATAGTTTTTCCTTCTCTAAGCACCTTCACAGAGCTTTTTCAGACCACTTTCCTTGGCTGTCTCCCAGCACAGATCTTTCTCCTCTCTAGACCCAGCCAGCACCATCCCTGGAACACATGGCAGGGTTTGAAGCCTCTTTGAGGAGCCAGTGGGGGTAGCAGCAGTAGCAAAAGGAACTGGGCTTCATGTCCTCTGCTTTTGGCTAGCATGAATAATTGGAGTGTGTGTCACCTCAGCCCCCAACCAACTGCAGCCCTGTACCACAGTTACAAACTGCTTTGTCCAAATTACTCCTTCCTCACACCTCCTCAGAAACAGACCTCTCCTGACATCCTGTCTCTTCCCTCCTCTTTGCATCCTCTATCATGTGAACTGGACTGATGGATAGGCTGATGGTGTAAAGCAGCCCTTGCTGCAATAAGGGGTAGATCGAGGTGTAAAACCTGGTGTCAGGATCATATTTCTACTTCTGTGCTTTGGAGCTTCTGTCTTTTCTCCGCTCGGTGATGAATGGCAGGAGGAGGCAATAGGAGGTGTGGGAAGCCCCACTGCTTTCATTAGGGGGAGAATGCTTAGTGTGCAGTAAATCTCTCATATTTCCAACTCATTCTGGAGCACGTTTGCCAAGATTTAAGAGTGATAGGCCCATAAGTCAAATACCTAGCGAAATAGGTGTTATTATTCTCCCATTTTTCACCAGAGCTTGTAAGTAGGCCCCCGTATATCTTTGGGTCACTGCACAGCACAGATTTCTTCCATGTTCTGTTCCTTGTGTCAATTAAATTCCAGCAGGGAGGTGATGTATGAATGTGGTTCATCAAAATAATCGCATCCAGAGCCTGGTGATGGTGCTTCAACAGTATTTGTGTCACAGATAAAGCCTGCCAGGTGGTGTCATCAGAACTTACTCTGGCTGTACCCAGCGGCTCCTACAGGCAGCCCTACAGCTGCTTCATCACAGCAGAGATCAGCATCTGTCATGTGAGACACATGGCCCACGCCCTGCCACTGGACTACGTGAGTGTTGTAGGTCCCTTCCAAATGAAGCTCTGCTCTGCTCTTTCGTTGTGAGAGTGGTTGGCCACTGGAACAGATTGCCCCGAGAGCTTGTAGAGTCTCTACACTTTGAGATGCTCAAAACCCCATCAAGCATGGCCCTGAGAAACTTTTCTGCTCTGGTCTGGGCAGGGAGGCTGAACAAAACCATCTGCAGAGGTACCTTCCAAACTCAGCAGCTCTGCCATTCTGTGCCTCTATGAGTCATGCAGGGCTCTTGGGTTGGGGTCTGGCTGCAGATTTCTTCCATCAAGTGTGAAGCAACCTTAAAACTGCATCGATTTTCTTAGAAATGGGAGAGAGCAGTGTTGTTCTTCAACACAGGCTTTGCTTGCTTTAGGTAGTTCTGGGTTCTTAATGTTAGATGAAAACTTATGGCCCAGCACAGGCACAGACATACTGATTTTAGGGGAGGTGCTGAGGGGTTTTCCTGTACTGTTATGGCTGGTGTGGAAATATCCATCTTCACTGCCATGGTGTGCTTCTCTGAACTTTATACCTGACACTAGGTCACATAAAGAGGGAAAATGCTCAGTCAGAACTTCTATGTGCTCACTGGCTTTTTAGCAGGTTGTGAGCTGAATATCAAGTTAATTCCTGCTGTACACTCTGATACTACCCCAAAACAGCAGCACAGATTTTTCTAGGTGCAGTGACTTTTTCAGATGCCTTTTAGCATTTTTCTGCTGTACCAACTCTGAGAGACCCAAGACAGGTAAAATGGCTTCGTCATGCAGACACTTGAAAAAGAAGTGCTTGCATTACCATAGGACTATATCATCTTGTCTCATCTGATAGCCTTCAGCCAACAAGCAGTACCACTTGATCAGCTGGTTAAATTCTCTCTTTCAAGCCTACACTACCCAAAGTGAGTTGTTGAAAGACAGAAGAAGAAATGAGAGACAGCCTGATGCCTGCTGTTTTGGTGGGGGTTAGGGTGGATTTCCTCCCAGCCTGGCTACCACCCTCTGTCCCGAGCAGTGGCCTCTGAGTCTTGATGCCATTTTGCTCTCACTGACTTGGTAATATGATGTCACCTCTTGTATGGACTCCCCGAGGCACTTTCAGGCCAGCATCCCAGCTGGGGATAGGCAGGTACAAGCATATTCCAGCCAGATTCTCCCTTTTCCCTCACCTGCAAATGCAGTGCCAAGGGCAGTGTGGGGTGTGCACAGGAGCAACCTTTGCCCACACACCTTCTGGGACTTCCCTACTGAAGAGTTAAAGACCAGGACTGAAAATGTATCCTGAAACAGGGGCTGTGTTTTTTGACATCCAAGAAGGGTCATAGTCATCCCTTAGAAATAAGAATCTGAGCAGCACTTTGCTAGGGCATGGTATCCAAAAATGGCTGCCTAAATTCAAGCTTCTCAGGGTGTTCTTAGGCATCAAAAAAGGGTCTTTTTTAAAAAACAGATGTAGATTACTCAACTTGATGTCTTCCCAAGCCAGGCACCAGAATGAAAAATAAGTGTTGAAATAACACCATGATTTGTAAAGCTCTCTTACAGGCTGAGGTGAAAAAATAAATTGAGGTTAACAAGAGAAGTCAGCAAAGGCGGGAGGCAGGAAATTAAACCTTACCGTTCTCAACACTTATTTAGAGAAAAATATTAATAGCATTTTGGTTTTGAAGCAAACATATTTCACAATGGTTCCTATCAACCATCAGCCACAGATATATTGCTTTGTCAGAAAGCTGGCAAGCATCAACACAAAGAGCTCAGATGGGAATACAGAGATGGAAAAATAAGCAAAATGTATTCTGGCTTGGATCTCAAGTATGTATAAGGTACTACCCTGGTATCTAATTATAGGCTGTGCAGGAGGTAACAGCTATGGTTAAGGTTTCTTGACATTCTTATCTGCATGTCCTCTATTGCTTTCATCATCAATAAATTGTTTAAGCTGCTGTTTTCCATGGTGGGTACCTGCCTCTGGCTGAATATACTCCTGGCAGAATCAGCCCAACTGTTTCAACTCCTTTGAGAAGAGTAGGGGCAGCAATCCTGGACCTGTACTTTTCCATCCTGTAGAAACATCTGCAGGGTTTGGGGTTTTTTCAATCTGGATTTAAAGATATACCCTTATTATTTTTGACACTACAGTTACTGAAATAGTCCTGCTTTTGACCACAGTTTAACACCAGAAAAGGGCTCCCAGTATAACTGTGGTCCAGACACCTGATCCCTGCTAGTGTGGAGGTGAAAGCCATACTAGTGCCTGTCAAGAAGCCAAAGATGGAGTCATAAACTCCCATTCCATAATCTGTCTTCCTCCTGTCTTGAGTTTGGAGCCAGCCACTGGGCTCAGCTCTCGCACTGGCACCATCCAGAATCTCTGTGCTCTTCCCAGTTTGACTGTGCTGTGATCCTGCCCTTGCTGATCACGATGGCTGACACTGAAGGGCTCCTTGTAGGCTCTAGTAGAGAGGTCAGTCTGACTCAAAATTGGTCAAAGTGTAGATGTAGTGTTACCCTGATAGTTCATTAATTTTGGAACATTTCTTGACAAAAACTTGATGAACCTGAGAGAGTGCCTCTAGTGCAGAATCAGCAGAGGACAATGAAAAGAAATGAAAAATTTATATTCATTGTTACAGATGAGGAAATGCTGTTTATTTTTATATTCCTTAAATAAATACATCTACGAGATGAAAATGTCTTTGGAGAGACAGTATAAAGAGTAAAGGAGCTGTTTTCTTCTTTGTATGGAAAGTAGGGGCCAGAGTAACAGTGCTGGTAGCTGGCTGTACAAAATGTCAGTGCCAGAAAAGGGTAAACCACTGAGAGGGGAAAAGTGACAGAGAACTCAGAGATGCATACACACAAAACCAGCTCAGCTCTGCACTGAGACACAAAGTGAGGCAAATGCCTGCAAGAAAAGTCTTCACCCTTTTCTTGGCTCAAGCATTACTGAAAGAAGCTGGGTAGTATTGTCCCTGGATGATATGAGAACACAAATGTAAACAACTAAGTGTGAAAACTTTGTTTCCAGTACTGTGCAGGGTTGTGTAATTATAAGACAGTATGTTTTCCTCAGCTCAAGAAGGCTTGTATGTGAAATACTCACGGCTATAAAAGACAAATGCAATGGGGACTAAAAAGCCTGTTGTGTGGAGTGCTTTGGATGCAAGAAAAAGATAACTTGAATGCTTATAACTAAATAGAAACTGCAAATACTAAGTATTAGGTGAGGTGCAGTTTCTTACTTTATATCAGCATCTGCTTTTTTGGCTTTCCTGAAGAGAGATAGGATGAGGAATACAAGTAGCTGTTAAAGGGGAAAACTGTAGGAGTCATATGGTCTTTATACTGAATTTGCGTTAAATGGCCACATTATCAAATGGAGTTACTCCTTTTGACAAAACTACCTTGGTTTTGGTGTCAGCATCTGATATGAGAATCCCACTTATTTGCAAGCCTTTGTCTTGACAAGGGAGATCTTGGGTCTAGGAACACCATTTGTGGCTCTGGAAGCCAGGGCAGGGTCCAGGAGTAACACCTGGAGTGCTGTGCTCCCCCAGCTGAGCACCCAGCTGAGTATTTTTATGCAGCTTTTTATGCAGCTTAGTTTAGTCTAGAGCCTGTCTGTGACCCTGGTGAGTAATTGCTTGTCAAACCTCTTTCTGCAGGGCTTCCTGTCTACTCTGTGTTAGGTTTCCTTCCCTGTCTGGAAGGAGGTGGAGGGTGCACACTTAGCAGATGACACAAACTGCTTCTGTCGATCTCAGAAGCTGTAACTAAATGAGAGCCTGGATTTCCTAGACACCGCTAGATGGTGCCTCCGGATCGCTATTGCTGGGAAAACAGTGATGCTAATCCAGGAAAACAAGCAGCTGCGTGACCAGCAGGTTGAGGGAGGGGATTCTGCCCCTCTATTCCGCTCTGGTGACACCCCACCTGGAGTGCTGCATCCAGCTCTGAGGCCTCCAGCATAAGGAGGACATGGTCCTGTGGGAGCAAGTCCAGAGGAGAGCAATGAGGATAATCAGAGGGCTGGAACAGCTCTCCTATAAGGAAAGGCTGAGAGCTGGGATTGTTCAGACTGCAGAAGGGAGAATCTGGGGAGATATAGCAGCCTTTCAATACTGACAGGGGACTGGTAAAAAAGATGGGGACAAACGTTTTGGGAGGATCTGTTGCAGCAGGACAAGGGACAATAGTTTTAATGTAAAAGAGAGTAAATTTATAAAAGGAATACTTTTTTTACAATG
This sequence comes from Eulacestoma nigropectus, assembly GCA_013397775.1. Lineage (NCBI taxonomy): Eukaryota > Metazoa > Chordata > Aves > Passeriformes > Eulacestoma > Eulacestoma nigropectus. The sequence continues at coordinate 1,143,755 of VZTE01003915.1, read as the reverse complement.
AGGGTGGTAAAATACTGCAACAGGTTGCTCGAAAAAGTGGAGGGAAGGCCCATCCCTGAAAACATTCAAGGCCAGGTTGGATGGGCCTCTGGGCATCTGAGCTTGTTGAAGATGTCCCTGTTTGTTGCAGGGCAGGGCTGAACTAGATTACTTCTGAAGGTCCCTTCCAACCCAGACTGTTCTGTGATTCCATGGAGCTGAGTGGGGTGAATTGCAGAGCTGATGACAGGAGCAAGGGGCTTGGCCCTGCCTAGGATGCACGGGCAGGCAGTGAGTGTGCACCTGGACAGGCAGAGTTGTCCCTCGGAAAGGCCAGTGGAAGTTGCTTTGTTCTGTTCCTTAAAAGATGCTGAGACATTAACTTCTGTTATATGAGCTCCTCCAAAGAAGAAAAGATGCTTTAGAGAGAAGAGAGAACTTTTGATTCTGTGTAAATGGTGGGATTTTTTCCTTTCAGCATAGAAGGAAATTCAGTAGCTCATACTTGCAAGAAGATCATGCAATTAGGTGAATCACAGGGGCAGAAGTGATCCCTGGATCTTGTGGCCTGTTAGTGATCTGAAGGACTTAAATTATTCTATTAATAAGCCAGGTATAGGGAGAAGCATATCCAAAAGAGCTGGGATACGGCTATGTTTGTAGTAACAATACTAGCTAAAACAAAGAAAGCAAAAAAAATTAGGAACATCACCTCCATCAGGAAAAAAAAACCAACCCTACTTCTGAGCATCTTAAACATCACCCCACAAATTTTTAAATTTTATAATATTATTTCTTGCACCCATAATCTTCCATCGTAGTATCCATTTTGTCCTTAAAAAATTCAAGACCTAGAATCTTTCTTTGTTAAAATAAATAATAAAATTGAGGTCAGAGTAGCCCAGATTTGTGTCTTTGATGCCTATTACAAGTCTGACCTTCTGACTGTGGGGCCATAAGGAGTTTACTTTTCTACAGTCACTGTCCCCTTTTCCTCTGTGGCAACACTGCCAGCTCGTGTTGTCTTTGGTGGTGGAGGAAGCAGGGATCTGGAAGTGGATCAGGGCCCAGGAGGCGAAGAGCTGCACTGCCCTCTGCTTTGCTGTTCATATCAGGTCTGTGCCTGCCTGAGGACTGGTGTATTGTCAGAAACCTCTTAAATGCTCAAGGACAGATTCTGGCTTGTGCAAGTCTGGGGTTACCTACATCAATGAGTATATTCAAAGATTAGGAATAAAGCCAGACTGGGACCTGTCACTTGTCTGAATGACAAGTACATCTGCAAAACAGATATGTATTTGGCCATGTTCTCACTGCACCAGGGCTCATCTCTGTTCTGGATCTTGACTTATTTTTTTCCTTGTCCTTTTCCTTTCTCTGGTGCTTACTCTCCTGCTATTGTAATCATGCTGCTAAAACAAGTGTGCATTCTGCTGGGGGATGAAAGCCTCTGTTGCAGACACGTCATGCTCTGCCACCGTGTTTCAGTGCTGTGATTTATGCCAAGGCTGGTGGGGAGGAGAAGCCAGGTCTAGAAGCCCTTGAGGGAAGGGTGTGCTCTTTCCTGCAGTACACAGGCAAAGACAGGATGTTGCTATGTTTAGCTTGGGTTCCTCTTGGCAATAAAACATTTTCCATAAAATACCTTACACAAACTTCAGGTGGAATGTTGAAAACCCATCCATAATACTGTGATTCCAATAAGAACATAGTGAAAGATCAATCTACTCTGCAGCATGCTGGGAACATATGATGTGAAAATGCATAAAGCTCTGAAAATTAGTTGGTTTGGGTAGTGAGAGGCAATCCTGCAATTAACAAGTCAGTAAAATGATAACCTGTAAAACAGTAATGCTGTCACCTCTTATTAAGTCCCTGAATGCTTTTATTTCATCAGCCTATGTTGCCTACATTTCAGAAAGGGTAATTGGTGGTGCAGGAGGTGTGGAAAGGTTCAGAAACTGTTTGAGGTTAAGTCAGGAAAATGTATGTAGCAAAATCCATGCTTAGTATGCTTATATGAAAAAGGATTAATGTGCTGTTGGAGTCTGCAAAGTGGTGAGTTCACTGCTAGATGGCTCTCTAACTCAAAAAAAAATTATGATGCACAGTGGTTGGCACCTGAAGTGAGACAAAGTCTGGCTAAAAATCGAGTTCCAGCTCCCAGCAGTGAGGATAATTGGTTAATGGGGTGACTAATTGCAGGGAGGGCATGAGGTCTGTGACTTAAATCTTGATTAAAATCCTGGCTCTCACTCTCAAAGTGCTTTGCATCCCAAAGACTAGGCTTGGGCTGGGTGCAGAAATTTCCACAGACATTTTAGGTCTGCTCTGCAGAGGGCGAACTTCAGCCTCTGAAATGAGGCGATTCTAGAAGCACTTCAGAGTTGGTAAGAAGTGTGGTTGTGTAGACCACTGAGTAGGAATAAGGGATTATGTGACATGGATGAGGCTGAGATGGGATAAATGAGCTTTGCACTGTGACACTAGTCACTAAAAGTGTGTGCACAGGGGTGTTCCCTGGAGCTGAGTAATGCGGAGGAGGCAGTGCAAGGTTTCTGCTGTTCCTTGTTGGCTGTGCACTGACACCCAGCAGGAGGTCAGCTTAAGATCCCTGCTCTGGATTATAGGCCTGCACCATCTCTGACTGTGGTCTTTTTCAGAACATGAAGTACCAAAGGGAGCTGTTGTCATCTGTGGTCTGACGTGTCATTACAGTTTGGTACTACTCTCTCTCCATTGCAGTACCAAGTAAGATTTTGTGAGCTCACTGATTTGGATACCTATTTATGGCAGGACACTTACATTTCTCCATGCACCTCGATGGCTGTGTTGATGCCCAGTCCTACATGACTGTAGTCAGTGATCTGTTTTCATCCACATTTCCTTCCTTTTTGGAGTTCAGAGCTCCTTGCTTGCCTCAGATACATATCTGTAGCTGAATTTGCACACCTGTGGTTATAAATAAATGTAATGGCATCCCAAAGAGGCTGTACCGGCTTGCAAAGAGTGGTGGGATTTACTGATCAGGTTTTGTTATACAGCTGCTTCCCTCAGACTAGAAATGGAGGCAGGGTTTCTCACGTGGTGGTGTTTGGAAAAATCAGCTGGAATGAAAGGAAGCCATCGCAGTCTATGCCACCTTGAGGGATATCATCCGAGGTTCCCTGAAAAACTGTCCTCTCAGCTCTGCTGACAGCACCTCAGAGCATCTGCCTGCAGAACAGGGCTCGGTCTGGCTTGCTCAAAGTCCTACTGTGTTTCTGCAGGCCGTTCTCTGTTACACTCCGTGGCTAAACCAGACAACTTTTGCAGGGAACTCTGAGGTCTAATGGATGCATCCATGTAGGATGTTTCTCTGAAGAACACCAAGTTTGGAGAGGAATGGAAGGGATGGCTGTGATAGGTGCAGGTCCTGCTTTGGGTGATGGAATGATGAAGCACTCAGGATTGCATGGTGCTCCCATCGAATAGGACCCTGTAATTGTTGCAGGAGAGCTCCGCTCCGCTATTGTGAGCAAGCAACACGATACTTCCAGACTTCTTTAAAATTCCTACTCACAAAATAACCTCTAAAGCATTTCCTTTGCAGGTGTACTACCTTGACTGCCCCCCCATGTAATTTTCAGAGACCTCAGCAGTTTGTCCAGCTGTTGACAGATAGAAGAACTCAGCTGTTAGAATTCCTTGAGAGACAGCAAAGACATGCAGCTGTCTGCTGAAGCTGCTCTGAAGGCTAGCTGGGGTCTTTGGAGAAACTGAGAACCCCTGGCCCTTCAGCTAAGCATAAGTGACCACAAAACACCTGTTGTGATGCAATAACCACCACATTAAATGGATTTTTCTCTGGTGTGTCCTGCAGAATGACAGACTCAATGACCAGACGCCTGAGATGTGAACTGCATTGCTTCTTCCTGATGATACTTGTCAATAGTATCCTGGGCTGCATCAAAAGTGCAGCTGGCAGGTTGAGGGAGGGGATTCTGCCCCTCTGCTTTGCTCTGGTGACACCTCAGAGTCCTGCATCCAACTTTAGAAGGATATGGACCTGCTCAAATGAGCCCAGAGAAAGGCCATAAAGATGGTCAGAGGGATGGAACACCTCTCCTATGAGGAAAGGCTGAGAGAATTGCTGTTGTTAGCCTGGAGAAGAGAAGGCTCTAGGGAGAACTTAAAGCACCTTCCAGTACCTAAAAGGAACTACAAGAGAGTTGAAGAGGAATCTTTTAGAAGGGCATGTGGTGATAGGACAAGGGAAATGGCTTTAAATGGAAAGAGGGTGGTTTAAAATTATGTATTAGGAAGAAATTCTTTACTGTGAGGGTGCTGAGGCACTGGAACAAGTTGTCCTGAGAAGTTGTAGATGCCCCATCCCTGAAGTGTTGGATTGGGCTTTGAGCAATCTGGGCTAGTGGAAGTTGTTCCTGCTCATGGCAGGGGGATTGGAACTACATCAGCTTTAAAGTCCCTTCCAACCCATTCTGTGATGGTTTGAAATTTGCCTCAATAATGTTTCTAAGCCTCTCTAGCTTCCAGATGATGTAAGCCTTATCTATTTGTTCACAGGACTATTCAATGGATATTTTTTTATATTTACATATCTCACACACACTCTCTTCATTGAGTTTATGAACAAGCCCAGCTTCTGAACCATTTGTAGGCTTCATCCATCTGCAAAACACCTCAATGCAGAGACTGCTCTCTCCATGGTATGAATAATGCAGAAGAATTGCTCTGTTGAAGATGGCTGCATTGTTAGTTTAAGCTGAACATGAATAATTGAACGCATTTTCTTTTCAGGGACAAGAACAGCTGCCATCTAAGCTGTTTAACCCCATTTGCCTTCTCACATTTCTCCTTAAACTTGCTAAAGCCCCTCTGCTTAGCCATGCTGTATAGGAATGCAGCAAATTCATTTGGGGTTTTTTACTTTCTTAAGGTTGTGTCACAAATGATCTGCTATGCTCGTTAAGCAGGCCTAGTTACAATTATTGTGTGTGTACACCCCTCATCTCCAGCTTTAACCCTTTGGTTGCTGGCTTCCCACAGGACTTCTTCAGCAGGGTGCTGGGCAGCTAGTAAGTGCCTTCAGAAAGCTGAACCTTCAGCAGTCAGCAATATCATTAAGAAGTGTCAACAGATTAAATATTTAAGCAGCTGACGTGGAAAATATGGAATTAATAGCCTGCCAGTTAAGCCTTCAAAGCTGTAACAGACTTCCCCATGGAGCATAGGCACCATGGTTCCATTAGGTGAAGGAAGGAAACCCCTGGTGCCTCTTCCTGTGTATTTTTTTTAAATGGAACTTGTCCATTTGAAATCATGGGAGCTGGCCTGTCAAACTGAACTCGTCTGTTCATTGAGAAATTCGGTGTTCGTAATTATCTATTCTTAAACAAAATTGTTTATGCAGGGAGAGCGTGGTATTCTAATTAGATGGGGAAACCTGAAGGGAGGAGGGATTTTTTTCTGAGGACTGATAGAGAAACATTAGGAAGTCAAAAAGGACCTGTAAAATGTTCATTCTAGGAACAGTGCAAGAGCATTCAGAGTAACCGTGTCATAAAACTTCAGTCTTTCAAAACGCTTCATAATTGCCCAGTTATAATCTCTTTGAACAGTAATGCAAATGCTATGTATTACAAGTGTCTGTCATCTTGGGAGTGTACTAGGCATTATAATAAGCATATATTAAGACATGCTCGTATTTCTTAACTTTTTCTTCAGGAATCTTTTTCCTTCTTGTTTAGTAGATTCCTTTTAACACGTGTTTATGGAGCATTTATTTCAGTGCAAATTTCCTCTTCATTTTTTAAAAAGTCAGCACAGGATTTTTTTTTTCTGCTTCCAACATATTTCACTCCATCATAGAGGCTTTGTCCAGCAAGAAATGCACTACATTATGAATGAGTAATTAAATTCATAAAGCTATGATTTGCATATTAAAGTGTTACCTAGTGTTAGTGAGGAAGCTGTTCTGCATGTTACGTGTGCTGACTAAATTATAATCTATTTTTCACATACTTAGAGCAATGGAGTTTGATAAGAAAGTAGTTAATTACAGATATTTAAGCTGTCTCTGAAATAGTTGTCCTGCAGGAAGCCGGAGAAGGTGGGTGTGGGTGGGTCTTCATCCTTAGAGAAATATACTTCTAAGAAGAAAACGTTTTATATTTTAGGAACCATAGGTTGTATGGATTCTGTGGAACTGCTGGCATATCTCATGGCAGGGAGCAGACTGCTGTGTGGTGCTACAGGAAGCAGAAAGTGCTCTGTGCAACTGGCTGTGCAGTGGTTGTTGGAGCAAAGCTCTAATGTCTCTCCCCCTGCCTGTTCCTTGTGTCCTACAGTGCTCTTCAAAACTACAGAGTCTCTTGGCAAATGTTCCTTTCTCTGCAGCTGTGAAGCTGGCTCTCACCTTCTAGTTTCCAGATTGGATGTGGTTTAGTGGTGTCATGGTTTCGACCCTGTGAAATTATTAGTACAGCACGAGATTTCTACTTTAAAAAAAAAAAAATCCAAATTGCTGAACAAACGTGCTTCAGGATAACAACTAGGAGACAAGAGCAGGGGACCTGGGATGGTCTGGGACCCAGTACCTGTTACTGCACCAAAATACCTGGGGATTCAACCTCCTGCATTTGACCTGTGCCTTGCTGGTGGCCTGGCCATGGTGCATGGGAGTAGTGCTGATGTACCCTGAGATACCAAGTCTGACTACAACCACCCAGGAAAGATCCTGAGTGTGATGTTCACATTATGCTGAACAGGGCTCTGGTGAAAAGAGCCAAACTCACAGCTTCCTTTCCAGAAGGCTCCAAAGGACTGTGACTCCTGTATATAACATTTTTGAAAGGAGTCCAGAAAAGGCTCATTTTCCCACTGAAAGATTTTTGTTTTCCCCCAGTGAAGAAGCATCACAAAAACCTTGAAAACTGATGGAACCATTAATTGAACATACTGGTTTAAAGCTTTTAAAAAAAGATGTCTGCCCAAAGCCCTTTCTGTGCAGATGCCTTAGCCATATCCCGACTTTAAAGTTTCAGCTAGTTTCAAGTAGCCCATTAACTGAAAGCAGTGAACTAGCTGAGCAAAAGCACTTAGGAATTTAGTGAAAAAGATAAAACTTAAATATGAGCACTTTGGTCCTAACTTCTGAATAGTAAACAGCCCCAGTGAGACCAGGGCAATTTGCCTCTTCAGCACTGTGCTAGTGAGGCAGAGAGATAAGTGTAATTCAGCTGGGCATGTTGCAGGTCCAAAAGTGATTTGCAGCCCACACTGGCTGAGCTGTCTCTCCAACTCTTGCTGAAAGGTCCCTCTTATTTCTTTTCTTTTCTTATTATTTTTTTTAAAGCAGTAATAGGCAATGCAAAAATGTGTTTTTGCTGATCTTCAGGATGTGCTCAAGTTGCTACTTGCTAGTCAGTAAATTGGTGGGAAGTGAATGAAACAGCAGAATTCATCTCAAGTAATACAGAGAGATGGGCTCCCAAAGCACTAGAGAGGCAGTCATTGCTACAAACCAGGATATGAGTAAGGTTCTTCCCACGACTCTTTCTTTGTTCTCTCTTTAAATGTGAGTTTATGCTTTTTTGATGTATAATGCCTGTTTCTATTCTTTAGCTTCCATTTGTGTTTAACAGGCTCAGTTCAGTTCAGCTAGGGGGAAGCCACCTGAAGGCATTGCTGTTGCTGCAGGTTGGATAAGGGAGGGTGCCCTTCACAGTTTATCTCCTTTCCACTAGATGGGAAAAATCTCAGAAGGCCTGGTCTGATAAAACGATAAGAGGTAACAGCTGGGTTGTTCAGTGAGAGAAATTTTTGAGTTTTGGATGTGGTCTTTCAGACAAAGTAGTAGTAAAAATGGCACATTCATGTTTCACAGCCTGCATGTGGCTCAGTGTTTGGTTGCCTGTCCTTGGCTGTACAGCAGATCTGGTGTGACCAGTGCTAATACATGGTAGCTAAATTGCAAGAAGGAGATGCCACAAGTTGAAAGGATAAATCTCTGGATATTCTGGAGGTGTTCAAGACCTCTCTAATCTTTCTGATTGGATGAGAACAATGTTTAACACCAAGAAAATCTTAGCGTTCCTTATGACAAACCTTGGTTGAGCTCTAGCAGGGAGGCAGCAGTATGCAGTGAGACACACTATTACGATGTTTGTAGGCCAAGTGAAAACATCTGTTTGCAGCTGAGTTGACTCCTTTAGAAGAAAGTCCTACTGAGGCTCATGAATGCAGTGCCAGAGTATCTCACTTCACGGGCCTCTCAGATACGTAGTGGGGCTCCAAGTGGCAGTGCAGAAAGCGAACTGGACACTAACGTGGGATATGATGTGAACAGACTTTCTGTCTCCAGAACTGCCTTGTAAAGCTCTCTGTGGTATGGATGGAAGGGGACAAAAAGTGAACAGCAGGGCCTCCAGATCTGCTGCACTGAGAGCTGCACAGAACTGCTTGGTACCAGCTGCAGATCTCTGACAGGCTGATCTGACTCTCCCATGGCAGGCTCAATCTCAGGAGTGAATGATGATGACAATAAGCCCCTCACCCTCATACTGCTTGGACCACCGTTTGAAGCATGGGCATTTGTCCAGGAAGAGTGTGATAAGAGCTCAGCCTGAACTCCTAAGGCCAGCAATAATCCTTGCATCACTTAGTCTGAAATCCTTTTCCTTACAGGCTGTCCAGCTTCACTTCTCTAAGCTCAGACAACACACTGAATAGCAACTGGTGAAAACAGTTTTTATCTGCCACTTTGAGCTACTCAGCCTCATAAACAATGTGTTTTACACTTGGATTTGGAAGCAAGGTTACCAGGGAACTGCTTTGCCTTATCCTTGCTCTCAGTAGCTGTTCATGAGGCTGTTTTCCTTTTATTTGGAAAGGTTGACCTCCAAAGATGGGCATCTTTTTAAAGGCTATGCCTCCAACATTTCATTTCTTTCCTTCCACCATGCTCTACAAAATCAGTGGAATAAAGTCTGCAGACATATTTAAATATGTGCCTTAATGCAAAGTGCACGAACGCTCTGGCAAGAGGTCGGCTTTGCTAATGAAGCCTTTCACACTGGCCCAAGTCTGAGTCAAACAATTTTCCTCGTGCCCGATTTTTCTTGGAGTTGATAGAAGTCATCTAGAACCAGCAGAAGCAAGCCAGGCTGCTGAAACCAAAATTAGAATATTCTCTCTTTCTGATTCATTAGGGGAGGGAGGCACAGAAATTGTTGACCTGTGTGTCTCCTCATTACAGCTAAATGTCTGTTTTCATGACATGCAGCAGCAAGCTCTAACTTTCATGGTGTTAGAAAGGAGGCAGTTCTGTGAAGTCTGCTCAGTGCTAATTTAATGAGGTGCAGCTCAGTTGTGCAGTACAGGCCTTCAATCATAGTGAAAGGCGAGGAATCCCCTGAAGGCAAACTGGAGGGGTTTGGCTCTGGCAGTGGCATACTTCCAGCTAGGAGGTTCATTTTCTCTGATGGGTTCCATGGAGACAAATGAACCAAAATGAGTAAATATATATTGCCTGTTTGGCAACACATTTATCAATAGTTGTGATTTACGTTGCAAGCCCAACAAGAGAAAGACTAGAATCTGTCTTCCGCCCTGCTCCCCTTTTCCTGTCAGTGGTGCCAAAGTGTTTTGTCCTGGGTGGGGGCAGAGAGGAGTTATCAGTTTTCTTCTTGTCATTCTTTGGAAAAGTCAGGCACAGCTAGACCTTGATAGTGATACTTAAAGAGTTATGTTGAAGTGTGCAGGCTGTCCATTTTTAGCTGCTCTGTCTGGGTGCATGTGTAGAACATCAAACTCTTCCACCCTGTCAGCTCTTGTACCATCCCTGGATGTAGGCGTGCTCTCTTCTTCCCCTTCCCTGCAAGAGCTAGTCCTCCATACACCCTGTTCCTCCTGGCTAGCTTGACTCTGGTGTACATGAGATGGGCAGCAGCTCTGTCTGTTCTTCTAATCCTGGCATGTTTGCTGGGCTCTCCCATCATAGCCTGTCCCACCAGTGGTCAGCAAAATACACCCTAACCACAAAAAGTGTCTAAAAATGTGGGATTGTGTGGCATGTGATATTAATCCCTGTCATCCACAGCTTATATTTGTATCCCCATAGCACTAAATTACCACCCAGAATGGGAAACATGCAGTCAATGTAACAGGGCAGCACAAGCTGGGAAGAAGAGCTGATGCCCCTCTGGCCTCCAAGGGTGAAGTTTTAGGTGGCTGCAGAAACCAATTGCCCAAAGCCAAAGTGTATCCCAAGAGCTGTAGCAAACTGGAGTTCTCTCCTCAGGCACTCAGCTCTGTGTCCTGCTGTCTTATTGTGCTGAGAGGGTCTCACTGCCTGGAGATGTGTACTCCAGGTGAGCCTGCTGGTGTTCAATTTCTCTTCCAGGGACTCAGTGTGGGAACTGATGATGAGGGAAAGGGAAGGACGTTGTACCCTGCAAACGAGAAGTCAGATTCTCAGAAGAATAGAGTGACTTAGAAGCATCAGTACAAAATGAGTCTAACTAAAGCAAAGGTTTATCTGATTTTCCCATCTCTTTCAAGGAAGTTGATCTAAAGATTTATAATAAGTATCTAAAGCTCAGAGCAGAGGAAGTACCTGGCATTGAAATGCTCAGTAGCTCCTTCTGAAAAGGGAGTTTCTAAACAACATCTTCTGGGGGAGCTTCAGTTTAGGGAAAAGGTACAGCATATTGTTTTGATATGTGAAAGCAGCAGTAGGGAAAAAAGTCGGTCTCAAAACCTTCTGCTGTCCTCAAAAACTTTCTGCTTTGTTTTATTACAGCAAAATCTGCACTCACATTAAATAGTCTGAGTACAGCTCACACCTAGCTGTCGTATCTTCAGTCAAGTCCCGCTGACATGGATTATCTAGCTGATGTGACTGATCTGGAGTTTCAGTGACTCATTTGAAGACCACTTTGGTTCATTCCCTTTTAGTCCTTGCTCTAGATTTTTAAGATTTGATTAATATGTAGTTTCAGAGCATGCTTTAGGCAATGTTTTCTCACCTCCCTATGAGAGTTGAGTATGGAGACTTCAATCTGTTGCACAACTTTGCATACCCTCTCTAGCAAGAGAGAGTAATTAAATTCCTTGTAGTAATTGAATTAGGCCAGGATTCAGCCTTTTAATCAAATTGGTACTCTAACCATGCCCACAGAGTCCATCAGAATGCACTAATGTAGTATTTTCTTCAGTTTCTTCATCATTAATAACAATATCAAACATACACTGAAGCATTTCTGTCATCTTTCAGAACAATAAAAGAAGTTCAGAAAATATTGCATAAAAATACAGAAAATTTTCCAGCCTAGAGCCTGTGAGAATAATTGTCTAGTCTGTGGAATTTATTTTTCTACTTAAAATTAGAATGCAGGCAATTTTCTTCAGGCCTTTTGCAATTTAAATTTTTATGTGTGTGTGTGCAGCCCCTATGTGTAAGCTCTATTTTTCTGTCTTCTGGGCAGTTTACTAATGATGCTTCTGCAAGGATAACATTAATCTCTCTGCATATAGCTCTGAAATGGAACACCAACATGTTGTGCTGCGACAGCAGCTTTGTTTCTCCTCTTGGGGGACGTAAAAAAATGCACTTGCCTGAATTCAGAATTCAATGTGTATTTTATTAGATCTCCTTCTGACACAAAGTTCCTCCGGGTTTTGTATGCGACTCTTGCTAATCTTCTGTAAAAGTCTTGCAAATGAACAGATACGAATTTTTTTTTTTTCAAACTCCCTGATTGTGGCGTAACACTGTTGAGCAAGTGCTGCTCTAAGACTAGGCACAAAAAAAAAAAAAAAAATTAAAAAAAGAAGAAGAAGAAGAAATTAGTCTGAGCCTTCTTAAAAGACATGCACATCTGCAGCATGATTTCCTGAAGGACAAAAATGCCTTCACTGCTGGTGGTCCCTGCAGTACAAGTAGCTCTTGTCAAGTATGGTGAGGTTTTTCTGGAAATGCCCTGACTGGCTGTGCTGATGAGACTCAAATCTGCACTCCAGGTAGTGGCTAACTCTCCATATTTCTTGCCAAGTAAGTTATAGTAAGCTGCTAAACTGCCATGGGATTGAAGGTTTTTTCAGATCTCATCCGATTTGCTCAATTATGCTATTTGACCATATTGCTTTGCAGGTTAATGGAAAGGTACATAGTCTGAAAGCAGTTCTTCTGAAAAGCTACATCTTTTAGAAGTATTTTGGGCTGAAGTTCTCTACTTTAGTGGATGCCAGCTTATTGTGCCATGTTGTGGTACATAATGAGGAGGCTATTCCTGTGGCTAGGCTGGTGCCTTCAGTTCGGCAGGCTCCCTCAGAGAATGTCTTTCTGTCCTAATAATTACCTTCATTATTCTGTTCAAGAGCTTAAAACATTTGTGTGGTCTAATTTCAGACAGCACATCGCTCATTCAATGCAATTTCTTAAGTATATGAATTGGTACTTCTGCTGGAAGGTTAATTGTTCCTCTCTAGTGAATAAGCTGAGGTTTAAAAATAAGGGCCAGGCTGTCAAAACAAGTGAGGCTTTTTCTTTCCTTGAAGAATGCTAACCAAAAAAAAAAAAAAAAAAGAGGTTGAGACACCTAAGAAATTCTAGAGCACTTCGGTGTACTCTTTAACTGTTTTCCTGAGAATTAATTGGTTCTGAAGGCCTTTTATGACTTAGATATCACCCATCCACTGAATATATCATATTAGTTGCTTTCCTTTTTTTTTTTTTTAAAGCTCACGTTATCTCCATGTGCTATCATGTAGCAGAAATAGTATCTCTATGACTACACATGCCTTAATTAGTTTTCTTTTTTATACTGCTTGTCCTTGAGTGGACCTAAAACTCTGGCAACTTTTTATAGCTGTGATGGTGAAGTATTCTTCACCTCCCTGCCTCTACATTTAGCTGTTGAAGTGTCTTGCTAAACCTGGTGACTGTGTTTTTATTTCATCCACTTTTTCTCTCCATACTTATTCCCTAACATTCTTATTGCTAGTGTCGAAACTCTAGGACTTCTTGGAGTCTTCCTGACCAAAAAAACCTCACAGGCTACTGTCTTTTAAGAAGAAGCAGCACTCAGTTCATGTGTGTGCTCATCTTTGGGGAAGGCAGCTGCTTGTCGAGGACCTTTGATTGACCCACCCTTGTTCCCCTGCCCAAAGTGGGGAAGCTTCTTCGTGGGGTGCTACCTGAAGTGAAGCCAAATCCTCACTTCTTTCCATCAAATTTGGGAGTCCTCTCCCCTACTCTGTTTTGACATTACCCATGAGTGTTTAAGATACTCAAAGAAGGGTATCAAATGTCTTAATCCAAATCCAAAAATTGCAATTTTCTTTAGTATGAGCTTATTTCAGGGCTAGCAGCTGAATTTGAGGTTCAGTGCCATTGATGACTTCAGCTAAAAATTTATAAACAGTTTGCTAATTGCTAGGATGAGCAAGATAAGGTGGAACGTCAGTTTAAGATAACTGCATTTTTGTGATCTTCAACATGAATGAAGCCCTGCCATGTGAAATAATCAGCATGTAAGTTTCAAACTTGGATTTAAACATGGAGTAGAGGATTTCTGAGACAACTCCAATAGAAATTATATAAAGCTCCTTTAATGCTTTTTGCTTGACATTTCATCATATCCAACCCTCTTGTCCATTGAAAACTTGAAGAGGAAAAACACTTATTCAGCATCAAATTGTTCCAAAAAGAAAATTTTGGCTATTTAAATGGAAATCTTTTTCTTCGGGGCTTCTGAACTCATCTGAAATCCAGACATGCCTTATGGGAGCAGCAAAAGAGGTGTTTCATGACAACACACCTCCTGAGTGGATTGAGTGTCTTGGCTGAATTTATTCAGTGAGGCACACTAAAGAGGTCCTATCCTGACAAAGTGTTGAAATGGTTCCTTTTGACAGGGAATATATTGGGATTAGGTCTTGAATCAATGATCTTAGATTTCTTTATTGACCCGGTCTATACAGTTGGCAGAACCCTTTGCAGTGGTTGAGGAAAACTCTTTAAAGTGATGTCTGTGAGCTGCTTCTGATCCAGGAAAAGAAAGTATAATGTATGTCATGTTAAAACTGACTTAATGCAAATTTTGTACATTTGTCACTTCTGATCTCAGCCTACTGAATTAGTCAGGCATTTAGCATCAGGCAAAAGGAATTTGCTGTAGAACATATCTATGTGTTTTAATGACAATTTAAGAAACGCAACCAAGCTATGCTTTTCCTCTTTCCTGAATATTGTGGATAGAGGGGGTGGAGGAAATATCCTTTATTCTTCTAGCCAAGTAGTTTTGATTTTACAGTTGAGACTGCATCACGTATCTTGTGCCAGCATCACGCTGTGCTAATATAATTTACCAAGCACACAATGCTAAGGAAGAACAATACAATCCAGAAGAAAACCAGCTCTTTTCTCGTTTCTGCAAAAGTTGCAAAGCACAGTTTATTTCAAAATAAAATTAAAAGTCATTTAGTTTTGTTCCTCAAGCAACAAATTAATTACAGGAGAAGGAGGTAATTGCACAACAGGATTACCCTTTGCTTCTGTAGACAGAAGAGCAGCAAATCAGGATGACAGAAATGCTGTGAGGAAAATGGTAGGCAAGTCAGGAGATGGCCCTTTTTCCTACTGATGCATTTGCATTAGCGTAATCTCATAATTCTCTTTTGTTGGATGGAATTATATCACACAGAGTGCCGGCCTGGGATTTGTTCATGCTTCTCTCTGTGAGAGAGGTGGGGAATTGCCTCAGACACGTAACAGAGTAAGAGCTAACTTCCTGCAGGAACTGCCTCGCCCTTCTTGCTTATGAGATGTGAATTCCTCAAAGGCGGGCGTGCAATTTACATAGTTTATTTAATACACTGTACTTCAGAGGAAGCTATCTTTGCCTAGTTTTAGGTGGTGGGTCATTTCCTTAAGTGAAGAATGAAAAATAATGGCTGCTGCAATTTTATCCTTCCTAGCATTATAAAGACTGCCTTGCCAGTGGCAGGGCTTGGACCAAGGCCATGGGAGCTCTGCAGTCTAGCTTTGCTAGAAGACCTTTAAGGTGTAGCAAGTGATCTATCTAACCTAATATTTTTCTCACAGCAGGGAACTACATGGGTTAATCATGGGTTTGTATGGATTTGCTTTTTTTAATTAACTGTAAAATGCTCTGGTCAATGAGGTCTTGTTTCATGTGGGAGCTGTGTCTGTTGAATACCCACACACCCTACAGGGACAGTGCAAATGGCATAGGACAGCTGTTGAGGCATACTTAATCCACCCCATTTCTGTTGCCCAGCTAACACTGAATATTTTCTTCTAGTACATTATGGACTCCTTTTCTGTTGCAGCATTTTGGAAGTGATATATCCAGATGGCTCAGAACAGTAGGGATCAGCCTCGTGGAGACTTTCTGAGGGTAGGAGCAGGAGAGTTATCTGTACACATGCCCAAACAACAGCCAAAACTTTGCTCCCTGAGGGATGCTTTTTCTCCCTGGGAGAGGGATCCAGTGACCTACTAAGGGCAGTGCTGCCTTCCTGAGGGAGCAGGATGGTCAGGGGAAGGGGTGATTGCTGTTTGGGCAGGCTGCCTTCTCCTTTAGCTGCAACCTGCTCACTAGGTGCTGGAGTGTACCGGAGCACTTCACCGACAGGGCTGAAATAAACTTTCACTTCAGACATGGTGATGTGGCTTTGATTTAGCATTTAGTAGTCCCTATCCAAACTATAGATTTCTGTAACTCCCCCTGCCCACTTTTGCCCTTTTATGAGAAACCTTCTTCATTGTTTCCCCGTCTGCAAAGGGGAAAAAGGGCAGAAAATTATTGTACTCCTTTTTCATGGCATTGCCCTTCAACCTCCAAACCTAAATGTGTTAAATGTTTCAGACTAATTGAAGTATCCATAGCACTTGTTGTTCAATGTATGTACATGAACGCTTACCTCACATCAGTGTACATGTTGGACTAAATCTTGGCTGAACCTCAGCATTTTCAGCTAATGGCTAGGCATATTTTATGATCCTTAAACGACTGTTAGAAAAATGGCCATGCTGCAGAAATGCCAGCTTGTTCTATGCACGTCAGCTGCTCGTTCACCTTGCAGCTCTTTCCTGAGCTGTGGATTAGACATTTGGTGCGCAGCAACGGGGACTCTCCGAACAGCGTGTCAGAACTGATGACTGCCTGGCAGCCTGCTGCAATCTCTCCTCTGGAAAAATTACCAACTGTTTCACTCTGTTGACGTGAAAAATACATCCTTTCAGCTTTAACAGCTATAAACTGGGGCTGTCCTTGTGTCAGGCACGTTCAAACTCAAGAACCAGTGACAGGACAGGGTTGATAGAGGTGGCAACCATCTTGCCATCTGTCATTTCTCATGTAAACTCTCTCAGTTTGGTGGCAGCCCTGTGTGATGTTAAACTCCAGGACCAAAGAGCAGAATTAGGCTGGCTTTTTTCTGTGTATCTGGAAGGTGATTTGAAAGTTTTTCTTGGCACAAAGATCAAGTGGCACATAACATATTCAGTAGAGCTGGTCCAGAAATAGCTTCCATCCCTGGAAAGCCTGAACATTTAAAAACTAGCCTCTCCCTTGGTCCACAGAGGCACAAACGAACTGAGAGAAAACACTTTCTGAAAGTCTTCAAATTAGAGATGCTGAATTCTTTTGATCAGAAATTACATCTTTCATTCTGACAAAGGAAAATTAAAGGGTTGTCACTTCAAGTGTTCCTATATACAAGACTGAAAAACTGTGCTTTCAAACTCTTCTGAGAATTTTCTGTACTGTTAATGCAAGACTCTTCCTTCTATTGAGCCTTCGACCTAAATTTCAGTTGTTAAAAATCCCCAAGTTCTTAATGTTTTGACACATTGCATGTGAAAATTCAGAAACCATTTAGGATCAAGATTAAAACTGTTGCCAGGAAGAAGTAGAAAGCCTTTAAAGCTCCCGTCCAACCCAAACTATTCTATGATTCCATGATTTTTCTGTTATAGGTGGGGTTTTTTAGGTTTATGATCTGTGAAATGGATTGGGGGAACAATGGGATTTTTTTTGGAATGTGCTGTAATGATAATTATAGTGAGACAATCAGAGATTCACTGTGGATTAAATTCCAGGTTAATTGTTTTTGCAATATCATTTCTAACCTTATTGTTCCAGAATTGCCCCTCATTTATAGCTAATAATATCAGATCAGGAAAAGTTGTCAGATAATTTCAGGGGTTACCGTTCTTTTTTCAGGGCTGAAGTGTGGTTTTGAAAGTTCATAGAAGCCTCAGAGCTAGGATACCAATAACAAGCTGAAGATTATCTGATGTTCATGAAAATGCCTTCATTGTTTACAAATAAGGTCAGAGATCTCTTCCTGGAATGAGGTAGAAAACTGCCAAATCCTGTGGTGTATGCCCAAGTAAGTTGTGGAAGATGTCAGGAAAGGAAAATGATACAAAGGTGTAAATCTGACCCTTGTACCCTTGAGAGCCTGAGCTGGTCAGCGTGCTGCAGCCCAGCGTCATGGGAACAAACCTTGCCACTGTCTCCAGTCTCCACACCAGAAAAGCTGCGGACAAGAATGGCAATGGCAATTGTTCTGTTGTCTGATCTTACCTGTTGGCTTTGCTACAATACTATACATTCATAATCCAAAACAGTACAGAAAAGCCTCATTAATACAGTTTCAAAATGTTACATAGAAAATTGTGTGTGAGGAAAGAAGGGTGTAATGAGCTGCCAGAGTCCTCTGGCTTTCTCCAGGAGGGCTGTGCTGTTTATAGTGGGTATTTACTCTTCTCTTTTAGCTATAGGTGCATGGTGTTAATAGCTATTTCTTCCTTAGTCTTGGGCTCCTGTTTGGTTTATTTTTTAACCATTCTACTTTCATTCTCTCTCTTAATTGTTACGTCTAAAACTTCTCCTACCTGAACAATGGGCACTTCCATAGCAGCCATGCAATGTTCATTTGCTGGTTTTCTCTGGGGACTGGGTGCAGGAAAAGCTGAGGAACATCCTGCACTGCTAGTGGTCCTTCACAAGGGAACCATGCTCTGGGTTTAGCAGAAACCCAGAGGTTGTTGGTCACAGGCAGCCATGTGCACAGTTATTCAGCTTGTTCTTACTCCTTCAAGTGGAGTCATAGGTCTTGCCTCGTAGTCCTCATGCCGAAACAGTCAGATTCAAGTTGCAAAAGCTTTTTGACGTCAAAGCAAGATGACAGCCCAAGTTCTACCAGCACCATATTTCAGCTGTGTTGTTACCTGAAAATGGCTTGCAGGCCAAGAGATACTTAGAAGGGTCTGAATTAAATAAAGTGAGAGTTGAAGTGTTTGGATTAAAGGAGGTGAATTAGACAGCCAGAGGAATTGAGCTGCTCACCCAGTATGCTGGCAGTAATAAACTTACTGAGTATTGAGTGTTGCAGGCAGCAAGGTGTAGCTGCCCTGCCTGCTGGCAGGAGGGGCAAGGACAGCAGAGCTACATTCCTATTTGGAGCAAAGATGAATCCTCAGGGGCTCTGCAGTCATCTGTGAGAATGTCTATACACCTACAAGGCTCTTTGCTTTCCCTGCTTGTCTCTAGTTACCTTGCACGCTGCAGGGCAGGGTGGTGAGGTACCGTGCAGTGCCTCTCACCTGAGTGACAAGTCCTGCACAGGAAGCCTCGTGTGTGCAGGGTTAGGGGAGCAGGTTACTGATAGCACAGAGGTGGGGAAGGGCACACACAACACAACACAGAGAAAAAACTCTTTGTTTCTTCTCTAAACTAAAGCAAAAATGAACCAAGGTTAAGTAATGGTTGGTTTCCTTGTTGCTAGAACATCCTAAAATAAGCTTACACTGGGACAAGTCCAGACAATTCCTGGGACCCTGTGCTGTCAGAACAATACAAAGTCTCCAGCCTCTAAGTCACAGTAAGAAAAATCAAATTTATTGGGTGTTACAGCAAATCTTTGTGTCATGACAGGTGGGCAAAACATCCCATGTGATGTAACTATACTGCTCAGCATCAGCATTGCTCTCTAACAGGACCTTCTCTGTAATCTAGTCAAACAGGCTTAGTGTTTCTTTTATATCAACTCGGTCAGGCCTCATTAATTCTGCTTATAAAAATCTTTCAAGCTAGAACATAGAAGTGTTTTCTATGTTTGCACACTCTATTTGCAATTGCCTTATTACACCCACTCATCTTTTCCTTTTTTTCTGATACTGGCTGCAATGCAGCTTACATGGCTAGAGAATAAATGTCTTGCAAAAGCTTAGGTGCGCATCAAAATTGCTTTTTGAACCACCACAGACCTTCAGTTTTATCAAATCCTTCTTCTTTTGTGCTGGGAGCACTGCAAATCAAAGGACTAATCTGTTTTCACAAACAATTCTTACCATGAATGGCAAAATGACATTGCATGGCAAGAGCTGTTAATGAAAGATCTTTGTGCGATACAAAGAGAAGCGAGTGCTTGGTGTGTTCTGCTAGGCCCAGCTTGGACTGCACCCCCAAAACAAAGCCAGCCCAAAGACTGGAGGAATAGTAAGATCTGAAGTGCTGTCACCTTCATGCCTAGAAGCTTGTCAAGGGAAACCTTGGCATTTGACGTCAGTCAGGAGGCTGGTTGGGTGAATGATGTGAGCTGATTCACGACAAACAGAATATCTATTTCATCAACCAATAATGAGACTCCTAAAGATCCGTGGTCATTGCCATGAGCCAGGATAGACGTTCGGTAGCCATCAAGCTATCAATATTAAGGACACAGTGAGTGAGAGCTGCTGTGGCTGTGCTCAGGGCTGTGCTACCCGAGGAGAGTGCACAACACCTAAGGAAGAGAAAATGTTCATTGCGAGAGGTGGGTGGGACAGCAGCGCAGTTCCTCAGGAACACAACTACAGTACTTCAAAAACTGCTTGGAAAAGGAGATTAACCAGCAGCTTAGTCTGCAAGATCTGGGTTCAGTCATTCACAGGATCAAACATCTGTGTCGCTGTGGATAACCTGTGCTTAGCCTGCCCTTTCTTCTGCTAGACTCTGCTTTTCTTTCTTTGTTTTTCTGTCTGTCTTGGGGCCTGGAAGGGGGAGGAACTAGGACAATTCCATGTGGTCATTTAAAATGCTTCTGTCATGCTGTGTAAAGTGTGGTGGTGGTGTTGCTGGCACAGGAAAGATGGTGTTCAGTAAAAAGAAATTGAGATTTGGCCCCTCACCTGTGTCCATCTGACTTGTCCATGCCTGCTTGCCAGCAGGCAGACACCTGGAGCCTGAGAGATGTCAAGAAATTCCCCCATTTGCACATCCTCGACAGATCAATAGAGCCTCAACATAAAGCAATTACAGCAAATTGGAAGAAAAACTCTGACAGTGAGTCGATAACAGTTGGGAGTGGAGGTGGAGGAAATCCAAGTTATAAAAGTATAAGGAGGGGGTGGCATGGGATTGCCTGCTGGTATTACAAATAGCAAATGCTGATATGACTGGAAATCTTTGTTTTGGGTACTGATGTGACTGGGCTTGAATGCTTAAATAACCCTTTGACAAGTGTTTCAGAATGGTTTTCCAAGACCCTGCTCTGTAAACATAACTTGAAACTGCTCAGAGGAGCCTCCTGGTTGATTCTGAAAGCCGTTGATATTCTTCTATGTCTTTACTGAAGTAAATAGCCTTACATGAGGCCAAGTTTTGTGTTTACAACATTCCTACACAAAAAATTTATTTTCGTTATCCCATGGCTAAATTCCCAATCCAACAAAACAGTTACACTCTGAAGTGTTTGGCCAAGTCTCAACTTAAACTGGGCTGGAAGGGCATGAGTTCAAAGCAGTTAAGAAAGCCATCGTGCAGCTTTGGGCTCAGGGGATTGAACTCCTCATTGATTGATTGATTCATTGACCATTGTATGACCGATAGATCGAAAACATGGCTTCCCTGTAGACTTGTGAGAATTATTCTGTTTGCCTTGTTTACAGTTACCTTCTTTGAGTGTCCTTGATCTGCTTTCTTGTGTGACAAGAAAATTTATTGACTAGCTACATGGCAGGGACCCAGTTAAAGAGAAGTTGATTAGTAGGTGCATTTATGGATCCCATCCAACTTGAGATATGCTACAATTACAGCCACAATAGTCTAAGCTTTGTAATGATGAAGAAGCCATCCTAGAAGGGAGGTACATGCACTATCACATGATGAAACCAGAGAATGTTCTAATTCTTCCTATTTCTCATCAAACTGCCAAAGCTTTTGTCTGTGAGATGTGTAATGAAAACACATGCGTTAAGTTTCCTTTGTCTGTGTTACCTTGACAGTCTAGCATCACTGATGACAAATGGAAGCAAGATGGCATTTGCATTAGATTTAATTACATTTTTTCTGATGTCTGAAGACAATACCTTAAAGTACTTTGTCACGTAAGATTTTTTCCCCTCCTTCCTCTTTGTTGTTTTTTTTCTGCAATACTTCTCTTGATAAACTGGTAAATTTGCTGAATGGAAGCTTATTGGCTCCTGCTGCTCATTCTCCTGATATAAAATTGAATTTATGCTTTAGTGTAATAAACATCAGGCAGGTCTTCTCTCACCAGCTTTCTCCCACTGCAGCTCCATTGATTTACAACTCAGTAGTTACCTTAATTTAGAGTATGAGAGAAGCTTTTGAAACGACAGATTAAAATCTGGACTTCGTTGACTTCTCTGTTCTTTCTGAATAGCTGTTCTCAGTTGCATATAGTTTTCTGCAAGGTCATTTCAGTTCAGGCTTTCTGAAAAACAACAAAAACTCTGAAAGTCTGGCAGTACTTGTGTAGTAGTCAAAGACAGAATTGTTGTTTCTGTTAAAAAGGCACAGACCCCAGTGGCCTTTACCAATGACTTCTCTGTCCTATTCTTGGTATAGCCATGGAATGTCACCATAAATCAAAAAGTGACTGCACTTCGTTATTGCTACATACCCTACCAGGCAAAATTTTGATTGAAAGACTTCATGTAAAGCGTTGCTGTTCTTAATCCATGAGGCAACAACAGTTGCTTTGCTGTTAGGCCTTAATAGTGGTTTGTCAGCTAGAGCTGGTCAGACTGCAAGAGCTGGGAAAGTGTATGCATATTTCTCATCAGCATTTTATTATGGTCATGATGGTGACTGAAACAGAAGCTTTATCAACGGTAGTTGCAGCTGCATTCCAGTGGCAACAATTAGGCGTGCTAATGAAAAGGTCACTTGGGCCAGCACACCTGAGACAGCTGTGTAGGTACCTGTAGCACAGTTACATCCAGTTTAATAAATTGTACATGTCCAGGAGTTTCCCTGGGTACTGAGGCCAACTGGCATGGAATGGCCTAGTTCTGTGACAGTAAAAACTGCTGGACTACAAAACAGCATGGCTTGTACAATCTGCCTGTTGGGAACACTCCCAGCAATGCCCTCATCCCTGAACCAGGCACAGGGATGGCTGGCGAGTATCCTAGTGCAGTTTGCAGACAAGCTGGATGTACAAATGTCCTCCCATAAGGTCAGAAAGATCCTGCCCGTGCCCCACTTACCTCATCACAACTGACCTGCTCTGATTATAGAACATCTGCACAGGGCTACCCGTGCTTCCACTGCAGACCTGAAAATGGGGATCCCAAATGTTTGTGACTATTGAACTGCAGCTATTTCTTGAGATTAAAAAACCGTATTCATTTTGAGAAATGTTGCACTGTGAATTGTTTTCTCAGCTAAATTAAAATTTCAAAAACAAGAGAAGGAAAAAGCATGATGTGATGTAACTGATATAAATATACACTGAGAACTGAATGGTGTTTCCCAAAATATATTGTGCTTGAAAGAAAAACAGAGAATAAGGGGATGCTAGGAAACAGGCTCTGCAATATCTTGCTTTCTTCTGCAGTTGGTGTTGTTCCCCCTTTGTGTGACAAAGCCTCATGTCTGTATGAGCGAGTGAGAGATCTGCTCCCCCTGCCATCTGCTCTCCTGTGTGGATAATTAGAAGGAGGAAACAGGCTCAGCTCGGGAAGAGAGGGAAGCAGAGAACAGGCTAATGTGGGGAGAAAAATACCCCATCAAAACTAGCAGCAGGCTGGGAGGAGGGAGAAGAGGGGAGATGAGTTTCCAGCCTTAGGCAAACGCAGCCTGCAGTGAATGAGGCTGTTCACAAAACAACCTGCAGCGCTTGGAGTGGGAGAGCTGTGAGGGAAAGGAGCAGCATTCCGGTTCCAGGAAACGCTGTCCTCACACACACGCTTGGGTGAGCACTGCCAAGGATGCTGGAGTTCTTTAGGCTGTCACTGCAGCTCATGATTTCTCTGTGTGGTCTTCGAGGTATCCTGCACTGGCTAAGCAGGAGGACTGAAGATGTGATCCCCTTCAGAGCAAACCTTTTCTCAGTGTGCCCTGTTTTTACCCTCTGAATATCTGAGTCTTGCATTTAGTTGATCCATTTCCTTTTGCAGTTAGCATTCTCATGTCATCCTTTATTTCTCAGAGCAAGAGATCTGTATTCCATGTGGCCTTGTGGGAAATCCAGAAACAAATACCAAAGACATCCTCCATAACATGACTCTGTCTAATGCTGACTGTTCGCACAGAGGGCAATGTTAGGAGCATTGCGGGACATCTGAGCTTCCACCCGTAGCTCTGGTTTATGTTTTGTGGGTTCACAGCTAAATGACGAATCTTTATCACCCTCATCTCTTACTGTAAAACCACAGTTCTTCTGAGGAAACCTAGAACCACAGAAATTCAAGAAAGAACACAGATGTTCTTCTTGTGCTTCCAGTGAAAAGATTTGCAGACCATCTTACAGGAAACTAAAGAAGGCAGTTGCTATTCCAGCACTGGATTCTGCAAAATTCTTCAGGCTAGCTAGTCCTGCAAGTATATAGTCAGCAATTTCATAGCCCAAACTCAGTATTATGGCTTTTTCCCAGTAAACCTTTAAATGAAAATGTGAGAAGTAGCACTGAGTTCTTCCTGGTCATCAGCCAAGACAGGGCACAGCTACCGAGGCTTGTCAGTGCCATTGTATGTAGTACATCATATATGAGGTACAGACCATGCAATGTCCTCTGGTCTCAGAGCTGTGGCAACAGGCAGGGAATGCAAGACTGGAGATGTTGGGCTGTGGGCAAGTTTGTTGTTTACTCTCATTTGAGTGGAGATCTTTGGGTTTGATGAACGCTGGGATGCTTGGATGTGCAGGATGCTGTTCCCTGCTGCTTTGCCTCTAGGAGCTATTCGACTGCAAGAGAAGAACCTCACCTCCACTTGTGCATGCACAGGCAAACAAATGCTTGTGTTCACTTTTCATCCTGTAGTAATGACATTTTCACTACTTCCCTCAGTCGTGCACCTTCTGTAGTTCAGCACACACACCTCCTGCCCATGCATGTGCACAGTTTTACAACATACCATTTGGGAGCCTTGCTTCAGGGGAAAAGATTCATAGGGGTTTGTTTGGTTTGGTTTGGTTTTCTTTTTTCTTTTTTTTTTGGTTTTTGGGGTTTTTTTAATTCTGTAATTGCCCCCTTGATGGCAAAACTTTCCTCCAAGTCTGCCTTTTCCACGTGTGACATACCTGTCTTGGAACCAGTTGTGCAATTCTGTATATTTATCCACTCTTGCTAGCCGTGGTTGATCTGTCTTTATTTTTATTTTGTTTCCTTTGTGTAAGATTGGAGCAGTTTTTAATCAAAAGAAAAGTCTTCTAGAAGTTGCCTCAATACAATTTCTTTCTTCTGCAATAAAAAACTCCAGCTGCATTTCTTATATTTTTGTTTGGTAGTAATGGGGCCCGTTTTGGCCATCACCAAAGCAGAATGTACATATTTTATCTTCTCTCTCACCTTTACCTCACCCTTGTGGTTTCTGCAGATTATTTGAACTTTTATTTCATGCAGTAATTAATGTGTTGTAATAAATTAATTCTTGGCTTTCTTTCTTCCTTCATTAACACAGGAAACGCTTTGTAGTTCAAAGAGGTTATGTGTCTGCCAGATTTCGCACAACTCATTAAAAAGGAGCTTTAAATACTGCAAACAAATCAACCCTCAACTCACACAACATGGAAGGAATATGGAAAAGCGTGGTGGTTCTACTTTCATATGAATCTCTCCCTTTTGCAGAGGTAAGATTATATTTTTCCTAACCGACATTCTCAAGATTTTACTTTTTCTTTATTTTTTACTTGTGATGTACATACTAGAATCAGAGATCTTTAATTCGGGGTAAGGGCTACTCTACCTTCACTTCTACAAAATCTAAAAAAAAAGGAAGGTAATGTGGTTTTTTCTCTCTCCTTCCTTGAAGCAGAAGGTGTTTTGTTTTGGTTATCTCCTTCTTAACAACTGGCAATACACAATCTGGGACAGTATCTCTCTGTTTAGTGAACACAGTGAACTTCCTTGTATTGTAATGGTTTGAAAACCTGGAGGACTTAAAGATATGTCAGAAGCCCTTAAAATGTGGAGGCCTCATCCACCCACAGTGATTCCTGTTGATCTTTTTAACTTTTGCTACAGTAAAGTATCCTTGGGTGTTTTCCTTCTCTCTTTAATAAGAGCAGACAGAAGACTTCTCCAAGGTTCTGTGTCTGTTGAATTTCACACATTGCTTTATTTGAGTAAACAGACCCCATGGAGAAGAAGTCTCAGCACAAATAAATTGTTGCAGCTCTTCTCTGAAAATATAAATCTCTGTGTTTTACCAGTAGTGCTTAGCACATAGTTGCACTAGGAGGATACTGCAAGGTGTTTCTGAACTTCTGCTCCAAGTCCAACGCTGACTAACAGAACGGGCAGTGATTCCCTAGCAACGTACACAAAGAAAGCACAGGTGCTACAGCTACAACATTTGGGGTTCTGTGTTGTCTTTCCTTCTCTCTGGGGCTCCTTAGAACCTACTGACTGGAGAAGAGTAAAGAAGCTTATGTGGAGAACAGCATTTGACTGAGATGTCTAAGGACATGTGGGAAAGAGTCCTGGGTCTGGAAGGTACAGAAATCCTGAATCTGTCCAGATACATTCAATCCAAATACATAAAGAACTGGAGAGAGAAATAGACCTAAGATATAAATTTAAAACCCATGAAAATGAAAAGACCTCCATCTTTTTGTCATTGTAGGACAAAACAATATAGGCAGGAAGTAATTTAAGCAGCAGCAGAAGAGAAACAATTAAGAAATAGGGAAGACCCCATGGTAGAGACCTGAGCCAAGTCCGACTGAGCTGTAGATACAAAAGTCTTCTCCTGTTCAGGAGACAGGATTACTGTGTGATTCTGCTTAAGTGTATTTGCAGGATGGTACCAGTGAAAAATTCTGAGTTATCATTACCCCTCACTTACATGCTTTATAGACACCACATATAGCCCATTTTTTACTACTGAGGCTGTAGACAATATTAATTTGCACCACGGTCCCTAAAGCCAGAGCTGCTGCCTTATGAGAACATGGAAGCGTGCTTGCACGGCACACAGCACTTTGCTGCAGACACAGAGCTGGGGCTGCAGCAGCAGCAGAACCAGGAACACCTGAATTGCACCAGTGTGCTCTTCTATCTAAGGGGGTTGGCCCTGCTCCTCACACAACAACTCAGCTGGAATGAGATACAGACCCAAAGGCACCCTCACATGGTGCTGGGCGCTTCAAAGACGTAGCCTAAGAAATGTTAGGGATGACTGATTTACTCAGTCCCAGAAAAATTATCCTCAAGGAAGAACAGGTTATTTCCAAAAAAACTGTGAAGGCACATTTTTTTATAATAACCCCCAGGAGACACCAAAGGTACTGAGAGGGAATAGTGGTCAATAGCTGCACTCTTCTGCTGTATCATTTGGTCCTAGCCATTCTGTCTGGTGCTGTAGCATATACCCAGCTCTCTAAGATTCCTTCCAGCCTGCTGCCACTGTCACCTTCTCCTTTAACATGCTTAGAGAAAGGCATTTAACCAGAAGTGTTAAGAAATGTGTTCATATTTTGACTCTCATTATCAGTCAGCAATTCTAAATTAAAACATGACTTTTCTGTTGATGTTTTCTGTGTTTAATTTTGCAGCCTTAAGAGTATTTGATTCCTATACCCCTGCTATATAAGCTGTATTAAAATGCTTCTTGCATTAAATGTTTCTTGCTCACTGCAGACTGCTATTTGAAATGCTCCCCTAGGATATCTGCACTCATGAAAGAATTTATTCCCCCACCTTTCTTCCACACAGAACAAGGCTTTAACCACTTCAAACAAGAGGAATCCGCATGGCTACACCAGATTCCTTCCACATCACCTGCCGGCCACTCTACTTGTTCACCATCCCCTCTCTTCACAATTTCCACTCCCTGCCCCATTGTATTCCCCCTCCTCATTGTTCTTGCCTCAGCCTGCCCATTCTAACACCCTGGGGTTTGGGACAATGTGAAATCTGCCCCAGTCCAGAGCCCAGCTGGGCCGTCATGGCTGAGGCTGCTGCACAAGAGTATGTAGCTGAGGTATTTGTATCGTGCAGAAAAATGTGTGCATCCAACCTGCCCATCCATTTCTTTTCAGGAAATCCTTTCACACCTTGTTTTCTTACTCAAGACATTTCCCTCTACAGCCAGTAAAGGGATAGACCATTTTAAAAAACAGCAAGGTTTGATTGCCGGTAGTCATAATCCCATCCATACTCTTCTCAGAATAATAGCAGGGACACCTTGAGATTAAAAAGCTGAAATGAACACCTAATTAGAACAGCTGTTTTGTTTTCCACTAAATTTGAAAGATTTTTAAAAGGAGGAAAAGGACAAGTCAGCAAAAAAATTTACTCCTAAAACCTAGTTTCCTTTCCTTAGTCACTCTAAACTCCAATTTTCTACTCCAAAAACTGCAAATGTACTATTGAGATTTTGTAATAGAATACTGCTTTGTATTTCAAACCTCAGCAGAAAAGACAGTAAGCCAAAATATGACCTTGGATGTGATAGAAAAAAACAAAAAACAATCTGGAAAAAATTTAACTACCTGTATTGCACTGCTAGAGAACTGAAGGAGAAACCTGCTTCTCATGGCTGATGCAAGGGGCAAGCTTGAAGGCTGGATGCAGTTGTTTAAGAAAGGCTCAAAGAAGAACAATAGGACCCAGAATAGGACCTTGGCAGCTGTGAAATTATTTCATTGCTAGTAAACCTCAACCTTGGTTGAGATACAGGTGGGGGAGGAAAAGCACTTCTCCTTTCCACTAGGAGCAGTATGAGAATCTGTTCAGGAATAGCTCATTTAGATCAGTAGTAATTAATGTTTGTGGGCCATACAGAAATAGCAGGTGGCTACTCAAAAGGTCTGGGAGGGAAGAAGAGTTCTTGGGGAAACAGCAAAAACTCCCAAGATATTTGGAATAGGTGGTTAAATGGATATGTGAACTGTGACTTAGGAGTCTGTAGTGAATGCAGTTAGGTTGAATGGCCTCAGGGTAAAGCCTTTATCAGATTAGGCAGAACAATAGAAAATAGAAATGGAAAACTTTGCTTAGAAAAGATGGCTTTTCTGGCATGATATATGGAGGTGGGGTATAAACTAGATTTTGGAGTGTCTTAATAAGTCTCGAAAATATGCCTGAAATACTGCAAAGCATGGAGAATTCAGTGTGATTACAGGAATTAAAAGCGATACTGAAGTTGGTGAAATACAAAGTTCCTTCTCTTTCTTTCTGGATTCAGTCTTATACAGGATAAGACTTTGCAAATGAAGGTTGTTTTGAAAGTAAGGTTATAGGTGTGTCTGTCTAATCTTCCAGGTATTTTTTTTATCTGACTTTATACCTCTGGTTACTTCATGCCACCATTTTTTAAACTAAATTACACTTTAAAATACTAATGGTTCCAACCATCAGATCCTGAGGGAAGGTTATTTATATACTTGAGATTTATCCCTCAGTTATAAGCCCTGTGGGAAGGAAGCTAGACAGACCTGGGAGAATGAGACAGCTGCTCTCACATCAAGTTGGCCAAGTGACTTCATGGAATCCAGTACAGGGCTTTCCATTTCGCTTTCTAGTGGTTGATCTCCGTTAGTCCTCACCTGAAAGTCTCTGAGATGTTATGAGCAAGCACATTTCTGGTCAAAAATGTTGTGTTTCTCTTGCATTATCCCTATGGGGCACACTGTTATGTCAGTGCTGTAAACATGTGGCTCTGCTCAGCTACAGCAATGATCCTCAGCTGTATGGGATATCTGTTATTGGGAAACCTCCTGCTGCACGGGCTAGAGATTTCTGTGCCTGAGCTCCTTAAACTATTGATCTGTGGAATTGATGGAGAGCAACTGAGCCACAGAAAAAGCTCAGAAGCGAGTTTTGAGTCTGTGAAGGCATTTATTTTGGTAATTATGGATAAACATCACTTGCCCCATGACCGGTGTTCACGCAAAGCAAGGTTTCACAGCAAGATGTTGCCTCCAAAGCCGAGGCCCCTTGGCCCTGGAGCATTTTCTAGGAAAGAAAACCCAAACCCATGCAGTGTCCTACAAGGTGGTTTCCTCCAGCATGCTCTATGGTCCTTTCTGTAGTTGCCTGGCAACCAGGGAAGGGAGGAGGAGGAGAAGGATGTGAGAGCATGGAGGCATCTGAAGAAGGAGATCATCTGTAACAAACAGATTGGCCAAACCAGCTCTTGTTTCTCTTGAGCTACTGCACTGCAATAGGTCATTCCTACTGGCCCTCTTTAGATGGCTGTCTGACAAAGGTGAGGACCATGATTCTGCTTTAATTTTGCACGAGTTTCATCCCAGTATGAATCCCTTGGCAGTGCCAGAACTCTTCTTCTCCAGTGGGAATAAGTCAGGTAAGAAAAGAGCTTTGATCATTGCACAGAGCTTCCCTGGGTTGTGTTAGGTACACTGTGTGATTGAGCAGTGCCCCTTGGCTTAAAGGAAGCCAAAGAATAGTTCAGTTCAGTTGTTCCTTCTGAATATGATGTTTAACCTCAGATCTTGTACATGATGTTTTCCTTAACTGTCAAAAGGGCTAGAAGCTCTAGAAGATGAAGTAGGTTTTTCTAATTCAAGAAAGTAAGGAAAGAGAAAAGTAGAACTTTCCATCTTCAATTAAATATGTCCAGTGTAAGATCCGTAGTTTGGATGAAAATAATCTTAGACACAGCAGGAATGTGGGAGAAAGAAGCTTAACCTGTGCTCTGTGAGCTACAAGCTACTTAAATGAGTGTCACTTTCTGATGAGTGTCTTGGCCGTTGGTCATCCACTCAGTGTTTGGCCCAATGTTGCAGAGTCTCTATACAGTAGAATAATTTCTATAGGAGGTGTAATGATATTCTCTCCTCTGAATAGCTGACAAAATCTTGGTGCAGTTACTTTCTGCCCAGAGGAGGACCCAGAGGTGAATCTCCTGCTGGCTTTGTTCAGGTTTGGGCCCTCTGTTTCCTGCATCCTAAATGAGTGCTATAACCTTTGGGATATTGCCTATGCTGACACGGAGTTAGGGTGGGTCTCTCTCTTTTCTGATCTTTGGGAGGGGAAAACCTGTACCACCGGTAAACACAAACACCATTTTTGCCTCAGAAAACAGCCTAGAAACAGTGCTTTGCAAAACACAGCACAGGACTTGGTGAAAAAGTGATGTATTTTTAAAAATGATTGCTATTAAATAGATCCTCACTCAAAGAGCCTCATGGAAAAAATTGGTATTTGTGCTTTCTTGTGTAAGAATAGCATAGTGGGATAAAACACGGCTTTTTAAGGCCTCATTGCTATTGTCTTTTAGATAGCAAGAAGTCACTGCAATGAATACGCTAATTATAGAAAAATGTTACAGAATCATGGGATCATTTGGGTTGGAAAAGGCCTCTAGGACCGATTCCAACCATCAGCCTTACACCGCCAAGTCCACCACTGAACTGTGTCCCTAAGCACCACATATGCACATCTTTTAAATACCTCCAGGGGTGGTGACTCGATTGCTTCCTTGGGCAGCGTGTTCCAATGTTTGACAACCCTTTCAGTGAGGAATCTTTGTTTTCCTAAAATCCAATCTAAACCTCCTCTAATGCATGCAATTTGAGCCAGTTTCCTTTTGTCCTATTGCTTGTCACCTGTGAGAAGTGACCAACCCTCACCTGGCTTCAGCCTCCTTTCAGGCAGTTGTAGAGAGCAGTAAGGTCTCCTTTGAGCCTCCTTTTCTCCAGGCAAAGCAATCCCAGCTCCCTCAGCCACTCCTCACCTTTACTTACTGAAGTAAGTAAAGAATGCCAGTAGAAAAATTATTTGCTTTTCTTTCTCTAGATTAAGACATGATAGCTAGAAGTTCCTGAAAAGTTTATTTAAATAAGTAACTATTGCTGAAGAATGAAAACTTATTTTAATAAGAACATGTTTAGGATAAATAAAACATGTTTTCAGTGGGATGGTAATACGCTTTTTACAGAGACCACCATGCACATATGCAGTAGCATTGAAGCCCCATAATAATGCCTCAATCTGACTAGGTAAGATAAATTCAGCTTGTCCCAAAGGCATCCCACTTCAGAAAATAGCATCCCAGACACTTCTATAAGGAGCCCATTCCTCTTCTGCTATGCATTGCTCTATTCTTTCTATCACCCTGTTCTCCGTTTCTCAGGTTCCTCAGATTTATTCCTGCAGAACCTGCCCCTTGAATGCCTCTGCTCCTGCCATCCCACGGCACATTTGCCAAACTGACATCTGCTAAAGAGGCTGTCACAATATGAAAAAAAAAAAGAACTCACTTCAACCTCTTGTCTCTGCCACATATTGTGGGTCCAAAAGAAGCCTACATGGCTTGTGTGCAGCCCAGCCTACTCCTGCTGCTACAATGTGATCACCTAACAAATGCTTTGTGCAAGGCTTTGGCAAAATAGCAGGGAGGAATAGCCAGTCTCATTTGCAAGTAGATAACGAATTAAAGCCTTGTTTTCTAGTCAGCTGTAATCAACGAGACATTGGACACTATTAGCAATGTGTATGTGATACCCAGGCACCGAGGAGAAGACTCCATCAGATCAATACTCTGACCCAAGGTGTTGAAATATTACCACAACATCCCAAGTAAGGCAGACTGAAAATCAATTTTGGGGCTCAAAAGATGAACAGGATGTCAGATATAGGAACATTTGAAAATGCATCGTTTTTATTAGTGGGGTTTTTTCATCATTTCTTGAACTTTTGGATCATAGTATGTATGCTTTTGCTTGGCAAGTATCCTACTTGGAGTATAACACTCACTACAATACAATCATTTATCTATCCTTAAATTTCTCAATTGCTTCTGATTTTCATTGCTAAACACAGTATTTCATCTGGGGGTGAAGAGGGAGGAAGAGAAACTTGTGCAATTTACTCCAATTGTCTGTGTGCCTAATTTTCCCTAATTTTGGATGTGCTCCTACTTACTGCTACTACCCTCCAAAAGGGGCTTATGCCCAGTAAGGCATCATTTCAAAGGAGAACACCAAAACTTCCCCTGGCAATAAACTGATCGAAAATAATTATGAGGAAGGAGAGATCTTCTATGAACACTACAAAATTTTCTGGAATTTTTCCAAAGTAATGTTCTTTGTTTTCAGCCAAGAATACTTCAGCTATTGCAGTTGAGAACCAAAAGACTTCACTGAAAATTTTCTATTAAAATAATGATTTTCTTAGAAGGGTTGCAACAGAAAAAATATTCAGCTAAAAGGAAAAAAAAAATAGATAGAGAACCAGCTTTGATGGAAAATATTCAACAATCCTACCAAGGATTTAATTCCTTGAAAAGAACTGTAGTTTAGTAGCCTGTCTTCCATTTGCTTAGTTTGTCAGTTTCCTCTGGCACCACTGATCCTGCCATTTTTTCCCCTTATTTGCTTTAATTCATTTATTGGGGTTGGCAAAAGACTTTGCTCAGCTTATTTCAAATTCCAGAGTGTTTCCACTAGAGGTGGACAGGACCCTTCTTCCTTCTCTTCCTCTCCCTCTTCTCTGTGGAAATTGTCACTCATCTTTACTGCACCACAGATTCAGGATCTGCCTCTCTCTTCAGTGCCTGTCTGCAGTGAAGCCCCTGCCCCTTCTTCCACCCTGCCTCATATGGGTTCCTGTAGCAGTGCTGCCACCTCTGTGATTGCTCTGTGGACCTCACAGCTGAGCACCTCTCACCAGGATGAAATTCACATTAGTGCTGGGAGGGCTGGTTTTTTCCCTCTTTAGCCAAGCTTTGCTCCCAATTATTAAAGCCTTTGTCAGGGAGGCTTTGATGTTAGGAATTAACTTGAAAGGAATTTGATAACCAAGGGCCATATTCATGATGCGGAGATCTCCACTGAAGAGCTCTCCCCCCTCCCCAGCAACTCCTGAATTTTGAGCAGATTCTCTGGTTGTCATGGCAACAGCCTAATTTGCTCTCTTTTTGTGGTTTAAGTAAGCATCATGTAAAAGCTCCTCAATAAATGATGCTAAAACATCCTGAGCTTTGGTAGTGACATTGGGCAACTTGCCACATGGCTTAGTTTAATTGCTCTGAAGCTACCACCAAGTGCATAATTCAGGGTTTCCTTGACCACAAAAGCTCTTAAAAGTTGGGATGGCTGCAAGGGAAAGAGGAGGAGGAAAAGAGCAGCTGCCATTCTTCAGAAGTAAAGCATCTTCAGGAGCAAGAGGGCAGTTTTGCCCCTTTTTGTGGCAAAGTCCATAACAGAGAAAGAAAAAAACTTAGTTGAGACTCTTACCTTTTCAATCTTTAGATCACTTTGAACTTGGTTGGAAGGGCAAAAGCATCTGCTATTCCTGTATTCTATTCTCCCAGGAAAGGCAGCATGGCTTGATCTTTAGGACTGACATAGAGGTACACAGCCCAGCAATTTAGGAGGTGGCAATCCCCATGCATTCCATGCTAAGTCCCAGCTTCCTGCTAGTCTTTCAATGTGAAGGCAGTGCCTAAAGAAAGGCACTGCCTTTAGGAAAACTTCTGGTCTGTCACCAGTGATATGCCTCTGTAGTTTTGCTGGTATGTGGGCTTGACTTCACCCTGGTGTCCCTACTGCCTCTGGAGGCAGATCTGAGGCTGCCCAGCCTGCCAGGCGTGGGAGAGGAGCCAAACTGAGAGCTGGTGTAGGAGTTGCTTGAAGGAGTTTGGGCTCTAGTGCAAATTTGAACCTCTCATCGTTGTGGTAGTAGATATATAGACTCTACTGAGTAAATATTAGCACATGGGAAGCAGAGTGCAAAGAGTGTTCTTGGACTCTAAGGGAAGAAGGATTGCGGCTTCATCCTGCCTGTATATTTTTCAGTTATGGTGGAACAGTACAGCTGTTTGTAAATACTGTGTCCACAAACATGTATTAGCAGTAGTTTTCAATAATGCTGTGAATGATCATTAAAAATCCCTGTTTGCTGCTTGGTCTGTTCTGAAGGTAAAAAAGAGCTGTCCCGCTGAGCTCCTCTGCTTCCACTATTCCTCCCACAACAATAAAACTCCTTAGGCAACTGGCGCAGCCTGAGGTTGCTGTTGAGGGAACCTGCAATGCTCTATAACTCTTCAAACAAAGCATCACCTGAGGAAAAAGAGCAGTGTTCATTTTGGGACCAACTAGGTATCTCTTAGGAAACACGAGTATAGATAATTGTTACTGCAAATTTCTGGTCAGGAAAAAAAAAGCCGAACCAGAACAGTTTAGTCATTTGGTTTGGGGTAAAACTGCCACTTTGGTGTGGGGTTTTTTTATGTAGAGACTCAAACTCTCACAGCAAGCATGTGAAATCACAGTCCCTGGGCTGTCCCTGGGTTCATTTATGAACCTTTCTCCTTCAGGAACCATGTACTTGCATCCTCTAGGTGTCTGAACTGATGGGATGACAGCACAGTTGCTTTACAGAGAATGCTGTGATACAAGGCAGACTCTCCCTTTTCCTTCTGATCTGCTTGTCTTGCCACTTGCTTCTCCAGAACGGCTTCATTCTTTTCTCACGTATTGCATTCAGGGAAAAGGCAAAGTGTTTGATACGCTGCGGTATCGCTTTGCCTGGACAGACATCTCTGCATCTACTGAGATGGTAACGACCATTCACAAGGGAAATATTGTATTGTGGGCTGAGGATGGAGGTGCAACAATAAAATGGGAATGCCATGGCTTAGGGAGAGGAGGACAAGAGGGGTGGAATGGGGAATACAAGTGGGTAATCTAAGGTCTCCTTTTCAGGAGTGACAGAGAGATTCTGGTTTCTTTGCCCGCCTCTCTGATAAAAGCCTGACAGTGAGGGTGAAGTCTGTGACACCGGAGCCTGCACACCCTTGTTGTTTTACTAAATTATTCATTCCTGTTCCTGTGATAATATAGTTATAAGGAGGAGCTTAATTGAATTTACTGTCTGGCATTGGCCAATAGGGCGATAAGGATCCGGCAGAATGGGATGACGGTGAATCCTGCTGGTGTGCTGTGAATGTGAAGCAGGACGGACTGGCAGTTTGTGTGCAGGAGGGAAAGCGAATCAGTCCAGGGCCCCTGGCTTAGCAGAATAAGGAAAGGAAAGGTAAGGGAGCGGGTGGGAACGGGATTTGCCTGAATCATGTACTGACCCTGTGCTGAAAAGCTGTTTTTGTTTATAGGAAAGCACTCTGCAGGCAATGTTTTCCTGCAGTGTTTGGAGGGAACAGGAATGCATGTGGTGGCACTTGCTCAGTGCATGTAGCCTGTGCCTTTGTCTTTATACGTGCTGCAGGGCTATATAACGCTGCATGTTCACTGAGCGTGTCTGTACAGAGATTCCTGTGGTTTGTGTGGATCCAGCAGCAGTGTATGGAGCCTGTGCAGCATAAATGTAGCGAGGCGAGTCCAGAGGGAGGAATTACCTCATGGGCAGAGTGGGGAAAACAGTAGTGCTTTCTGGTTTGGTTGGAAATAAAAATGCCAAGGCTCTTAGTGAGCTGTTTGCAAACAAAACAGAGCAAGTGTGTGTGCATCTGTCCGTGTATGTACTGGATCTGCAGTGAGATGTTAAAATGACAGAGAGAAGATCAGACTGGAGCATTAGGCATCACAGGTGGAGATAAATTGCAGGCAATCTGTGTAATCAGATTCTCTAACATGGAGAATGCAAGCAAGTACAAAAGTGGATTAATCCTATCTGCTGAGCTGGCTACACCTGGAAAGCAAGGGGGAGATGGGCTGGGAATGGGGACAGATAATGCGACTGGTTAGAGAAACTGGTGCTCAAACCATCTTGCCTGCTGTGCCTGCCGCTAAGGTGATAGCTTATTGAGTTGCTTCCACAGATTTGTTATTTCCCTTCTAACGATGCACAGAAAAGGTGAGCATCTCTGAGGATCAGGTTAGAGCCCACAAATTAATGTTATCTGGAAGAACAGGACCACATCAAGCAAATTAGCCTCTGTCCTTCCTTTTGTTTCACTTCCTTTGCTCTGATAACAAGTGACTGCTGAACAGAGAGGGCAGGTGGGGGAAGATTGATTACAAATGTGGCAAGAGGCATTAAGCCATGCAGACAGCGAATGTCGTTTGCAGTGATGATGTTATAATCACACTTCTTCAGCTTACATCTTTGCAAGCCTGTAAGACAAGGCTGTCCTGAACTGGGGTAACTTTATCCCAGTCACTGGCTGCAGCAGGGATCACAGTTCACTGTAAGGTACTAAAATTTTTAGCTGCTTCTCATAGGGTTTCACCACTTCATTCTTTCCAAGCTGGGATCCAGAGGAAAGTGTTGTTGAGACAAAGAGGTTTCTCACCTGTGGCTATCTCATCTCTGTTGGAAACTCATTCTTATGGTGAGTGTAGAGGGAGATACGCTTTTTCTGCTTGCTCAGAAAGCAGTAGCCAGAGGCTCCCTCCAAAAAGAGAAGACAGAAAGCCCCACAGGGAGAAGCAACAAAATGGCTTATCTTGGATTAGCCAAACCAGTTTGCCCAAATAAGTTCTCCTTCCTCCCTGACACCAAATTTCTTACATCAGGGGTCAGCTTTCCTTTATCCAAACTTCTTTCTTTTCTGTGGTTTCCTCACGTGGCCTGAAGATGAACAAAATGACTGATATCCCCATCAGACAGCACCTCCATGCTCATGTCTACACTCTGCCCATGACGTCTCCTGGAGTCTCTGGGTTGTGCTCCTCAGTGGTGGGCTGAGTCTGACCCCCTCTGTCTCACAGCTTGTGCATGCACCCCAAGCGAGACCAAAGGGATAGTGACTTGGTAAAAGTAGGAAAAGGTTCCACCTTGCAGAGGATGTTTGGTGATTAAAAAAAAGGGAATGTGTTGCAGATTCCTGTAGGATAGAGGCACGCTCTCCTCATCTCACCTGAAATAGCTGACTGAAAAACGAATCTAACCAGGGCATATGGTCAGAGTTGAGTTTGACTCCCGCTTTCAAAGCACCCACAGCAACAGAGTAAGATAAGAAATGAAGAAAACAAGCCTGGCCATCTGAGAATAAACTCCCCAGTATAACAAAATTCTTTCCCTTTGCCCCAGAAAGAGAGGACTATTCAAATAACTTGTTTATTCGCACACTGCAAAATGCTGCACAGCTTCCAGGTGCAGAGCAGGAGGTTCTCCCTACCAAAGAGTGGGCCGATACTCATCGCCCCTGGAGAGTCCCTCTCTCTGCACATCAAAGGAAGTCCTCTGCTCTTGCCATGTTTTGGGGAGTCTTCCCTGGGAGATGCACGCAGGGATTTGGCAGGAGAAGCATCCCTCTGACGCTGCAGCAGCAGCAGCCTGGTGCTGGCTTGCAGCAGTTACTGCCGCTTGGGTGCCTACATTGTTTGCTTCTGCCCTCAGAGTCAACAGGGAGGCTCAGGAACGGGCAAAATGCCAGCGTATTCCCAGGGAGGCTGACATCATTGCCAATTCACTGGTGCCAGACACCGTGCTGGAAACCTGAGGTCGCTTTTTGCCATTAATTGCTCAGATGATTAATTCATGCAATGATATCATTTTCTTGGGTGGAGGTTAGGAGGTTATGTACTCTAGTAATGAGAGGCGTGATGGGATGCAAAACGTGCTCCTCATTGATGTTAACACTAATTACAACAAACTGGCCACTGCGTGCTCCACATCATCCTTCCTCCCCCAGAAAGGGTACCATCTTTTTCTCGGGTTTTTTAGGGGACGTGAGGGGGAGGTGACATGGGATGTGTGAGCAAGTGTTCTTATAGGATTTGCAGTATTGCAAATTTTACACCAGAGGACTGAACTGTAATGCCCTTAACTTTCACGACTACTCTGCAACAAGGATTTTTGCTTTAATTATTTTAATGTTAACTATTTTATTTATGTCATTTACACCGCACTTTCCAACAAGAAAAACAGTATTATCCTCATTAAAAATAAAGAAAAAGAAGTGAGTTTGTTTCTTGTTGCACAGAGGCACATGTGCTGTATCATGGTGTTCTCCCCTCAGAGGGTCCTGCTCTGTCTATAGGGGTGTAGGATCAATTTTTAGTTGGTCTGGAAATTCCCCAGAATGTCAGGTTTTGCAGTAAATACTCTAAGATATTTAATGATTTTTGGATGTTTTTAGGCTAAAAATCCCCTTCCTGTCTCTCTAATAGCTAAGCAAATAAGCCTAGAATTCCCAGGTGGGCATTGCAAAGAGCTGTCCTGGCCCAGATACAATTAATAGCTGATAAAGTTGCAGCAACTTGATCTGATAATCTATTGGTAGGTGAAACTGCTAACTCAAAATGTCAAACAAACCACCAGGGCATTTTCAGAGCTGTTGCAAGAGCATTTTGTGTCAAACGACGTCACTGCTCTGCCACATGTATCCCTCCCTCTCTCTCAATCCAGTGTTGTTCTTCTCACTTCAGACCTCTGTGGTTTTGGCTGATTTGTATCCCCAGAGGTGTACAAAGCCCTGGATCATAAGTTTTCAAACAGACTTGGTAAGAACAAATGGAAATCTTCCAATTTCTAGATAGGCCTTTTATTTATGGGATAAAATGGTTTCCTTTCTCTTTAGGCAGTGGGGAAACCATGCTCTCTCTCCATTCTGGATAATTCTTCGCTTCTTCCCATCCTTTGTGATTTGTTGTGCTATTCTCCTATCTCATCTAGAGATTTGAAAATGTCAAGGAGCTTTTTTGAATGCTGACAAATAACAGAGATTTGATTAGCAACTGTAGCAGATCATTTACCAGTCCAGTACTGTAGACTCATATATATTTATAATGCAATTATCAAGGAAAATGAAGTGATTATGCACAACTAATGATGTCTGTATTAATGGCTATCAGGTTCCAGACACTCATCTCTTGTCTATTTAATGAGGAATAATTCTACCATGTCTGGGCAGATCAAATGCTAAAGCAAGGGTGCAGTTTGGCTCTGCTGCCCTTAGCAGATTACATTGGCCACAAGAAGGGTGGCCCAGGGCGTGTGCTTGTAATTTAGACCCTGCTCATAAAGGGGAGAAAAACTAATGAAAAGGCCTTGGAAAAGTAGGAGGAAGAGTCTGTGGTGGGGCCTCAGGGTGGAAATGATCTTTTGTCCTGGTGGCAGCTCTCCACTGCAAAGGGCTGAATTCTGTATTGCCATCACAGTGACAGGAAGGGGAATAAAAGGTTGTCTGCTTCCCAGGATGGTCTGTGATGAGCTGGCGTGGGGGGAGGGGGAAAAAAGTTAATTGGATGGGGTAGGAAAGACCCTTTTTCTAAGTTTCCTGAAACTGGGAGTATTACCTTCATATCACTTTGAGAGAGTAACTACAGTCGCTTTTAAAAGCACATTAAAATTTGCTCTAAACTATCAGACTGGGATATGAACAAGACAGAGAGCTGCTGTTGTGTTGTACTCCAGCCTGAAGAACACAAACAGCATTATTTTCCTGTATGTCTGAAAAAGAAACCAGAGTCCATGTTAAAGGGAGGAAAAAGGTAGGACAAAGGTAGGACTGAAGAGCCATGTGAAAAGCTGGACAAAGTAAGAGAGAGGGGTGTGCCTTTTTTTGGAAGAAGGAAATTTTGGTTTCTGCTGATTTTGGCTGATTTATTTCCCACTCTCAGCATGAGCCAGAGCCAGCATTTCTTCCCTCTATACTTCAGCTGGGAACTGTGGAAAAGCATTGGCTTCCTTACTTCTCATACACAGGAGCAAACATACACATAGCAACTCCTTTTAAAAGATGGCAAACAGTGTCTTCAGCCAGGTCGTCATGGTTTGAAATGGCTGTTTGATGGGCTCCCTCAAGTTTAAAAAGTGTGTTACTTCAAGCCCTATGTTTTAATTTACAATTTAATGTTACATTTAGCTGACAATGGCACAAGAAGGAAATAGTATTTTAACTTGCTGGTTCTAGCCCTTTAAAACCACAAAGCTATTTAAGAAAAGATACTAATTGACCACTTTTTGGTAAAAGCCATAGCTAAAGCCACTCACATTATTTGGAGTCAAATAAGGAGTTTACTGATTCCCATCCAAGTGAATGGAGAAAGTCCCACTCCTCTGCGACTCAGGACTTCCAAGCCTGCAGGAAAAAAACAGCCAGAAATGCTTACATCATCCCTTTTATATAGCCAATGCAAAATATTTTTAATCTAGAAGGACTGGTAGGCTTTCACCAGCACTAAATTAAGTTTATAAGCAAACACAAGCATATTTACATAGAGCTATTAGAAAAGCAAAACCAATAGCAGCAGAACATTCATCTCCAAGATGATTCAGACCCTTAAAATCTGTCGTTTAAAACATAGTAACACTCCTTTTTTAGATAAAATGTATTATTTTTAATATAGGGTTTTCTGGCCCTGTGGGGTTGTCTTCTTTTGTAAAATACAATGAACATATCCGTTATGCCATCATCTTTCTCCCCCACCTTCATCTGTACTTCGCTGGGTTTAGAGTAAGGCTGAACAGCCCTGTAGTGCATTGCAGCCCAGGAACCTGTCAAAGACATTCTTGGCTGCAGAAACACTTTTTCCTGACTCTGCAGAGCACGCTGATAAACTCCAGAGGACGATGCTAGAAAATACAGATCCTTCTTGGAGAAGGAAAACCAGGAGTTTTCTCATCCAGCTTACCAGCACAGCACAGTTGTTTATAGTCACTGCTGTGGAGCAGTGAACAATAAAATGGAAATTTGGGATAAAAAATGATCACATGGTGCCAGAGGTGATGGTACCATGTGTTTCTGTCCCTGAGTCACCACACACACTTCTGATGCACTGTGCCCATCACCGGCAGCTGCCAGGGGCTGGGGACACAGCGTGTGGGCAGGGAAACACACTTGGCGCTTGGCTGTTTGCTGAAGTGGGCTTGACAAAACCTAACGATGTGACAAGCTAGGAAGTGTTTATTCTTTTTTTAGCCCCAAAGTTTTTTGGTTTGCTGCTTAAAGATGAGATTCAGTGCTGGTATTTCCCTTTATGTTCACTAAAGCATTGATTGCACTTTGGAAAGACGGATTGGATGAAACACGGTGCTCCCTCCAACAGCTCAAGGCTGCTGTATTTAGCTTGGTGCTTCTATCTAAAATAGGCCTGTGTGTATTTAGTTAATCTTTTGGGCAGGCTTTCTTACTTCAGCAGCCTTGCGAAGTTTCTTTTAGCAGGAGAGAGAGGAGTAGGCGAGGTAGGGGGTTGCTGCTTTATAATAAAACTGAAAGAGGCTGACAGGAATTCACTTGAAGATTACCTTGGTTTACTCTGGGCAACCTTAATAATTCAGCAGAGCCTTTCAGTCAGGGCTTCCCACGCTGTTCCCCACAGGGCCAGTTTCACATGTGAGAGTTTCTTGAGGCCATTCAAGGCACCAGCTACTGAGAAACACAAGGCATAGGAGAGGATGGTGCCTGTCAAGAGCTAGAGCTGACAGTTCCTATTAATGTGCAGGGAGGCTTTTCCAGGGAAGATTCTTTGATGTCTCTGACTCTTGGTCACAGTTCACAGACCTCTGGCTTTACATGTCTTGCTTCTTTCTTGAAGGAAAGTGCCACCTCTTTCTCTTGCTAAGCCCACGGTCAGACCGTCCCCTCCTTAGGTGTGACCTTCAGAGCAGGACAGTGCCTTTAGTCACCGAGGGCAGACTTGGACTTGTGGAGTCACAGCTGACATCTCCTGCAAAAGTCATGCCAGCTGTGCAAGATCGTCTGCCTTCCACCACCTTCAGGAAGAGAGAGGGATCACTTCTAAATCCCAAATTTTTTTTTATTTCAGAGAGAATCCCTTAGAAGCTAATGAGAATTTTGCTTGAGCTAGAAAGGAAGGAATTGACTTTCTGCTTTCTGAGATAGTTTCCAGTTAAATAAGTAGCATTGCTACAGTTTTTCTGTCTGCCCTGTTCTGCTAATAGAAGCAATAGCTGGTTACTTCACACAATATTGTAAGAACAGTATATTTTCCAAGGACAGAGTAGGTGGTGAAGAATGAATAGACTCCTTAGCTGTCTAAATTCCTAAGTGCATGTTTTCATGCTTAGTGATAGAGCATCAAAGGCTATGGGCAGGTAAGGAAAACTCCAATTTTTTTAAAGAGAGCACAGCACATGCCTGTTTCATGATATGGGCAGGGGTAGCACCTGGTGGGGGAGGTGAAATAATAATAGAATCATAGAATGTCTTGGGTTGGAAGAGACCTTAAAGACCACCTAGTTTTAACCCCCCCACACCACGGGCAGGGACACCTTCCACTAGTTTAGGTTGCTCAGGGCCCTATTTAGTAATCAGCAATAAATAACAAACCAGCTGCCATCTCCTGCACCGTTTGGCAATATTTCTTATTCAACTTTCAGGGCAACACAGTAAAAAATCAGCTCAGGTAGGACTACTGCCAGGCACTGCTTAGCCCTGCATATGATGCACTGTCAGCACCTGCTGCTCAAGATCTAGCTGCCCAGGAGAGAGCTTCTGGTTTACTGCATGAACATCTGAGCTCTCTTGGGATGCTTAAGCAAGTATCTTTGTATTGGGGTATCATATGGTCGTGCAGTCCTCAATGAAGTTGGGAGAAAGCACTGTTTTCTTCACTCAGGCTTTCAGGGAGCTGTTGCTTTGCTCTTGCTGCAGGGACTATGGCTTAGCTACACAACTGGTTTGGACCAGCTGATGAGTATTTACAAACTAGCCTTGGAGTTGTTTTTCAAATCAGAAATGATAAACTCATGACGGGAGGAGATGTGAGAAACTACACAAGTTGCACCAGTGGGAGGACAAGCTCAATGATCCTAGTCTTCAAATTCATTTGGTTTTTACAAGTGCTCTGCAGTGCTTAAGTGCTAATTGAAGAGATCCAAAGCAATTATGCTCTTTCAGAAATGAGATACTAATGATGGAGAGCTGAAGCAAGATGAGAGGAAGTGATTAAGCTGATGATAGTGGAGAACTTCTATATATTTGTTATCATGAAGCGTACATTATTTGTGCTCACAATATGGCCCTCTCTTGTCCTGGTTTTACATTTTTATTCCAATATGAAGGGATTTAACCAGGATCACTTATGCAACTCTTAGGGAAACACATGTGGATGTGCAGGGCTCACCACCAACATGTGAAGGTGATTCAATGCTTTGATGAAGTTCAGTGATGATACCAGACTTTATAACCCCATCACTGGGACATGTTTGGTTACTGTTTTTGCACTGAAGTAGATAAGAAAGGAAACAGAACTCCTTGTGTCTAACCTGGTTTATTTATATAAGGTCATTCATACGCTACATTCATACACATTCTGGGCATCAACAACAGTTTTTGCTGTAATCAGCTCTGAAACTGGACTCCAGTGACATTAGCAGTACTCATTTGAACTGAGAACCCTGTATATCCATCCATGTTAACAAGTAATATGTTTTTCAGGTAGATTTAATTTTGAAC
Source organism: Eulacestoma nigropectus (assembly GCA_013397775.1). Taxonomy (NCBI): domain Eukaryota; kingdom Metazoa; phylum Chordata; class Aves; order Passeriformes; genus Eulacestoma; species Eulacestoma nigropectus. The sequence continues at coordinate 1,099,989 of VZTE01003915.1, read as the reverse complement.
AGTTGCTGTAATTACACTGTATATTATTGAACACCTCTGCAATCTGTATTTATATCACTGCACAGATCAGCCTCTTTCAAACGTGACCCAATTCAGCCTTTCCATGATTTATTTATATAGTTAGCAACTTGCCTAAAGTCCTTTAGAAAAAAACAGAGAAAGGAACCAGTCTTTCCATCCACAAACCCCAAAGGTTGGTTTTTCTTTGTGTGCAGTCTTGAAACAAAGAGTAATGTTTTGTGTGTTTTAGTGAACTGACTGCTGTACTGCAACATGCAGGAATACCAGTTCTGCCCTTCAGCTCAAACCTATGGAAAACACTGGATATGCAAATGTAAGCACAGGGAGATTTTGGCTTGTCATCTTAACAGGAGGAGGCCAGGGTGAGTGCCTCTGCAAAGCTGCAGGGAATAAACACTTCCTCAGCCTGCTTTATTTAACATCTGGCCATCCCTGCCAGCCACGGAAATCTGAAAGCTAGGAAGTTATGCTCTGGGGTTTGTTTTTTAGTTTGATTTGGGTTTTTAACCAGTTCTGTGCCTCCACAGTGATGACAAAGAGAGGCAGTTGTTATCAGGTAGCAAGAAAGTTTCAAACTTTCTGACCTTTATGATCCTGAGAGCACAGGCACTCTGTTAGGGCAAGAGCTGGAAATAAACCTAGCAGAGCAAGGCAGCTCTCCAGCTGGTACTCAGAGCTCTGTGGAGTTTGTTTTGGATTCTTTAGCTGATCTCGCAGTCTACTCTTGGGCACATCTTTTTGTTTTGTAAATGCATATCCAGAGTAAAAGTGGCTTTTGTCTGTAAGCTTCAGTCATGTGGGACTACTTAGGTCTGAAAAATGTAGATTGCCCTGGAGAGGAATAGGAATACTTCGCAATGCTGCTTCTATCATTGTCTATATCCTTGTGTAAATACACAACTAGTGACTGCCTCCCTGTCCTGCTAGTCAGGACACAGATGTGGAAAGGGAGGCTCCAGTGTGGCTCTCAGATAACCTCTCTGTGAGGTTTTTAGGATGTCCCCATTTCTGTTCTGCCTGCTGCGATGTTCATGCTCTCTGTAACCACTTATTCACACCATACTTGTGTGTGTACCCAGCAAGAGCTCACATCAATGTGTGTGGCTTGAGCTCCTCTCACAGTGCCCTGCTGGGGCTGTCCACCTGCAGAGCTGCTACATGCTCCTCTTACCCTCTTCCCTTTCCTTCTCTTTTTTCCTTGAGAAAGAACTTCTCAAAGCACAGAACCTAAAATAGCTGTGCAGATTCATCCTTTGTGTTCCCTGTTACAAAATTGTTCTAAGTGCCACCTTTTTCCTCCAATAAAGCTTTTTCGGTTTTTTCCCCACTCATGGTGGCTATGTACTCTCCAAGTATTGAAAGGTTTGGTGGTTGGTTTCTTAAATAAGGCTGACCACTTTTGTAACCCAGAAAAGCTTTGTAATTCAGCTATTGATCAGCAGGGGAAGCAGAGCTCTTGAAGCTGCCCATGCTTGGCTCAGAGGTGCAGCATGGAGGTGTATGAGCTGAGCCTTGCAATATCTCTGCACTCTGAAAAATACAGCTTGTCTTCTTAAATGGGAAACCAAGGCACTGACACTGCGTGACCTTTCCCCAAACTGATGGCAGAAGACTGTTAAAATCAAGTTGTGCTTTATTTCCATCTCTGGGCACAGCCCACTAGCCTGATCTCTTAGAACTTTGTCTGGGTCCAGAATCTAATCCAGTTCCCACACTCACGTATTGTATGTTCTGATGCTTTTTGTCTAAATATAGTATCCCGTGTTTGGAGCCAATTATGGAGGGCTCCTACACCATCCAGCATGAGTACAAAGACTGGATAGTAGGCAGGAATTGGAAGAGAAGACAACTAGATAAAGGAGGGTTAGTGAAATAAGGTAGTGATATAATTTATCATTATCTTTTCAAAAGCTACTTTCTCATTTTAGCAGGGCACCTCTGGTGATGCAACTCTTTGTCAACACAGTGTCCCTACAGAGACAACATAAATTCATAAATGGCCTTCAAAACCTGTCCAGATTCTTTATTATAAGGGAGCTAAACACCTACCCCCTGGCTGTCCTGCAGAGGATCCTTTTGACACCACAAATACATTTGGCTTGCACCTCCAGCCTGCAGCCATGTTAGAGTAGGACCTTATGGATATTTATGAGGTTGCAGCAGGGAAGCAGGCACTGGCAATGTCACGAGCACTGGGGTGCTCAGTCCAGCTGTGGGATAGGGGATTGTACGTTTGCTGGGGTGAGAAGTGTGTGGATACATGGTGGGAGCAAAGGGGACGTGTTCCTCAAACCCACACATCTTTTCATGTGTCTCCATGTGATCAATACTAAAGATGCAAAAAAGTGAAGAAAAACATCTCCCACAAAAGCTCAGCATGGTTTGGGTTGGCTATCGCAGAGCTTGAGACAGACCCCTGCAGTGCTCCAGCTGAAGGTCTACCAATCCTCATTTTCCCTGTCTCTTTGCCAGGAATAGTCCAGCCAGTCAATCTCCCACCACTCCTACATCACGTGAAAGAATTGGCATCAAGTTATCTTACAGTTGTGTCAGAAATCTTGCCCAGACTGCAGTAAAACATTGTCTTTCTCTCCCATCATCAAAATAAATCAGTAAGTGAGCTCAAATTCTTGGCTTAGTCTTTGTGTTGCTACATAAGATGGGCACATAAGGTTAGAAAGCAAATGAGCTACACAAAGGCAAATTACAGGTTTTATTTCTCCAAGTATCTGCTGTTCACACTATCAGGTTAAGTAAATCTCAAGTAAATGATTCCGTGGGATTCCGTGCCATATGGAGAAAATGTGGGAAACTGGAATGTGGTGGTGACTGGAATGATGCAAGGGGAAGAAATGAGGCAGATGCAAATGGCAGCAAAGCTTAGATGGAATATATTAGTACTACAGAGGGTTTAGAGGACTTGAGATGTTTGAAGGAAGACTTTTTAACCCCTAGAAGTGTAGAACATTTGGGAAAGAAATTACAATTTTGTGGCACCTTAAAATTAATTAGAAGCATAGGTGCAAGAATTATGAAGTTGTGTTTGAAGATTTGTTATTTGGAAATATGCAATAGATTTTTGTCTTATAAACATAAACATATCAAAAGTAATACAATTTGTGCTCCAAACAGAAGAGCCTTCTTATCATTATCAGTTAGCTAATAATTACCTATTTGATATATATTATAATCTCTTAGTTAATTGTTTCTTCCTGTTTCACAGCCTGTAGCACTTTTTTTTCCCCACAACATATCTAGTTTAGTCTATGGTAATGAAATATTTTGTTTACAAGCATTTTTAATAATTAGTCTATTGTGGCAGAACTTAAATAGAATAGAAAGAAAATGGCACAGAAATGAGGAAGTGTTTGTGATCACAATCAAGGCATGAGCCCCATTAGCACTGGGCAAGCTGCTGCAATTTCCTCTGAGACCCTGTGAGTTGTCAGTCCCTGAGGCACCTCTTCTCTGGATGAGCCCTAATGCATATTGGCAGGCCCTACATATTAAATACACCCAGCTGCTTGATTTTATTCAGATCAGCACTCTTCAAAGCAGAACGCCTCTCAACTGAAGGAAATCCCTGCTCTATTAATGGCGTCTGGTGCCACTTCCACTCTTATCACCATGAAATCAGGACTTGTACGGTTGCTGCAGGAAACTTGGAGCATGTCTCACAACACACAACATGAACTGCCTCAGAGCCAAGATTGGGAAGGAAAAAGACAGGGCCTTCCAAGCCCTGCTTGCTTCCTTCTTACAAATTCATCCAGTTAATATGCAGAGCATTTATCTCTACAAATTCTCTGGTTTGTGCTGCTGTCTCCTGCTTTCCTTTACTATCACTGTGAGGAGCCACTTCGGCACGTGTGTAACTATCAGCCTTAATGGAAGCATTAGTGTCGCTATTGCTTGGGGTAGGAATGACCACAGTACTCTTGGGAAACAAGAAATGGAGCCAGGATGCAAACTCAACTGACTTTCAGATGGAGACGGCTCTGTGGCAGTCAAGGATTAGACATACTGCCTGCTCCGGTTGAGCTGGGTCTGGCTTTGCTGATAAGCAATTACTGATGTTGAACACGGGCCACAAAAGGCCTCCATAAGCTCATTGACCAGAGGATATTACCACTGAGGCAACACCGCAGCCATTAGGTGCTGATAGGATTTCCAAAGTGAGACTAAAATGAGGAAATAATACATTGTTTCCAAGAAGTAGCACATCATAATTTGTTCTTGGGGGATATTAAAGCCAGAGAGTATTATCATAATATTCAGATTTATTTTTCACTAGAAAATTTTTCACTATTGTTAGTGGCTTTAGTCATCTTCCTTTGCAATCTACTTGAAAGTCTGATGATCTTACAGCTACATTTTGTCACTTCAGATTGTTTTTCCCCATCTTCTTTTCCTCACTTGCCATTATGAAATAATAAGCAAAAGAAGAAGCAGACTAACTCATTTGCTGTGCACATGAGGGTGTAGCTCTTGGGAAGTGGTCCCATCTGCACTTGGTTTGATATGCACACCCCCACCATCTTCAGGAGATAAAGCAACCCCTCTACCACGAAACTGCTATGTAGAAAGCACTGGCAGCTTTGGGAAAGGAAAATACAAATAAGATTTGTGAAACCCAGACTTCCAGTTAAATAGTCACCCAAACAAGAAGAGAGGAATTTTTTAAGGTCTACAGGAATGCAGCAATAAGACAATGGAACCACTGCACCTTTATGTGTTTCAGTGGCTTAATGAAGTATGTCGAACATTGTGAAGTGATTCGCTTCTGACAAAGAAATGTCCTGCCATCTCTGGCAATCTCTCTGTTTGAACAGAGAAAGCGAATGCACAAGAGACTGACTTCTTGTGAAAATCCGCAGCAGGGTGGGTGGAATTAGGTGATCTTTAAGATCCCTTCCAGCCCAGGCTATTCTCAGATTCTGGCGAGCTGCTGTCTAACACATAGCAGGAGACTCAGGCTCTGGGTAGGATTATTGTCCTCATAATTGTTTCTGCTCCCCAGCCCTGACACTCCCTCCAGCTGCAGGCCCCTGACTTCTTGCAACTGCCTCAAAAGACGCTATACGGCTCTGCTGGTGTCAGTGGAATTTCTGCTGTAGTTTTACATGCTCTGGAAAATTTAGACCAGTGTCTACTGGTTTAGAGCTGTATTCTATTGCTGGTGTTTGGGAAAGCTCTCTGCAAACTGAAAACCAGCATGGAAACTCTGCTTCCCTCTGTTCTTTCCTGACTGTATGCTGGCATACAGTCTTTCCAATTCTTATGCTTTTTGTATGTGCTTCAGGTTTACAAAACAGGGAGGATTTGGTGGGGTATCCTTTTCCTTTTCTTTTTCTAACACATATTGTTGTAATTTCCTGATTTACAGAATTTCAGCTGTTGCTAAAAAATACCAAGAAGTATTTCAACATGTGGACCTCTTGAATCCAGGACTGTGGCAAGTGGAGTAAAAATTCTAACAAAAATTCGAATTAATTTCAGAACCATTTGTATTATTCTGTTTTCAGTTCTTCCCAAGAAATCCCGAGTTATGCCAACCATGGGAATGCTGAAGCTGTTCAGGGTGAAAAACTAAAAGCTTGATAGTAATAAATAATCTCTTGCTTTCCTCTTTTTCAAAATATACTAGAAATGTGGAAAACATACTTTTTAAAAATATACTCTATGTGGAAAGCCATCCAGCTGTATTTTGAGTTTCCTAATATGGCTGTCCCTCCACAGAAGTCAACTCCCACGTTATGTCAGTATGCCTGAAGGCAGAAAGGGAATCCATGGGAATGTATTAAAAATTTAATATAAGCTGAAGGCTATCTGCAAAATGGATGTGAGGGGTATAAATCAATGGTTGTTGCCAGGTGAGGAGCCTCACCTTCCCACCCACCGTGGGGCAGAAGGAAGTGTGCGGTCCCTTATGGTGAGATGGGGGGATAATCCCGCTGCATTGTTTTTCCATCCTGCTGCCCCCAGCATTGCTCTGTTGAGGCTGCCAGGAGCAGCAATCAGGTGCAGGCTGGCATGGTCATGTCAGTTCATTACCTGACAGCATGAGATAACAAGCTCGGGGGAAATCTAAGCATGGTTAAAGCTATCAGCCAGCTGAGCTGGGTTCCCTCCGGACCCTACCACGCATCAGAAAATAACCCAACAAGAGGTTTAAGTGAACATTTTGTTCTTGTTTTCTAACACATGTCAACAGGTTTTCTGAGATAACTTGCGTCTCCATGGAGTATATCCTTGAGAGAAAGCAGGTAGGTGTCTGGCTGCTGTCAGTGTGCTGAGTGAGTAGATTGCATATCCTCCCTTGCTCTTCCAAAAATATCAGCCAGGAAGTTTAACTGCGTGTTAGTAAGGGGCTGAGAGTGCCAGCTTCTTGGCTGCTGTTTTCAAGGTCAGCTGTAACTGACCTTCCACTTGCCTCATTTAGTTGCTCACATTGTTCCCTTTTGATTCCCTGATGGTGCTCACGTTGTTGGAATTTCTGTGTATTCCTGCATTGTTTTCTGGTTAAGCCAATTCCTGCATTGTCTTCTGGTTAAGCCAATTCCTGCTTGCTTCCTCCCTTTCTGCTTGTGCCTTCTCCTCCTCCTCCTCCTCCTCCTCTTCCCATCTCTCTTGCCTGCTCTCTTTCCTCAGGACTCACTCATTGTCCTGTGCCTTGGGTATGATTTCCTCATCCTGAAGTACAGACCAGATCCCCAGCCTGCAGCTCCATGGCCTCGATGCCATTTTCCCAGCCAGCTTTCAGGAGCAGCTGTTTCACTCAGCAGCAGATGACTCCTGCACAGTGAGAAGCAGCTGCTTGTCTTGCAGCTTGAGGAACTCCACAGGAGCTGTTGCCTGGTCTGGAAGCAGCCCATGGGCTGTATTTCGAGCTGTGCAGGGAGCTCCCTTCCTGCAGGCAAGTTTGTGCCTGGCACTGCATTAAGTAGGTGATGTGTCTCCATGTGAGTCATAGGAAGACTGGTGTACACAGGGAACATACGACTTGATGGTGTAGAGCCAGCAGCTCTCCTGCCTGTGGCTCTGGAGTGACAAAATGCCACTCAGCAGATCTGTCTTGCTTCTGATGGAGGTGTAGGCTCCTGTCTTTATTAAAATTGCAGCCTCGCTCCCTTGCTAGGATAAGATCTGTAGGTGCACTGGGTGGATGCTGCGCTGCATGAGAGCTACAGAGCCAGATTTGGCCTGACAGGCTGAGCCCTCAGGAAGTCCACAGAGAGTTTCAAGCAGTAGGAAAATGAGGTCCTAACCTACTCAGCCTGTGCCTGTATGAAAACGCCTACGTCTGAAAGTTAAATAACAGTAAGTGTGAGTGGTGCAGAAGCAGACTATGAGGTTTTCCAGTAATCAAAGCAGTGTAAACTGCTGGCAGAAAACCTCCTGGCAGTTTGCACTGCTCCCATTGCAGAGAAGATCTCCTCTGTGGCAACACTAATGGCAATTGACAAATCGATACAGCGAAGCCACCAATAACTTCATTTAAAAAAAAAAATAAAATCTATTTTAATTACATTAGCCAGATCATTAGAAAAATGTGTGTAATGAGTAGAGGTCAGTCTGTGCCATCGCTCTGAGATACCCAAAGTTGAAGTTCCTGACAGGAACCCCAGAGTGAAGCCAGGTGTTCCTCTCTGCTGCAGCAGTGTCATCCTGTTTGATTTTAACCTTCGCGTGCTTTGCCACAGGGAGATTTCCCTGTGACATCAGTGCTTAGGTTTCCTCTCCTTCCTTCCCAAGCCAACGGCATGCAACCCAGTCTTAGCAGATAGTGGAGGCTGTGCCAACCAGAAGAGGGAAAGGCCAGACTAAGTGCAACATCCCAAACTCTCTAGACAAGAGGATTTTGCCAGCTCCCAGCACCTCCTGGGCAACACCTTCTACTACAAAACCCATAGTGGAAAAAAATGACAGGTCACTGCAAATATTGTTGTTTAAAAGGGTCCAGGAGGAGAGTGGTCATGGCTTTGCACCAAGTATGATAAATTGTTTAGTGTGAGCACTGGTCACAATTTGGGAAGCCCCGTTGCAGAGGAAACCTGTGTGCCTTCCATGCACGTCATGGAATACTCTGGCCCTACCCAGCCTTGGGACACCCTAGGTCATGAGCCTCCGGGCTGTCTTCCCTCGCTGCAGGGCACAGCAGGCACATTTGCCCATTTATTTACTTGCTGGTGCTTTGTAAGGTACCCATGTTCATTTGGAGAGTGCAAATCTCTCAGAGGAGGAAGCAGGTATGCAAGCACCTGGCAGTGGGGGAGAAGCACCTTCACAAAAATGCAAGTTCTTACAAGCTCTGTCCCAAGGATACTGGCTTGTGACAAGAGCCTTGTCCAGCCTGTATGGCTGGGGGCAGGTTCCCTCCCGTGGCTGAGAGCTGCCACAGCAGGAACCAGCAGCTCTGTGATGTTTTGCAAGTCATGCAAAGAGCAGGTGTCTTGTGCTACAGATGCTTCTCCCAAGACCAGTATCAAGCTTACGCCCCACATCTTGCCAGTTAACACCAAGGCCCTAGGAGAGAGCATGCCTAATTGCTGTACCCAGTAATGGGATACTCATTTGGACCCCTTCTGTCAGTAGACAAATCTCTGGGATGCTCCTCTTTAACCAGGACTGCACCTCCTCTTGAGTGGACTGTCGCTCAAGGGAGGGGATTTTTCTTATTTGTGTTATGCAAGGAGAAACACAGGTTCCTGAGCAGACTCAGCGCAGGACATTTTTACCCAGTCTGTGGTATATAAATCCCCCAAAGCCTTAGTAGGCTGTACCACCTGGACAGGTAACAGTGGATGGCTCTGTGCTGGCCCTCACTGTTCCTGCAGTACGACAAGTGTTGTGTGGGTGTGTATATGAGGTGAGTAGCAAGCTCGTAGTTCATGGGCACTCTCCATTACCTGCTTTTTGGAACAATTGCTGCAGAACCAGCCAGTGCTGCTGAAGTGCTCCCTGGTGTGTGTCTGCTGATGTTGTGCAGTCACCGGGTGCACCAGGACCAGGCGGGAAGTCAGCACAATACCCCGAGATAGGTTATCGACTGTAAATGTGGCGGGAAGTCATTAAAGATTTCCTGAGCCGTTCCCTGGGAAAAGACAACCTCCAGGCTCCAGCAAAGTCAGAGGACTTGCACTGCCAGGGCTTAGAAATCAAAAGAAAAATTACTCTAATAAGGCAATGTCAGCAGCTCCAGCAGGGAGCCCTCTGTTCCAGATGGATCATATGCCCACGGACTCGGGGTGGTGAGGGATGATGAGATTTGGGGACATGTGCCAAGGGGCTCTTTGTAGCTTGCTCATCTGAGCCTCCCTAAGGGTTTGGGGGCTACAAGAGGTATGGACATGGACAGGTCTGACTCCTTTGTGAGTAAAGCTTTGTAAATCTCTGTAGGTGAAAATAAATGAGAACTTATTTTAAGAAAGATGTTTGGTTGCTGCATGAGCTCTCACCCACAGCTCCAGGAGGGAGAATCACAATGAGCTGTCTTGGACAACTGGGAAAAGACAATTTTCTGCCATCAGGAGGCAATCAGAGTTTGGGACAAGAGGGTGAGCAGTAAGGGAGGCAAAAACCAGGTGAAGGCAAGCAGCTCCAGTATTTGTAGGGGGTCATTCCAAGAGACTTGAAGGGGGTCAGGCATAATTTAAACAATGATACCAAGAATGTAAGTGGCTCATCTCACTTGATGTATGGGATAACTCTCATTTTTGTTGCTGCAAATATATATGTCTTGAAAAACATATATGTTTTACTAGCAATAATTTTCTTTTGTTTTTCCCCTAAATCTCACCAACCAAGACTCAAAGGCTGTCTTAGCAGATAAAAATTTCTTGGGAAATTACTGTGGAAACGTGTTTTCTAGGATGTGCCTAGAGGTGAAATTTTTTTTAAACTGTGAGATAATTTAACTGCTGAAATGCTCAGTATTCTGAGCAAAGACAAAGTCATCATACCATGGTCAAGAGAGGAGTCAAATACTTATATTCCACAGTGTTAATTTTCTCACTTGAAGAGATGAGCAGAATAAAGAAATCTTCCTTATTAAAACAAAACAAAACAAACAAAAAAACTTCAAAAACGCCAACAAGAGAGGAAAAAAATGTGTGAAGATTAGACAGCCAAGTTTCTAGTTTTGAGTACCTGCAAAGGTCGTACAAGTGAATTTGTAACATCAGCCTGCTAGTATCTACCAACCAACCACCAGCATACACCTGGCTCAGAGTCTGAGTGCAGAGAGGAGGAGAGACAGAAAAGAATAATTTGAAGCTGTCCCTGAACTTGGTCAAAATGTGTAAGGGAATTTTTCTGCTATTTGTTGTTTTCATGCTATTTGAATTTAGGACATTTGTTCCTTACGTTCAGAACTTTGCTTACAAGCCTACCAAAGATGATACAAGTTTATCTCCATTTGGATTATTTGCTGATTATTCTGTAACTTTTAACACATGAGAGACCAGAAATGAGCTGTCTCTTCTTTTAAAATTAACATTCATCAGAGTAATTTTTTCTTTCTCCACAGTGGCAGAATTGTTAGCCACTAAGCTAGTGCAGGCTGGTCTGTGCTGACCAGAAAACATTTGGGGTTGAGAATGGTGACACATATTTTGTCCTACCTGACTGTAGCAGTGTGGAACATTGCATAGCAACCAGCAGTCCTTTCTTCTCTTATCGACTAAGAGACCAAAAGGGGTTTTCTTATCTCAGTCTCACAGTATGTATCTCACATATATGTCTTTGATTCTCTTCCCACAGGAGAGAAAGAAAACACAGCTGAAAAAATTGGGCATATTTCTCCAGCAGGATTTCAAGGGGGAAAGCTTGCCTGCCTGGACTGTAAGGAGGTACCCAAAGGGACACAGAGACATCCTCCAGGACTGGTAACAGCACTGTTCAGCCTTGCTCTTGCTGAGGAAGTTTCCACACAACGCTGCAACCATGAATTTCCTCCGGCGGCGTCTCTCAGACAGTAGTTTTGTGGCAAACCTGCCCAATGGCTACATGATGGACTTGCAGCGCCCCGACAGCTCCACGAGCTCCCCGGTTTCTCCTGCCACGGAGAGGAAGCATCTGCAGCCACCCCAACCCTCACACTCTTCCTCTACCGGCAGCAGCATCTTCAGCTCCATCTCCAGTGCCATGAAGCAAACCACGCAAGCAGCCGCGGGACTGATCGACCACTCGGCCGGCCCCGCGCCCCCCGTGGCACAGAAACCCAAGATCCTCCTGGTGATCGACGACGCACACACAGACTGGTAAGTCATCAGTGATCCCCCCGCTGAGTTCAGCTCCACATTCGCAGGGGTCTGGGAATCACGAATAATCTGCAGGGGGTGCACAGGTACTTTCACATCTGGGTCACCAGCTCTGGCCCCAGGTTGGTGTCTGTCAGACGACTTGCGTGAATGGCAGAGTGGAATTTTTCATAACTGTCTTGGTAAAAAGTATTCATTTGGTATTCGTTGACCATCTTCTTCATAGCCTTACTATATGAACACACATAGGGCGTTCCTGGCTCGACAGGCTTAGCCAAGCTGTCATATCTAGCAATGATCCTAAGAGGTTGCAGCTGAAGGTGTGTTAATGATGTGGTTCAGGACCTTAATCCACTGCACTGACTCTAAAAATTAAAAGTGACTCAATCTCTCCAGCTCTCCATCTCTCTTGAGCTTTTCTCTGTATGCAAATTTATACATAAATTATGAAAAGATAACCAAACTTCCTACTACCTGTCAAAGGCCCTTCACCTGCTGAGCATAGCAACAACTATTGGCAAAGGGATCTCAGGCCCAGCTAAGCCTCAAATTTGTCTTGTTCATGCAGGTCTCTTTACAAACAAAAGTTTGGAAGTTTGTTTCCTATGCTACTGGGTAGCATAGCACACTTTCCAAAGGGTAGGACAATTGTAGTCTTCTGAAATGTTAGAGAAATTACTTACTGCTTTTTGTATGCTCCTTTTCAAAGTCAGCTGGTTTAGAAAGCTTTAGGCAACCTGTCTGAGAGTCTTATGTGGGGAAAAATACAGAGAATGTGTTGAGAAGATGCTCTTGCTCCATCTGCCAACTTGTTGCAAGACAAAAGAAGGAAAAACTAGCACGGGTAAGGGGACAGTATTGAAGATTTCAAAGTGAAAGAAGCTGGGTTACTGGGTCTTGGCCAAGGGAGATTATTTTATTTTGCTTTTCATTCCACACCACTCTTTAGTACTGTTGTCACCTTTGGTCTTCTCTGTTTGACTATGTGTGGTTTCATCACATTTATTTTACTCTGTGAGATAAAGATTAGAAGAAATGCAAAACAGGCCTAAAACTTAAAGACTATAAAGAAGTTTATTACTAACAGAGTTAGAAGTAACAAGAAATAATAAGAAGTTAAAGCAAAAACCCCCTATTCCCTCCCCCCCTTTCCCTCCAGCACTTCCCTCCTCCTTTTATCACCTCGCACAAAGGGCGACAATTTTGGTCAGTGTTGCAGTCCTTAAAAGTCTCTTTCTTATGCTTAGGGAAAAGGGTTCCCTTCTGCTATGCTGTGGAAATCCTTCACAACTCAGTAGTCCGCACGGAAATTATCTACTGAAGTGAAATATCTTTCCCATGACAATTCCACAGTATATTCATACTGCAATCATGGGCCATGACATGAGGTTACAAGTCTTTTTTAAAGATGAATTCTTCCAGCCTAAACACAAAGGCTCTCTGCTTACAGTCTCTTTTAAACATGAATTATTCCAGCTTAAACACAAGGGCTTCTCTGCTTCCAAATCTCTAAATCTGCTTCACAACTACATGGCCTGGCATAGGCATTTTCTGACATCTTCACAAGCTGCAACATGAATTCTCACAGGCATGGATTTTTTCATCTCCCCATACTTTAAAATGATTTAAAGAGTTCTCCCACAGCTGCTGGAAGGGTTTTAAGTTTCGCGCCGAAGAGCGTCCACCCTCTTTTCCCGCCGCCATCTTTAGCGTTGTTTCATGTACCTTGCTTTCTCTTCCTTCCTGACCACGCGCCCACCACGTTCTTCTCCGTCAGGGCTGCGCTGATGTTCTCTGCAGTTTGGTGAGAGCTGTGCTGGCTGCAGAGAGAGCTCTGCCTGCTCCCCCTGGGTCTGCACAGGGCCGCATAGAGAGGGAAAGGGAAGCCCGCCAGTCTCTAGAAGCTAAGCCAGATGATTTCAGCTATGGGCAGTCCATGGATGGTTTTAGCTGCTCGTGGCTCTGGGAGAAGGGTGAGGGGGCAGGGACCAGGCAGGAGCCCGGCCTGGGCCCGGGATGGGCCCAGAGGCTCGGAGGCCCCCCCTTTCTCCGTCAGGAGACTGGGAACAAGAGGAACTTCCCACCCTTGCACAGGGTCTAAATATGCAAAAATCGCAAAAGCGCATTGGCTTAAAAGCTTGTCAATCAACTCAGTTTCAACCCATTACAGACTAGAAGAGTGAGGACAAGGTGATACTTACTTGTTTAGGTGTATCTTCACAAATCAAGAGCTTAGCACTTACCTACAAAGAGACCATGCCTGAGTACAGCTAGGTCAGGCGTCTTCAGCCAGCTTGAAGTAAGAAAGGGAAAACAGTGGGATTTTTCTCAAAAAAAGAACAGCTAATTAAACTGAGTGGGAAAGTCCCTGATAAGGTTGTCACCATGAAGATTTCCCTGGCCTAGTGTCTTTCATCACAGTAGCAGCCCCTCAACACCAGCTCGTTCAGTTGGCAACACCAGTCTGGCTCAAGCAGACCTGATCTCTCTTTCCTGGGCACACCACGAGTCTCCCGCAGGCTGATGCTCTGTCTCTGTGAAGAGTTTTTGCAGTTCCTTGGAGATGCTGCCAGGTGGCAGTCCCTTAACATAGCATCCTTGGTCTGGGAATGGGACTGCCTTTGATGCACAGCTCTAGCATCTGGGGCTTAGCCGGCACTGTGTAGTCCAAACACTGCAATCAGAGAGGAAAGCCCTAGCTCAAAGGCCAGTCTAGTTTTTCCTTGAGATTAATGGTTCTGAAGGTAGTCAGGGCAGGGGAAAGGACAAGGAGGTGTTGGACCCTGCTGCAGTGTTTTCATGTTTTAAAATACACACTCTTCATTTGAATCCCTGCCTTTTTATCTCCCAGCTGCGGTTCTGTCGTGCAGACTTTGTGGTCTGTGAGCTGAGCTTGCTGAGGGAGCAGCAGCTGGGGTATATAAAGAGGCAGTATGGCTACCCCTGCTGTCCTCACTCCTCCATTCCTGTAAGCACTCTACACATCCTGCTGTCTTGGCTATCCCTCTGCTGTCTATAACTGAGCAGTTTCTAGGAATAATGGGATACCCCTTTCATTTATCCCAGCTCTCTGACTCAACCCACAAGTTTGCAGGTATCAAATGCTGCTTGCAAAGGCTCCCTGTCTTTACTTTCTCTAAGGCTGTGAGGACACTGAACAAAATTAGTGTATGAATTCATGATCATACCCTGCTGTATGTATGACATGAAAAACAAGGAAAGAACTAACTTACTAACCCTTCCCTGCCATGGCTCTTTGTAGCATGGACAGAAATACATTCCTGGAAACTTCCCCAGCTTAAAGGCAGCAGTACATGGTCCTTTCTGAGAGAACATACCAATGCAACCACTCCACTGGGCCAGGAATGCTTCTTGCTGGTTGATCTTTGTGTCTCTGGGAAACTCAGTGAGCCCTTGAGAGCAGCACTGAAGAGCAGTGGCTCCATGGCTCCGTGCGTGTTTATTTTTGGTAAGGTACTTCTGAGCAATGCCAGTCACCTTCTTGGTCTCAGCCAGGGTGTTACGTGAGTTCAGGCTGAGCAGCCTCAGGAAGCAGTGTTTGCCTTGTGAGAGCCCAGCTGACGAAGCTGATTATCCAGGGATTTTGACTATCCACTCTGCATCATGTATGGAAACAGTCCCGACTCTGGAAGGTGAACAACAGCACATTGTTTCTTCTGTGCTGGTGATTATGGGCTTGGAAGGAGCATCATGTTTGTAATGCATTTCGCCTCTGCCTTCTGTGGTCTTCCTGCTTGTGAAAACTTTGTATTTGGTTTTCAAGAAACTCTTTCCTCCTCCTTTTGAAATAGTTTACTAAAAAAATCCCCAAGACATAACTACTGAAGTGCTGCCCTTATTTTAAGGGTGGGGGGCTTCCACAGTACCTCCTCCCCCAGAGCAAGTCACACAGGGTTTACAACAAGGACCAGCTTGTTCACGGACAGGAAGGATGAGAGACGGTGTAATCTGCCATTTGATTTCTCTTCTCTAAATGAAAACACTTTCTCAGAATTGGAAACTGTAGCTATAGTGCCAAGCTAGACATTAATTTATCATCACTGTTTGTATTACAGCAAAGGGCTGCAATTGTGGATTAGGATGAGGTGTTGCACAAGTGCCTGACGAAATGGTTTAACAACCCAAACAGGCAAGTGCACGTAGAATGCGCTTTAAAGTGACAAATGGCAATCATTTCTGGTTTTGAGGCTCTACTGTGTTTCTGATGGTACAGTGTAGCACTCAATTTCTCTCAGAGGTCCGAAGGAAATAAAGAGCATCCATGGGAATCCATGGCCTGTCTTCCACCATAAAATCCTTGCTGTTCTCGACATGCAATATGCTCTGGTTTATTCCAAAGTACTGTAAAAACAATGTGAGTCCCACAGAATATGATCAGCTGCTTTCTGCATTAGCAGCAGTAAAAGAAAGGTACATTCTATTAAAAACAAGGGAACTCACCCAGCTTTCTGTTAAAGTGGCAACATTTTGACAAATTTTCCATTCTCCTCAAAGACGCAGCTCTAGACATTGCAAGGAAGCACGCAGTGAATTGCAGTGTGTAGGATGTGCACGAGAGGAAAATCCTATGTACACAGCTCCCTTGTGCTCTTGGCTTTGACAGGCAGCCCTCAGAGGCACGAACAGCAGTGAATGTGCCTGTGCATCAACACACCAGGGAAAAGCTTGGCTTCTCTTCTGTCCTTATTAGCACACTTCTCAGCTAGGGAGCCTCCACCTGGAGAATGAGGCTCCTTCTGGTTGGCTGGGAGTATCTGTGCCTTGGGAGGCTTCCAAAAACGCATCCACAACTCACCTACAGCAGCTGCCAGAAAAAAATGGAGCTCAGACATGAATACACGTGCATCTGTTAAACACACAGCAAAAAAGGAGCAGGACCATGAGGAAAGGGGACAGCACAACTCCAGGTGGTGGCACATGAGCCAGGTCCAGCAGCCTGACCACCTCAGCCAGGAGGAAAGCATCCCACTTCTTTGCAACCTCCTCGCCCACCATGCTATTAAGTAAAATTGTGCTCTTGCTGGGTTGAATTTCTCAGCAGATCAAACAGGATTTTGTACTGTGAATTATTAACCTCCATCTTCTGTGAAAGTGCTCAGCTTTCCAGCCTAATGCCTCATGTTTAAACAGCTTATGGGGGAAGTGATCAAGCACCGCTAAGGCTCCTATTAGCTACACATGCTAAAAGCATTGCTTTCTGGACCAGACTGCATAACAAAGTTGTTGTTGTTGTTGCATTTGCTAGGTATCTAAGTTACATTTGTGAAACAGCCCATGTGGCTTTTTAAAGCCATTTGTGTGTTTTGTCCACGTTTCAGGCTGTTTCAAGAGCTCACAGTGCTGTGTTTGGTGCCTTGCCCAAAATATACGTGCCCTGTGTGCAGCGGTTCCACACATGAGGATTGTGACATGCTTCTCCAAAAAATAAGTCACAGAGGATATTTTAGGAGACACAAAACTGCATTGTTTTTTCTCCCCTTTAATTTGCAGCCAAATCTGCCTGAGCATACTGTCTCCAAAAATTTTAAGATCAAGAAAGAAAAAAACTGTGATTAACACTGAATGAAATCCTCTTAATACATTTGAAATGGTTCTTTGTATAACAATAACGCCATGATTCCGGTCTAATTATGGGCTGATTTGACAGGATTACTGTTTTATACTGGTCAAAGGAAATGATCAGCTTCTTTTAAAAAGAAAATTATTTTTACTTCTGAAACATGAAAATATTGAGCCCTAAATGTGTCATTTGCCTAAAAATGTGATTGGTTAAATAATAACAATCTAATCCTGAATTTTATTAACAAGGGAGTTCCTAATTCTCAGGTTTTTTTCAAGGAATTCCTTTTAAAAATATTCAGTGAGTGTCATGAGTCGTTTCATGTTTTCAGTAGACTGAAGGTGATATACTAAGGCTCCCATTAAGAAGAATATTTCTGCACCTAAGTCATTTAAACATAATGGGAAATTTTGGAGTTCAAGCTTGAACTTAGGAATTTGCTGGTTAAATTGCAAAGTTTTGTCTATATTTCCTGATGAGAAAGTCCCAAATCATCTAACATGGTGGTCACTGACAATAGATTATTATGAATTAGCTTTTTTTACACAGTGGTGACATTTTAAGGTTTCACAAGTTCTGTGCAACAGTGCAGCAATAAATTGAAACAACCTACATGTAAAATTTATGTTATCACAAATCTGGTTAAAAATCCCTTATATTTTCATCATTTAGATTTATCTACCCAGGACCGAATATTTTTGTTCCTATACTTCTTGCCAAATTCCACTTTTTGAGAATTGGAAAGCAGAAAGTAGGGGCAAGTTTGTGTTAAATGCGTGTGTGTGTTTGTGCACATGTGCATGCCTGGAAGCAGCATGGAGAGTTTCTGTATTCCCTAGCACACAGACCTAGGAGTGGAAAGGAGGCAAGGCTGTCAAAAGTTTTCAAGAAATTGTATTTATCACATCACTTTCCTGTCTGTTTTAGGTATATCACCGTCGTGTCTGTCTGTATTTTTATCCTGTATATGTAAAGTATCTTGGGATCTAGTCCCCCTAAATGAAAGATGATACAGAAATGTAAAGGATTGGTATCATTACAAAAATAGACACAAGGAATATGGAAAACATTCCCCACCAGCTTATAACTATGCTAATGCAAGTCATATCTGGGTCCTTAATTACTTTACCAGAGTTCCTATAAATGCATAGAATTTAACCTCAGAATGTCCTGCCTAGTCCTGTACATGTTTAAAAAAAAAAAAAAACCAAAGCAACAACAACAAACCCTCAGATACATTTCTCAAGGTTTGTGAGCCAGATTTCTTCTGCCTGGAAGTCCACAGCCCTGCCCCAGTATTGGTCCAAGTTAGGCCAGTTGTCCTGCTCCTCAAATTCAAGGAGAACTGAAATAGGCTGGAAAAAGATATTGCACAATCCTCAACAAAAAGTGATACCCCTTGCAAACAGCTCCAGGCCATATTATTTAGATTCAGCAATGCGGAAATGTTCCAGCAATGCACTATTTTGATAATATACAAAATCAAATTGCTGCCTCATGTTGTACTTAATGCAGTACCCCACCTCCACCCCCTACCCTCCTACCCCCAGCTCGTTGTGGGCAGGAGGAATGTGACCACAGTACAGCCTGGGTGGGGGACCAGACCTACAGCAAAGTGTCCTTCCTATTCTGACAGCTCGGAGAAACACAAAAAGCTGTGCCCAAAAGCAATAGCACTGCACTAACTACTGCTTCTTCTCTTGGTGGGGGGATGGCTTTCATTACCCCTGTTTGATGAGCAGGAGGTGGCACAGGAAGATGCTGGGAGGCCAGTATTGTGTGGGACTCCACAATTCCTTGAATAGAAAGAGTGGCCTGAATGGTGGTGTCTGTGATCGTTAAAGTGCTGGTGGCTTGCCAAGCCAGGTCTCCCCGGAAAACAGGCCTTCAGAAAGGGAAGGATCACAAAAGAAGATTTTAAAAACCCTTCTCCCTTGCTGCCCCAAAGCTTCCCTTTCTGCCTGCATTCAAGCCAAGAAAATCCTCCCAGCCCTGTAGGGTGGGACCTCAGATCTCATCAAGGACCTCACCAGGAGGACTTCCTTTATCCAAAATACCCTAACCCATACCGCCATCAGAGCCCAGCACAACCCCCTTCGGGTGAGGCGTTCCTTCCCTTGATGTGATCCCGTAACTAATAATGTTTCAGGGGTGGTTTTACAGTAACCAGAGTGGGCTGGGTTTTGTGGTTCTTCCCAGAAGGCAACAAAAGAGGTCTGTTCCCATAACCCGACCGAGGACACTGAGAACACACCTGCAGCGCTGCAGAGCTGGTGCTCCAGTCGGTGGCCACAGCAAGTCAGGTGGTGACAGCACTGCGAGCAAGGTGATCATGCCCCGGGGAGGAACAGGGCTGGTCACAGCACTGCTGTGCCCCAGGGATGAAGCTGAAACTTCTATGGACCTCATGCCAAAGTGTCAGTGTATTTAGGGTTACCTTTTGACCCAACACAAACCTGAGATTTACCCCATTGGTCCCTCCCTGTCGGTATGTACAATGTAGATACCTTTTCTTTCTTTCTGCACTTGTCTCTGGTCCATTTAACTTTTAATTCAAACCTTGTTTTCTGAGGTGTCAAAGCACACATCCATCACTCTTATTTGCTGTCCTGACACCCTCACCCCTTGCCCCAAGGTACTCTTGCAGAAAAAGTATGAACTACCAACCAGTCCATCCCTCAGCTGAACACTGCATAAAGGTCTCTGGGCCAAAGCAGATGTGGAGAAAAGCTCCAGCGGTTTGCAGACCTCATCATTTATGGAGTGATTTTTCCCATCCCTATGCCCTGGGCAGTCAGGACTTGACCATCTCAAAATTCCTTACTGTGTGTGGCTGAGAATTTCTAAAGTGGGGAAAGTGGTGGAGGGAGTGAGAACTGGCTTCTGAAAGGAAAACCTTCCTTATTTTCAACCTTGAAAAAAAAGGGCACAAATGCATCTCTCCTCCCCCTTCCCCTCCCTGCTGCCCTTATAGTGTGTAGGGGCTGGGGGGGTCGGGGCATTCCAGCAGCTGCTGGCCAGTATCCTGGAAACTGCCTCCTTTTTCCCAGTCCCAGCCCCTTTTATGAAGGAGACAATGCGGACATACAGTGAGTGCCTTGTGCATCACTTGGGCCCCCAGGCCCTTTGACACGGGGATTTTGTACAGTGGCTCACCACCTCCCCACCCTCCCCGAGGTGCCCCCACACCCAAACCAGGGGGCTTCAGCCTCGCCTTTTCCTGGATTATCCAGAAAGAAATTACATGCCTTATTTTCCCAAGAGCTTGAGAGAAATACGTGTAATGTGATACAGGGAAATAATTCAGATAATTCCAGAATTTATCCGTGGATGCCTTTTGGTTTGTTTACCCAGGTCTCCTCTTACCATTTCTCTCCTTTTTTCTTCCACCCACTCCCTTGCCCACCTCTCCCCAAGAGTCCCATACATTTCTCTCTTCATTGTGTGCTGCTCTGCCCCCTCCACAGGGTGGGAAAGGCTGCTTCCTGCTCCAGATAAGAAGTGGTTTCCATCCAGTGTGGCTTGGCTTTCTTTGCTTGTTAGGTCTTGATCCAGAGGAACAAGCTCAGTCAGAGGATTTGGAGGAATTTGCCATTACAATATCCTAGTGTCCTTCTTTTGCATGCTCTCAGTGAGGAGAGCCCATTTTTGGATTGAAGGTACAAGCCAGCTTTGAGTTTGTAGCTCAAGGCCTCTGCTGAACAGTGATACAGGTGTGAGTCTGGGTTCACTCACATCACAGGGGATTTGGGCTCAGGCTTATCAGTTCATCTGAAGAATGGCTTCTCATTTTTCAAGACAGCATTCCAAGTATTTGCTGTATCAGCTCCACTGAGGTGTCTCACTGGGAGATCTGAAAATCTGTGAATTAGCCTTAGCTAGGTAATTGGAGGTGAATTGATCATTTATTATTCCCTGCTGCTGTTAAAGGTACACTCCATATCTGACAGAAAATTGTTGTATATGCTTCCTCCAGCCATGGCATTTGAGGCAGACTGGGGTTGGTTTACAGAATATCTCTGCAAAATAAGCTTCTATCCTTTCCAGATTACTTCATAAGAGGCATTGAGTTTCTTATGTCTCTGTAATCATATCAGAGCTGAGGCAGAAAGCAGAAGTTATGTTTGTCTGATGCCTTTGCACCCAGAAAATATGTCTTTTTCCAGAGCACGGGGCTTCTTCATCAGAAAGAGAGAGGGGTTCAAGGCAAGCTTCTTTCCTGCAAGCCAGGGCAGACCTTTGGCTGTTTGTCACAGTGCTTCCTCTCTCCCAGTCCATGGGGCCACATTTAAATGGATTGCCTAGCTCTGTAAATCCCACCCAGGAACTGCTCTTGAGCATGGCCCTGCAGTTTTCTTCAGTCAAAACATGTTTACATGCTAATCCACTGAGATCACAGCAACCGCACCACCCCATCTGCACCCTGCCTAGCCAAATTATAGCTCTGTGTTCTGCTGAGCGGAACATCTGACATGCTTTAAAATAAAGGGGTGGCCAGCCAAGCAGCAGTCAGTGCTGCAGGCCGCCTGGGAGAGGTGGTGGGTCTGTGTGGCAAGTGGCTTCCCCAGTATCCCAATCTGGGGATACTGAGCCCTCTTGGGGCAATGAGCTGCTCCTCTCATCACTGGCAGCTGGCTGTGCTGGAGGTGAGTGGGGATGCTTCCGAGGCTCCCCAAAAAGGTTTTGGACTGATCTTCTGGGCACTGCTCCTCTGCTGCACTGCAAGCTTCCTAGATAACTCTGCAGCAGTCAAGTCTTAGGCAGAGGTCTGGAAGAGACTTGCTCAGGTGGTTTTGGGGCAGAAAGCATCCACAAATGTCTTGCACAGCCATGAGAATGCTGGAAACATCCATCTCTCTTTCTCATGCATCCCCACCACAGCAGTGTGGTCTTCCTTTCCTCTGTCTCATGCCCACTGTAAGGACCACAAGCCATTTCATACACGGTATAGAACTGACCAAAATAGTCTCTCTCTTGCAAGGGGTATGATGCTTCCACAGCATCAGCAATGATTCCAGCTTGCTTAAAATTTGAGGAGCTCCAGGAGGATGCTAAGACTATTTTTCATTTCAATGTGATAGCCTCTACTGCCCAGGGGCTCCAAAACCCCAGGTGAAAATTGAAAACCTCACTCCATCCATCTCAGAGATGTTTCAGTAAGAAATGTTTTATTCTTACCTTGGGCTGTGTCAAAATTATGGGCGGAACAAAATACTTGGCTGCAAATTTCTTAGCACCTGTAGTCTTCAGAGACACTCAAAGCAGGTTCAGCTTCCAGTGGGGGGCTGTCTTGGAAAGAAAGTGATATATTGTGCTGTTAAAGGAAAGTTCTTGGGACATTGGATGAGACAACCTGTGTGAAAAGAGGAATAGGACGGAGAGGCCACACAGTGTCTAAGCTGAGGACCCTTGCACCACTCCAACAACTCCTGATGCTGGATGTACCCTCTGTGTGGCCATCCATAAGCACAGCCAGTACTGTAGAGAGGAGAAAGAAGATTTTGTAACAGTGTGGAGACCAGTTTCCTGGACCGGGCAGTGGAAGCCTCTTTGCTCCATCTGAACCAGGCTGAAGACTGGTTAATCGCACTTCATTACAAGCTGAGGCAAAGCATCACCAAGGAGTTTGCAACCAGCTGGTCGGCAAAGAGGAAAGGCCATAGAGGGAGGCCACATAAATGTGGGTAAGGAATATATATTATGAGCGTGCTGGCAATAAAAACAAACTTGTACCAGGGAATTCTGCGCCTCAGATTTCAGACCAGTTCCTGTGAGCCCTCTGAAAGCTTATTGCAGTTTTTAAGAAGTCACTGGTTCCAGCAATATCCCCGATGTTTAGGTGTGTGGAATGTTGCCAGACCCTCTTGAGCCATGCCTCCAGAAATCGAATGGAATTATTAAGTGCATTTAGAGTTCCTGTTTATTGTTAGAGGCGTGATGTCTTAGCTTGTCTGCTGGGTTGCTTTTGTTCATGCAACGCTCATAAATTCAAAAAAAAAAGGAAGAAAAGCCAGGGATCTGCTTTTTTCACCAAGCAGGGGTTGTTTGAGTCACCTGGTCTTGGTTACACCTGGCTGCTACATTGTCCCTCACCTATGCAGAAGTCTTATTTGCACCACGATGATGGATGGGCTGTCTGGGAAGGGAAGTGTGATACAGAATTCAGATGTCCTTGTAAGAATTAAGCAGAAAGCTTTTGACATTTTTAGTGTATTTTTGTATTATAATGAAAAATTTTGACTTTGTTTTGAGCCAGAATGACAAAACAACTTTTTTATTTACACGTCACGTTTCTGGGGGAGGGGAGCATTCAGCTAAAAACTGCTATGTTTCAGCCATGGGGGAAATTGCCTTCCTACTGTCTCTCCTTTTTTTATTGGAACAAATAGACACATAGTAAAAATGTGAGCCAGATTTTTTTTTTTCTTATATTATAAAATAGGGAGCAAAGCCGGCTTCCCCTCATTTTCCTTTACTTCTTTATTCTGTCCTGTCTTTGCCAATTGGAAACAGAACCCGGAGTTACTTTGTCTCTGGAAACAGCTCTTGCAGGGCTAAACTCTTTTCAATGCTTTCCAAATAGAAGAGCCCTTTGGAGCCTACATGTTCTTCTGAAAGTTTATAAGGGAGTAGGTCTGACAAAATAAATTCAAATTTTCTTTTGTCAAGCTTGTTTGGCGAGAGGAAGAATTGGAGAGAAATATTCACAGGGAAATTTATATTGGCAATTTCCCCACTGACTAATCAACATAAAGGGAATGATACAAAAATATGAATACAAAAAGCCAGAGCTGCCTGTCCTTTTCCTCTGTTTTCTTCTCCAACACTACTGTCAGCCTTCCCCTCACAGGAACCACCTTCTAGAAGTGCTTTGTTGTCTGCATAGTGTGAGGAGATAAGAACAGAGGTGATGGAAGGTGTATGTTCTTCTCACAGCAGTGTTCAACCCCAAAGCGAACACAGTTTCTCATTTCAGGAGGAGAGATCCTTCATCAGTGACACTGTAGAGATGTAGGTATGGTTTCTCTAAATCAGTAACAAAAAGAAACAGAAGTGGAAAGCAGCTCTGTAGTGAGAGAGCATGAGAACAGGCTTCACAAGTACTTCAGCTGTGATGATAAAGCTCCTTGCTCAACATCAGAAGTTCCCGATGCTGTGCCATATGTTGCTCTCCCTTTACAGAATAAAGATTGAGTATTAAATGAGATACAGCAAGGAATCATTGATTAGAGTTTTTCCCTGGAAAAGATTAGGAGGACATTTGGTTTTCAGTTTGAAAATTAAATGAAAAAGTAACAAGCCTTGAAGGAACTTTCCAATGTGGTTTTCATCTGGCTTGGCAGGTTTCTCCTTGAGAACAGAAAGCTAAAAGAAGGTAGGAATTAGAAAAACATGCTGTGACCCGGATAGAAATTCTTCAGCAAAAAGGGAAACACAGAAGCAAAACAGTATGTAATGAAAGCCAAAAATCTTATTTAACCATGTTTGTCTCTCTTGTTTCTTCTGCAGGGCCAAATATTTCCAGGGGAAGAAGGTGAATGGAGAATTTGATATCCGAGTGGAACAGGTCAGTGACAAGTGAATTTCTCTCTAAGGAATGCATGTAGACAGAGCTAAGGAGAGGTAATCTGTCACAGGAACAGTGATGAGGTTCATAGCCTGTTTTCTGACATGCTCCACAGGGCACTGGACACATCCTGTTTCCCTGTTAGCCTTTCCCTCTTAGACATTCATTTCATCGGAAACCTCTCCGTGTTGGGGTCTGTCCCCTGCTCTGTGTGCTGGTGCAGTGTCTGTCAAACAAAAGTCCCCTATTGACTGAGATTGGATGCTGTTGCCAAAGTAGAAATTATTATTAACAATCATCATCTGCAGGCACCCAACTTGAAAGCAGGCACAAGAAGAAAGAGATGTAGAGATAAGATGGTGATCCTGAAAGAATCATATGCTTCTTTTATATTCATTAGGGCTATAAAAATGTTTGGGTGGATAAAGAAATCTGCTAAATGTTGTTTGAATGACCTGATACTTTCTGTTTTTATAAAGCTGTTGATTCTGCATGGTGTGTGTGTACAGATTATTAATGTTTTGAAGGCTTTCTCAGGACCTATTGCCCTTGAAAAGGTGTTTCTTCTCTTTTCAAAGGGGTCCTGTCCTGTTGTGTATGACTGTTCATGAGTGCACACGTTCTGATCAAACTGTGTCTGGGACAGATTTTTCTCTTTTTTATTGATACCACACTTCTCAGTCTGGGTGGTATTAGCAGGAATAATTCTTCCTGGCATTCCCTTATCAAAGTCTTTATTTTGCTGTCAGCCTTAGCAGTTATCCTAAAAGAGTATAGGAAAAATTTTAAAAATTTCTAAATCATGCTTCTCTCTTAGAAACATGAAATCAAATAATTTAGGTTTTCCTAACCCTCTGATCCATCCCTCTCCATCTTTCAAAGCAGAGTCAGCTTCAAAGCTAGACCTTGTACTCTTCAAAATGGCCTGCTAATTCTTTCCTAAACCTCCAGTCTCTGCCTTTCCCCTCATATTCCTCCTCAAATGTTATTGCACTTGAGGTCCTTATAAAGGAAATGCCTTCAAATGGTTTGTGAGTGCAGAAAGTCAGAAGTGGACTCTGGTTCCCTGCTGGAGTGTCAAGTTGTGACCCTCGTCACCGTCACAAAGTAGCTTATCCCATTTCCCCACGGACTCTTGTAGGGAGACTTTCCCAGTCTACCTCCTGAAATCCTTCCCATAGGCTAAATACCCACGTACAAGACGAGGCAACAGATTGCTCCAAGCAAAGACCATGATGTGATTCTGCTGGTGAGGATCATGGCCAGGCCCCTGCAGCTTTCATTAAATGCCCACATAGGGACTGCAGCTTTGCCCAAGGGAATGAAGCCCTCAGTGGGCTGGAGAGTTGAGGAACGGAAAACAAGGATCCTGGCTATTTCCACTTTTCCCCTCCCTGCCACTCAGATCAGGCAGCAGGGAGCTGCTCTTGACTCCTCCAGACCTCAGAAGGAGAAGGGATGATGACTTTTCCCAGCTGGATCCGTATCTGTCCAGGGAAACACAGAAGCTGCGTTGTCATGGGCAGTCCCTGAACCTGACCCCAGGCCCCTCTTGCATAATGTTAAGGTCAAGAGAGAGGCACTGCTTCCTTCAGACTCTGGGTTTTTGTCCTCTTCTTATTTTGTCCATCCATCATTGCTCAGTATTTCTTGATATTTGATTTTCATTCATTGCTCCTACTCTGCTTGTCTGGAGCCTTCCTAGCTTCTTCAGCCTCTTCCTCAAGCAGTCCAGGAGCCTAAACTGTTGTGGGAACAGGACCCCTGAGGCAGAATGCTGACCCTCTCTACCTAAAAAATGAATGTTCTTCCACAGTTTTCTTATAAAAAAGAAAAAAAAGGGAATAACTGTGTTCGTCATCATGGTCCACATCTTTCTCTTTGAGTTCCCAGCTTACCAGTCTTCACTCCTACAACTCTCCCCAGAATGGCACACAGACTGTGCCGTGGTGCACAAGCCTTAGCCTGACTGTTCAGTTCTGAATAAACTCTTCATCAGAGAGTTTGACTCCTGGGCACCTCTTGAGCCATTTGGTCTGCTCAGCAAGTTAATTCAGTTTTCCATTTTTCCATTTGATCCTGTTTCAGATAACCACACATTATTAACTCAGCCAGAAATACAGTTTGCCTTAGGAACTTTTTTTAGGTTTTATAGGAGGAAAACCACTTTTGATCTGAAAAGCTAAATAACAAAGAAGTTTGAATGGCAGAAAGCTATGAAAGGAAATATCCAAATGTTAAATACTCTTGAAAAACCACATTGGGAAAAAGGCACTGCCTTATTTTTACTGACCATGCTAACTCTTTTGCCATTCTTCCAGGATGTTCTGTAGTTGGTTTGAACTTTTTCTCCTCCTCTTTTATATCCATCTCTGTTACATCTTAATCTTTCTTAGCAAGCCATTTTAGCAATCTGTGGGGGAAGCAGAACAGGATTGTAGGTGATATTTTTTTGAAAGTCATGACATCACTTATTTGTAATGGAGCAGGAGTGCTGAAAGCAGCACTGTCTCTCCCTCTCTCAGCAGCGGGAAGTCAGTTATCTAACCTGGTTGTACACCCCTACCAGCTCTCCAGGCTGCCTCCCCCCTCCTCTGAGGAATGCAGGACATGTGTGATCCTGCTGTCCTGCTCTGTCTGTCCCCCACACCCAGTCCTGTGGAAAGCATTGGCTCATTCCAGCTGAATTCGAGAAACAGGCAGATGTCTCAAGATACTAAGCTTCTGCAAGAGGTTAGTTCAGTTCATATTAGACACTGGGTAATACACAGGGAAGAGACTATTAAATGCCATCCTGCTGCTCAGGGAGCTGCTTCTGCAAGTCTCAGCCTGTATGAAAATAGGTTTTATGGACTCTCAAATAAGGCTTTCTGGTTCTTTAGCACTGGGTGAATTGCATGACCTCGATAGCAACCCCAGGCCCTTGTTCTTCACATCCATTACCCCCAGGAAGAGACAGGGGTTCCTGTGGGCAGCACCTGGTGCCAGTGGATGAGGAGAGAGCTGGCAGGGACACTGTGGCAGGTACACCACTCTCCTGTCATCCTTTAAAATGAACGTGAAGCCTGACTTTGTTTCCACCTTTGTTTCTTCTTTTCTAATCTGTAGTGTAACACAGAAACCATATTTATTAATGTGCTTTAAAGGCTGGAGGATTTTTTATTGTCCACCATTTAGTGAAACCAGGCAGGCAGTGCCATTGCCTTCTTCCTGTTGGCTGCATGGAGAGAGGTGCAATGCTTTGGTGGTGTAAAGCCAGTCCAAGTGCTTTCCTGAGTCTTGGCCCCTTTTTATTTGGAAGCAGTTCAGATTACATTTTGGCTATTTGGATATTTTTCCACTTCTGTAGCGATGATAGTCGTTCATAAGACTGATTGAAACACTGATCCAAAAGTGAAAATCTATTTGACCTATTCCCATTAAAACCCTGATGGTTTAGGTTTTACTCAGTGTGGGTAAAGCCCTAAGCTTTAAGGAACAGCTGAGTCTAAAAATACTATCTCTATTTTATACTAAAAATAAGCTGCTTAGATTTTGATCCACATAGTTGCTTTTACTTGCCTGGTGATTTCTAGCTTTCAGAACTGCAGTGTATGCATCTCCAGTTCTTTTCTCTAGAAATACAAATACTAAAAAAGTTCTTTCAGAAATGAAAAGCAGAAGTTTGAATAAATGGCTCTAAGGCTAAATTGAACTTAAAGAAGAATCTTCAAGTGCCACAGGAGTGGACCACATTGCTTTTAGTCTCTCACAAAAATAATTTTGCTTTTATCTCTTCAGTTCTTCATTGTCCAGAGGACAGGAGGCATTAGGAACCACAGTACACTGAGGAAGAGGAGGAATTATACTGAAGGCCTTATGCTCTGTCAAATGTTTTGCTTTATTAGAGAGAAACTAATTCAGCACCTCCTTTCCCACCCTCTCTGTTCTGTCCCAGAGGAAACTAAATCTTGTGTGCTCTAAGGATTTCCGAGGGTTTCCGTTCAGATCATAACATACCTTGTGTGGGGATCTCCTTGGACAGTAGACATGCCCCAAGCTCAAGGGGAAGGCCTTGTGGCCACGGATCCCCAGCACACCCACAGACAAGCAGAAGAGAGCAACAGAGATGGGGCTGAGACTTGGACAACCACAGACACATCAGACAGACCATGATACTGAGGGTAGGGGACAGATAAGTTGGACACTTGACACCTGTCTGGAAGAGTGATGTCTACAAAGGAGGAGATAACAGAGCAGGGGCACTGGGATGGCCATGGAGACCTGGCTTATGAGAGGAGACTGACAGAGTTGAGTTTGTTTATGCTGCCATAACAGAGGATAAAGGAGACGAGTGCTTTTAATAAATACCCTGGTGCAAGAAAGGGTTCCATGACACGGTGCCAGGTGTAGCAAGGTGCCAGGTTAGACCCTATGGCTCTGATGGGCTGTT
This sequence comes from Eulacestoma nigropectus, assembly GCA_013397775.1. Lineage (NCBI taxonomy): Eukaryota > Metazoa > Chordata > Aves > Passeriformes > Eulacestoma > Eulacestoma nigropectus. Next base: position 1,071,127 of record VZTE01003915.1, on the reverse strand, counting down.
CCAGTCTTGTGCCCTGCATGGACCAAAGGCAGACACAGCAGGCAAGAGCAAGCACCACCTCTTAGAGAGAGTCCACCACCTTCCGGGTACCTTTCCTGCAGATATTTCCCAAAGGAATTTTAATATGTTCAGAGACATCTTTCCTGACATTGGCTAACTGATGGTGGAGTGGGGTGAAAAGTGTGACAAGGGAGACATGAAGGCAAAAGGTCTATCTACATTTTTATTCCTGTTGTTTGTTCACCCGTCTCCTTCCCACCATTTCCTGCTGTGACGAGGTGGGTCCGTCTGTCCGTCTGACACGCATTCTTCTTGCACAGCTCATTCACTTGTTCCCACTGCTCAGTTTATTTTCAGGGAATGATTATTCAGTGAACTCCTATGTACATGCTTCTGGAAAAGTCTTGTGGTATAGATTATGACTCCATTGGCAGCATCGTCAGGAAAAAAGCTGTACTTGGCAGTCACAGAAGATAATTGTAATACAAATCATGAATTCCAGTTCCATTGTACTTCCCGCCCTACAGAGGTATTTTCATGTGTGGCATAAAATGGTCCTTTCAAAAGGTAGAGTCTGACAGGTCCGTGTGTGATGAAAGGAAAATTAGCCTCTTGTCAAACAACTGTGTAATTTTTGTTCATTATATGTTTAGGGTTTGGGTTTTTTCCAACTGAGTGCCAGAAAGCAGTTCAAGAACAGCAACAGCAGTTCTCATAGCTTTGCCACATGCAAGCATTCAGAAACCATGAATAAAGGGATGTGGAGAACTAGCAAGAATGACTCTAAAATCATTATTTTCTTAAATAAATAGTATCTTCTTTTTTTTTTTTTTTTTTTTTAATTTTCATTGGCTTTTGGAGGTTTACAGAGTTCATGGTTTTGAGCCATTTCCTGGGATCAAAATATTTAGAAATGTGCTTTTTCTAAATCTCAAATCTTCAGGCGGTCACATAACTTCTGAAATGAAAATTCAAGAGACAATTCTGAATGCCATCAGAACTGATGCACCGAAAGGTGTTCACACAGGTGAAGGCATCTGGACCTTCAGCACCAGCATTGTCTCTAGGAGAATGCATCCTAGCTTCAGGACTTATGAAGAGCACTTGTGGAAGCTGCTCTTGGAGCCACAAAGCAGCATTCACATCACAGATGGACTCTCTCCATTCTCGTCTCCCAGAGAGCAATCCTGGTACCAGGGGCAGGTGGGGAGCAGGGTGCCTCCCCAAGGAAAAATGTCTTGGGAAGAGAAATGGGGAATCAGGATGGGGAAATGGGGAATCTCTAATTCTGCATGCATGCACACCAAGCATGCATAGCCCCAACCCTCATGCCACTGGCATTCATGCTATCTGCCCATGTTTCTGCCTGTGCAGGATTTAGAGATTGCTTACTTTCCCGTGGAGATGCTGGTAATGGTTGTAGTGAAATGTGCTGCTTTAGGAATGCAGCCTGATGTGGGCTCTTCCTTGTACATATTGGAAGATCTACCAAAAAATAAGGCATAAAATCCACTGAGGAATGTATGTGATTTGATTATACAGTAGCAGTTCCTCATCCCAAGTGCCTAAGCCATGGCACGGACCAGGCTAGTCAGTAGCCTAGACAAAGCAGTGCAAGGATTACAGTGGATCTCAGCCAGAACGTGAGTTTTACAACAGTCACACTGCTGCATGTATGACAAATCCATACTCAAGCATATGGTTGGCAGTATTGCAAATGGAGTTGTGGACCTGCCAGAGAGAATCCCAGTGACAGCAACAGCTCTGATCAATTCACTGAAAAATATAATCTGCAAGAAAATCTTACAAGAATGGGGCTGGTTTTGTCTAGGGAAAAAAAAAAAAGGAAGAAGGAAGGGCAAGTCTTTGAGGAATAAATCTTCAGGTTCTGCAGGAAGAAGTAAGAGACACAAAAAAATTTGCTGTCTTAAAAGGTAAGGGGAGAGATTTAGGATGGGCATTGGAAAAAACTTTCCATGGTTGTAAAGGTACAGACTGCCTGAGGAGGTTCCTCGTCTATGGAAGGCAGAAGAAGGTTATGTAGTATCTGCACACAATGGCAGAGGCAGAGCTGGTCATGCCTTAGGAAAGAGAGAAAGACTATGTGATGTTTTGAAGTCCTTCCAACACAACTTTTTGTTATTCTATGAAAAACGCTTAAAATACACCTTGAACTCGTGCTTCCCTTAAATCACTAACAGGCATAGCTACCAAGCCAGGCATTTCTACTATTGCATGATTTAAAATGACAAAGTCTTCCATGTTTTAATATCAGGAAACAGAAACAGACACTCTAAAATAGCTCACCAAAAAGATATCCAGCGCGCAAAGAACACTGATGGAAACTGAGAGTACCTTAAGGTTTAGTCCAAATGATCTGGAGAGTTCTCTGATTCTTAATACCTGGAGCAGGCATTTTTGACAAAACTATGATCAAAGTAGCTGTGGGCATCATCTCATATCTGAGCCTCACAGAGGTATGAAATATTTCTACTCCCACAGTCTATGTTATGTTATTCTTCAAGACAGATTGTGTCACGTTTGTCACACGTGGTTTGTTCTTTCCCTGAATGTTTTTGCAGCCACTGGCATGGTTGCAAAGCAAGTATAAAACAGCATCAGGCTAATGCAATGCCTTCTTCTGTTCCTTGATTCCTAATGCAAATGACTCTGCAAGGCCACGAGGAGCTGGGCTCTCCTGTTTTATGCATAGTTGTTACCTGTCACTCTATCTGCATGGGCTGCTTTCAAAGACCTCTTTGTCTGCAAGGTAAACTCAGCCTGGAGATGATCTCAGAGTTGAAATCCCAGCCAAGGGAAGTCATCAGGCTACAAAACCCACAAAGTTAAAAATACAGGGAGCACTGGAAAATCAACAGGAAACAATTTCTGCTGACTGAAGGTTTTAGCCTTCTTCCAAACGCCAGCTAGCAGTGGCCTGTTGGATGGGACAAAGTAGCTACATGAAAGCAGCAGCATTCCTTAACTTGGTCCGTTAAAGCAGAAGTGAATGCCAGGAAAAGGCCAGGATTGTCCCTCAGCTCTGATTGTCGATCTGGATGTTTTGAGGGTGGGATAGCTGAATCCCCCAGACCCTCTCCACACTTCTCTCTCCTTGCCAGGGTTCCCTGGACAAAGGTTGCCAAAGGGGATTTCTCCTTTTCTTCTGGCTCTTGACATTAGCAGGGCCTGAAATTAGTCCTGGCAGTTCGGCATGAAGTACTCACCAGCTTGGGGGGTTCTCAGGCCTGTTTGCAGGTCAGGTGTCTGAGCACAGCTTTGTTTGGCCTGACTGCCTCAGGGAAACGCCTGTCACACCAACTTAGTCAGACTGTAAATGTCCCTCATCAAATGAAGACTGTCCATTTTCACCCCCAGCAAAGAGGAGTGTTAAGCTCTTTACTACAAACCATTATGGAAAAAAATTTTGGAAGAAAAGCATAAAAAACATGAAAACACAGACCTAAAACTTGCCTTTCTTGCGCTAGTGTTCACATGAGATGGTGCATTCCTCAGCAACAGAAGCTGGAGGTCCAGCCCAACAACACTCTGCTTTCAGGGTGGAACATCTCTGAGGCATATGGAGACACAGAGGTGGGAAACACATCCTTTCATCTCCCCAGTCCACAGAGCCTCGGGAGCTAATGTGTAAACTAGCAAATGTGCCTTGACCCAATGTGGAGATCACTGATGGGGTCCAAAGCATCTGATCTCACTGAATTTGTCCAAGGTGGACTCCTCTCTCCCTGGATCTCCTGAGAGTTTTTAAATATATAAAAAGCAGGTGCCTTTTAGGGGTACAGGTTTTCTTATCTCTGATGTGAGAGGGTCACTGAAGAAGCGTGGCTGTGGCCAAGGCAACACGGTGCAATCTCTCAGGAGTAAAACCCAGGCAGTCACTTGAAACACTGCCAATCCCTCCCTGTGAGTGTGTTTGTGTGTGTAGGTGTTTGTGTTTGAAGCAGAATTTATTTCTTGGCAACAGGAATTTTCCCCCTCTTTTCATTGTAATTAGGAGTTACAATGATGTAAGATCATGTAAGGGTGTTGCTTTAAAAAGTTTACACAGGGCCACAGACATGAAATCTCATTACATCATCAGGTCACCAGTCCACAGCCATTGCTTTAAAATTCCGTGGATTTTAAAAAAAGAAAGTTGGAAATTATTTTTTCATTTGTCGTCTGGCCTTTGAGCCCTTACAGGTGCACTAGTTCTCCATTGGCAAACTTTTTCCATGAGTTCATGAAGACAAAACACGTTTGGTTTTTTGGTGGGGTTTTTTTGCCTTTTTTTTGCCTTTTTTTAAATGTATAAAAGTCGTTCCTGGCACTATCTTTTGATTCCAGCTAATAGAAGTAGCAGAAGAACATTAAACAGTACAAGGATCTCAATAAAATTGTAAGTATTAGCAGCACCATCTGAGTTTCTGGTATTAGATAGCTACTGGTTAGAAAATGATTTTACGGCTGCCTTGTCTTCATCATAGTAAGTCTGAAAAAATGCCTTAAAAGGAAGGGGGAAAAAACTGCTCAAAGGGAGAAAACTAAGCTTTCTGCCTCAAAAAATGAAACTTATTTATATTTATATCACAGGCACTAATTTAATATAAGATTTTGAATCCATTCAGGTATGTTTGCATGATGTTAGAAGGGGAGGACCTGCATGGCACATTAGGATATTCTAGTTCAAGGTTTACTTGTTTGCTCATCAAGACCAGAGTTAGGATACAGAGCCCAAGACAAATTCTGATCAGGTAACCTTGCCATCCTCCTGCTGAGAGTGCCCTGAGACCACCAAGCCTCGCTAGCACTCCAGTCAGGATTATCACACCTCTCACTCAGCTAGTCACTCTGATCTGTGTCTTAACCTTCACTGACATCCTCTGCAGTCACAATCACCCCTGTGCCTTTTGCTCCCCATGGCTGAAACTTCCCTTGCCAACCTTTCCAGCCTTGTAAGTCATGCCTCTTTTAAAATACATGTTTTAATGATTGAGCAGCTCTGTTAATAACCTACCCAGCCTTGCTAACTCTTTAATAGTAAAAATCTTAATAAGCAAATAGCATCAGGTGACCTCTGCTTATCACCTTCCTGCAACATAATGAGGCTTAAAAAGGTTTAAACCTTTTGTATTAGGTTTATAGCTGGCCAGTGGCACAGCAGCCAACTCAGACATAATTCTAAATGGATGTCTCCAAGTGGAAACTTGGAATTTGAATTCAAATGACTTTACCTCTTTTTATTATTATTATTATTATTCTTTCCTGTGTGCATTTTTCAGCTTGCTCATTCTTAATTCCTTCAGTACTTACTACTGCAATAAGCCTAATCCTGTGTGCTTTTACACTCCAAGTGTGGGAGCCATAAATACTTCTGCAGTCTCTCAGGGCAAACCAGCTATAATTGGATCTCCAGTTGCCTCACAGAAAAAAAAAAAAAATAAAATAAAAAGAAAGGAGGAAAGGCACATTCCAGACGAAGAAAACTCTGTGTCTGTGTCCGTGTGTTTGCGTCTCTGCCGCCACTGAGTAACACTTTGTCCTTTTGCTCCACTCCAGGCCGAGTTCTCCGAGCTGAACCTGGCTGCCTACGTCATGGGTGGCTGCATGGTGGACATGCAGGTCATGAGGAACGGCACCAAGGTGGTCAGGTGAGGAGCACCAGCTGGTCTTGAAAACTGGGCTTTCTGGATCAATGTTGGGGCAAGCAGGTTGGCTTCAGGGGGAGGCAAGTATCTGAATCAGGGCAGCACAGTCCTGTTGGCTTCAAGGATTCTTGGAAGTGGTGAAAAGACTGGCCTGACTCTGGTGGGTTTGTATGAGGTCTCAGGTGCACATTATGCCATGCAGTCATTGTTTCCAGTCTAGACACTTCATGCAAGAGCAAATGCCTCCTTCTCAGGTTCTTTTTAGCCTCCAGACTCTCAATAAAAGAGACAACAGATCTTCTTCTCCCTTGATTTTTCTCTCCTGCCCTATCAACTAACCTTCATTTTAAACAGTTGTTTGAATTCATTAGCCTACCTGCCTCTAGGCCCTGATCCCAGTGGACTGCCCCTGCAATAGCCACTAAGCCCAGATGACCAGATCAAGAGCAGCCCTGAGGAGAAGGACTTGAGGGTGTTGGAGGATGAGAAGCTTGACATAAGCCAGCTCTCACTGCCCTGAAAGACAACCACGTCCTGGGCTGCATCTAAAGCAGCGTGGCCAGCACGTTGAAGGAGGGGATTCTGGCCCTCTGCTCTGCTCTTCTGAGACCCCACCTGGAGTGCTGCCTCCAGCTCTGGGCCCCCCAATATAAGAAGGACATGGACCTGTTAGAGCGAGTCCAAAGGAGGGCCATGACAATCATCAGGGGGCTGAAGCACCTCTCCTTTGAAGACAGGCTGAGAGTTGGGGTTGTTCAGCCTAGAGATGAGAAGGCTCCATGGAGACCTTACAGGACCTTCCAATACCTAAAGGGAACTACAACAGAGTTTTGCAAGGGCATGTAGTGATAGGACAAGGGGGAATGGCTTTAAGCTGAATGGGGCAGATTTAGACTATATACCAATAAAAACTCCTTTACTGTGAGGGTGGTGAAGCACGGGCACAGGTTGCCCAGAGAAGGTGTGGATGCCCAATGCCTGGCAGTGTTCAGCATTGGATGGTGCTTTGAGCAACCTGGTCCAGTGGAAGGTGTCCCTGTTCATGACAAGGGGGTTTGAACTCAGTGACCTTTAAGGTCTCTTCCAATTCAAACTGTTCTATGATTCTATGATCCTGATGCTTGCAACTTGATTTGCTCCTGAAATATCACTCCTTTTTTTTGTGAGGGATTCCCAGTGCTCTGGCCTTGCCCTGTGGTGTGTCTCAGAGGTAATACCCATCTCTGTTTGATGGGGATTTCTGTCCTACTAGCATTACATCTTAATTGCAGTCATTGCAAGCAGACTCTTTTCCCAAGCAATGCTTCTCCAATCACACATCCAATTCACTTTCCAAAAGCATTGCTCCGCCTCTGTCAAGCACCAGAGTGCCAGCAATTTGGAGCTGACATTAGATGCGTTTTTACAAGTTCTGTGTAAGGAGTAGTGTACGTTGCCACATCTGTGTGTGATGCCTCTGTTCACACAGCACCAGTACTGCCTTCAACCCTAATATTCCCAAGCCTTCATCTTTATGAGTTCCTGTCATTACAACTCTACATTTCATCTTTGACACAATAGATTTTCTTTGTTTGTGTTGAAATCTTATTGCTATTCCAAATTAGTTTTTCTAGCCGCCCCGCTTGGTTTTGTACAATTCTTTTGCACTTTTTGGTGTATTCAGCATCTTTGAGTTTAATACTGTTGACACATTTAGTCAATGCTTTTGTCTGTTTGCAGCTCGTTCGAAATTAGAGGTAGGGACGCATAATGTAGCATGCAGTGATATTTTTGAAAGGGACTATTAGAACACCTGAAAAACTGTGATTTTGAGCATGCTGGCCTCAGTTTAATTTCTCAAGATGTCATTTCCAGTCTAAACAGTGCAAAGCAAAACATGTCACTGTCAATTAGCTATGACTGTGGTCCATCAATTCATTTCAGGTCTTGACATCTCTCTTAGTACATCCACAAGTCTCCATTTGTTCTTTTCATGAGCCTCTGCAAAAAACCTTTAAAGTTGTGTCTGTTACATGCATTTGCTTTCTCTTGTGCCACAAATGTCTGTTTCTGAGTGAAACAAAGCATTATGTCCCATGAACCAGCCGCTGGAGCATTCATCAGAGAGTGTGCAGTGCTAATGCACTCCTGTGTTCGCTTGCTCATGATGCTGGAAGGTTTCCCAAGAACCATTTCCTAGGTTGATCACTTCTTCATTTTCCTTCCTGTGTCTTTCCTCCCAAAGCCATTCGTGCATCTGGCAGAATGATCTTGAGCTATTAAACTGAAACTGAAGACAAAATTTATTTCACAAAACTGTCTGGGGCATGGTGTTCATGTTTCTGCTCACAGCGAATACACAGGTATTCCAGCTAGCATTTTTGCATGGATATTTATAGATGAAATACGTGGGGGTTTGAATGACATTAGCTCAGGGTTTTTTGTTTTCATGTCTGCTTGTTTAAGGACACATTTGCATTGTGGGAAGTGGATTTGGTAAACACACACTTGTTTGGATATGTAATTTATATAGCATATGCTACATGCCATAATCCTTGCAAGCAGCAAATACTTGTTTATAGCCTGTGCTGATGTGCCCCTGTTGTGCCCAGCTCAGTGAGTTTAAGAACTCAGCCAATTTCCACAGCCACTCCTAGCAATACTCTAGAAGGTATAGAAATTAAAACTCTTCTTCACTTTAGAAAGTGAATTGTGGAACTGGGTTGTGTAGAGGCACCTCAACCTATCCACATGGGTGCAGCTGCTTCCCACTCCCTTCAAGTCCCACCATCCCACCCACAGCCATGTCCTGCCTGGCCACAGAAACTCTTCAGAGTGTCCAGCCACAGGGAGGGACCTTCAACTCACATGTGTGCACCAACACTGCTGCTGTCATCTTTCTTCCATCACTTATTAGGCCTCTGTTAATTATTGAGCAAAACATTCAGTCAAAAGTCAGAGTGCTTCTAGATGGTGAAATATAATACTTGTCATGTTTTTTGAATACCCAGAGTCATGGAAATCCCACTGACAAGTTATAGGAAGGTAAATACAACACCATCTTGCTAACAAGCACATTTGGGATGCCCCCCTGCAGGAGCCCTGCCTGCTTCACATTCCTCTTCAAAGGGAGAGCAATAGAATGTAGCAGTTTAGTGGAAAGACAGTGAATATACTACAGATCAGTAGATTTAAATCACTGAAATAATAAATTTATTAAGAGCAACAATTAATATTCGTATTCATATTCAGCAGCCACTGGGCTGTCCTCTCCAACTTGACATTAGGTTTACATATAAGCTATCTATTAGCTTATCAATTTATTAGCCTATTAAATTCTGTCATTTTGGAGCAGGTCTCCTAGCTCTTTCTTTAAACTGGAAATACCATATTGCGCATGTAAAGCAAAGTTTAAACCAAAGCCTTTTTCTGCTGATTACCTGATCTTTTCTGACACCTTGGAGCTAAGGCATTCTTTCAGATCCCATGTCAGCTGACTTGAACTGCACCAGCAAAAAATTGTGGTTGTTCTACCTGGAAGAGAAATCCCCTAATAAGAAGGTAGAACAGTCCTTAAAGCCTTCCATTTACCACTTGCCTCAGGAAAATTTTTATAAATAAAAAGGTGCTTTAGAAATACAATTGGCAATTACAGAAAGCAAAGACATGGATATATACATGACTCCTAGCCTGTGTATCTTGAAATACACAGATATACAGCCACAAATAATTTACCAAACAATCTAACTGAAGCCAGGCATTACTTTGCTTGCCTGATTTTTAAAACAACCGTGGCTCCAAGAATTTAAGTTTACAGTAACAGTGTTTCTGGGTCTCCAGCTCCTCTTTTTTAGCTACTAAGTTCTGCACATCTGTAGGAGGGGGTGGAGGATTTGAGATAGTGTCAGCGAAATGTGCTACTGGAGAGAGAGGCTATCATCTAACAAATCTAAAAGACCGCATCCGTGTTTTCTGTGCCAGTTCCACCACGGACTGTGAAGGCTCCATCAGCCTGTTCAGCACATTTCCTTCAGACAGAGAGCTGGCCATGAAGTATCTTGTGCAGTCTCTCGCAAGCCCTTTCCTGTGTCGGTGCCCTGCGACCCTTGCCCTGACTGAGGACACCGGTGGGATGAGCTGGGCACTGGGAGCACTGCTGGGCTCAGCCAGGGCTGGTGGGGTGGGGAATCTCCCACACATTGGTCCTTGTCACAATGTGCCCACACATTGTCCAGCACTTATTTAGAAAAAATTGGCAGCAGACCGTCCCTATTAAGAAGTTAAATACGGGAAGCAGGAGGTAGTGTTTATTCATCCCAAAGGACCCCTCACCAACTCAGACACAGCAGCTCTTACAGCAGGGAAATGGGATAATTTCGGGGTGCAGTAGCTGGAGTACTGAAGAGTGTGTAAAAACAAGTGTGGTTTTACGCCTACTTTTAAAACACTTGGGTGGATTCTTCATCCTCCTCCCAGTGCACACACAGCTTCCTTTTGGACAGGTCTACACACACAAACAGAAAGAGACAGAGTGAACCATCTGGAGTCTAATTTACTCTAGAAAGCTCTTGGACTGTGTCACTTTTACTGGGGTTAGATGTGAGGAATGGGATTTTTATTTTCACATTTCTCTGAAGGGCCCTTCATATCAATATTTTGGCAGTGTAAAGAGGCTGTCAGTGTTGGCACTGTACCCACTCTGAGGTGCATTTATGCTTTCAGGATATTATAAAAGTGTCTAAGTAGAAATTAAAATTTGGGCTGTGTCTGCTTCTGACAGCAACATTTAGACTCCCAAGCTATGATCTCAGGTTGTGTATTAGATTAAATGCAGTTCTATGCTTGACTGTTGGGCTTCACAAGACTTCAGCTACTAGTTCCAGTAGATATGAGAATAAGGCAGAGATATGTTGAAAATCTGGACAGCTCTTTTACCTGGGGAATACTAATGTCTTTGGGAGCATTTCAGACTTTTAAGGATATAAATTAATCATGCAGCAGACTGCTCTCATCTCCTGTCTCCCTGTAGAGCTTCCTCTTTTGCTATTGGGGCCGATCATCCAGGAGAGAAAGCACATTTTCCTGTTTGCATGGGGCCTGTCAGAGTGGTGGCCATAGCACTTGCAGTGTGGTGTGCGGGCTCAATGCAACCCCGCAGGACAGACAACAGCTGATGGACCAGGAGATGCCCAGGGTCTGAAGTGGGGAGGACCCTGCGTGGAGAAATGGCCTTGGCAAGTGTAGATGGATGTCCAAAACAACAGCAAAGGAAAGAGTAACAGCACCAAGGACAAAGCCTTGCTGCGGGGAAGGATCTCTGCCACGGAATGATGTTTAGTCCTACAGGCCTTGCCTGAATTTGGCCTGTCTGTGTAAGGTGTGTGTCTCCCCCTGCTCACCCTGGATGACGTGCCCTTGCTGCTCACAGCCATGGTGGGGTCAGGGAATTCTCCAGTTTGTCTACACAAGCCCATCCATTCCTGTGAGTCCGACATTCCCATTGCTTACAGCTGATTCAGTGCTTCTACTGTTGTCTGGTGACAACAGGACAGCAACCTGTTGAATCACCATCCCAAAAATCCCTGAAAGTGCTTTTTTCCTGAGGCATATTTTTACGCTGCAAGCTGCAGTACGGTCACAGCATGAGGAGGCAAATCCTTTTACATGGGAGAAGTAGAGGTTGTTTCCTTGCTAGTCAGAGCTTGCAGACTCCAGGAGATGTGTAGTCTGACTGAAAAAGATCTGCCTGCTCCAGGATGCAGGACTCTTTAGGGCCCAGTGAGGACACTGTCCTCTGCCCACTGCATCTTTTCCCATCCCAGTAGGTTCACTCACCCCAAAGGTCCATTGAGAAGCAGCTGCCTGAAAGGGGCATGGAGGTTTTCTATCCTACAGAGGCCGTGCTTTCTCACCACACAGTAGTTGCACGTTGCTAGAAGGATGTTTTCTTGTCTCTCCAGGACTTCTTGTTCACAAGAGTTGATGGTTTCTTGCAGTTCTTCTATAGAGAGAATGTCCAGGAAGGCCATGGGAGTAGCTACTGTCCCTGGACACTGATGTAGGAAGTATTGGTAGGCAGTAGGTCACTTTCCAGCTTCTCATGTTCCAGGAAGCTTGTGCCAAAGATGAACTCCAGCCTCAGTCTAATCCCTGTCTTTTTTAATTTAACTCTTGACCTAATTAGGGTCTTTTTTGGAATGTCTTTTTCCAGTTATTGTTGTTTTTGGGGTGGGGGGAGGGAGTTGTGTTGGTTGGTTGGTTGTTTTGCTGATTCCAAACTAAATTTCTACAATTTTCTGTGAAGTTGCAGATAGGAGGAAAAAATGGCAGAAACTGATTAGGAAAGTTTAGGTTTCTAGCAGATGGAAAAATATGTTGAGCTCATGGTTCTCCCAAGTTTCACAGAAAGTGGCACATGGTAGAGTACAATATGTGCTATATATTTAACACTGAGGAACATTTGGGCAATATTTTTTCTACTGATGGCATGGCAATCCATAAATGTAATGGAGAAGTGTGTGTAACAGCCTGTAAGCTCTTGAAAATTCAGTTTAGGCAAGAGACCAATGTGCCAAATGACCACTTTCCTCACTGAAATACCCTGCAGAGACAATGAGCTGGGGCGAGGTGTCTAGCAGGGTACACCCTGGCAAGCTGCAGTTACGCATGAAGCAATTTAACACCTCTAGTAAATATTTATAAACTGAGAAATTATTCCCATATGGGGGGATGATCTAACATTGTTTTTCATTGATATCTCCCCCTCTTCACCTGTCTGTCCCTGTCCTTTTTTCTTTTTTTTTTTTTTTTGAGCAGGAAATACAAAAAAGAGACAGTGGGGTGTGATTATTTATGTATTTATTCTCAGTTACTTCCACCTCAGCTCCTGCTGCTAAACAGCTGCTTGGAGGCCTGCTTCTCCCTGCAGGGTTTGCTGATGTCCCAGATGAATAATGTCCCCCCTCACCTCCCCAGCAGCTGGCGCCCAGCCGACGTGCAGGCAGGATGCTGACAGTTATTGGGAAAACATTTGGCATGCAGGCAGCTGCCAGAAAGCAAAAGTCACTCTGAGCAGACCAGGGTGGGGAGCATCTCGGACACTAAACTACTCCCTGACCCTTTTTGCATTTACAGTAATTCTTTCCAATGAAAAATGAGCCGCCAGGGTCTAGAGCATTTAATAATTAGTTAATCCAGGATTAAATACAAGAATGATTAAAAACTTTTGTACATTGTTTCAGTCTTGATCAGCTATTTTTTTTTATCAATCCTGCCATAATTTGTCTCCTTTCCACATGGGTTTTTACTAAGGCTTCTTCCAGGTAATGGCAATCATCCTAATGTCACTTAAAGTTAGCCCTGCAATGAGTATGGTGTTGGGCCAGATGATTTCCAAAGATCCTCTCCAATCCAAATTACTCTATGACTTTATTCTGTGATGTTGGAAAGTATTTGGATCACCTTCTGTAAAAGCTTAGGATCACAAGCATTTTGAAGGCAAGCTGGTGTTGGCAGGTGTGGTTGTTACTACTTTCAGGCTTTGTCTGAGTCCACATGCTTTTCCTTGTCAGTGTTGATCAGTTTAGAGGTAAAATATACGGCAGATTTTGAGACTGCCAGAGTACAGTTCAGAGAGAGTGTGACATGACTTAATGGTTAGTTGAGCATTGATCTGTGGCTGAGAAGCAGATCAGAGCATCTTCCAGGGTGTCCTCGTCTGCCTACAGTGGTATTGGTCCTACTGCAACTGTGATTCCTGGCTCCTGCTGCTTTTGCTGCACTGGTCTCCCACACTCTCCATGTGTTTTACCCAGCCATTCTCTATTACAATGTTAAAAAAAAACCCTGCTTCTCTCCTCCAGCCTGGTTAAGAGAGGTTATTCTTTATTCTATGTTGCTTTCTTTTTTCTCTAAAACCAGCTCTGCATTATCTTGTTTTTATAAGCAATCACATTCGTTCTTTCTTTGAGTAACTTCAGCAGGGTTTATTTCTTTCTGTGGAAAATATGACACAAGACTTTGACTGAAATAGCATTTTTGTCTTAGCAAGTTTTCCACTTTACTAAAACATCAAACAGAATATTAAGTCTAACATCGTGATAGGGGAAAATGTCATTGATTTCATATTAATTTTCAGTAATTTAATAACAATGCTATTAACACCAAAGCAAAGCACAAAAAGAACTTGTTCCTATTTGTGAATCCCATTTTCTATCAGGTGTCAGACACCTGAGGCACTGCATATTTGGAGGAATTTTTTCACTTCTTGCAGAAAAGTTGCAGCCACTTATGGCTTGGACTTGTGCCTCAGAAGCTTCCCTGAAGACTTCATTAATTGCCAGTAATGCAAAACTTACTGTATCATGTTGCTTAATTATGCACTTCTCTGTGTCATGCCAGATAGGAAAGGCTTTGGAAGGCAACTCAGTCAAAATGTCTTGATCACTGAGAAGTATATGAAAGCTGAATGAAATCTCCTTGAATAATGGAGGGTAGCCAGAACCTGAAGTGAGGATGTCGTCTTCAGTGTCCTGGGAAGATTTTTTTCTATTGACATGAAGGGCAAAGTGTCTTGTAAAACTGTCAGTCTTCTAAAAAGAGAGCAGGAGAGCCCATCCTTCTCCAACAACACCAGGAAAAAGCTCTCTCACCCATCACGCTGCTGAAGTATAAAGCACCCTTTGGCTGCAAATGATTATTCACAGTAGAAGGGGTCATTAAGAGGTATTTTGACAATTATAGAACTGGTTGGGAAAGATCTCTAAGAGCATTGGTCCAGCCATTAACAAGCACTGCCATTTTCACCACTAAATCACAGCCCTAAGTGACATATCCACACCCCCTTTGAACAGTTCAAGGGATGGTGGCTCAACCACTTCCCTGGGCAGCCTGTTTCAATGCTTGGTAACCCTTTCCACGAAGAAATTTTTCCTGATATCTACTAAAGCTCCCCTGGCACAACCTGAGGCCATTCCCTCTTGTCCTACACGTTGTTACCTGGGAGAGAAGGCCAATCTCCACCTCACTACAACATGCTCCAGCACCTCAATGTCTTTCTTTCAGCGAGAGAGCCAAAACTGAACACAGGATTTGAGGTGTGGCCTCACCAGTGCTCGCTACAGGGGGACAATCTATTGTGTTGATCACACTATTTCTGATACAAATAGTCTATTCTTGTGTGTTCTTTCTTCATGCCCTTGAATCTCTTTGTGCTTCAGTGAGAAAAGCTGAAGGACCAGGAAGCAAGCCAGAGTTATGCCTATATGCAGAAATAAGAAATAGGAGATCTCTTTAAGGCATGAAACCTCCCAGCAGGATTTGCTGCCATCATCTTCTCTACCACAGAGCAGGCTGGGGACCTGCTTTCTGCACAGAAATGTTATTGATTGTTATTCATTTTGCCGCTGGTCTCCATTTCTCTGTTACAGACTCTGATGCTCTTCAGCTGATGTTTATTCCCAGCTAGTCCCAAGCCTGGCACTCCACTGCCTTGTTCTCAGTATCCATGGGAACATTCACATTGTTCCACAGCTCAAAACAGGGATTCAGTGTCCACCTTTGCTTTAGAGATTCACTCCTCATCTGCTGCATGAGAGAGTGCCCTGCCTTCCTGCAGAACACAGAGTTTGAGAATAGGCTTTTCTACATTAATTCTGTATTCTTGTGTCCATCGTCTAAGTGGCGAAACTCTTTCTCTGCCAAGATCTGAAAAGACAAGAGCTTTTTCCCTGAGCTTTTGGCTGGCAAAAGTAAAGCCAATGAAGGCAGTTTCCCAGCCACTCTGTGTCCTCACCCCCGAAGCTGGCCATGCTCATTTGCATCCTTCCTCCCTACCACAGCATCACATCCCCATCCAGGGTGTTGGGGCAGATGTTCAAGGGGAGAATACTGCTGCTTCATCTGGAGCAATGATCTGAGCCATTACTGTGCAACCCCAGGAGGTGCTGTCCCATGAGTCAAGTCTGGGCAAAGACTGTAACAAGAACCAATTTTTAGTTCACGCACTCAGAAAGCTGGATGAGGAGAGACATGTCCGGAGCTCCTGCCTCTCCAGGCACCACAACTGTTCGGTAACTCAGCACAAATATCGAGCCCTGGTCCTAAGTAGCTGGTTAATCCTTCTTGAGGGCCTGTGCCCACCTCCAGGGTGCTTTCTACACGGCAAGTCCAGCAGAACGGAGCAGATCCAACTTTCCAAGATTTGTATTCGCTTGCTGTTTCTCAGCAGGGGTCACCGCTTGCCTCATGCCCATTGACACCAGGGAGGTCCATAAATCAGCTGCACAGCGATAGCACAGCCCTCACGATGCTCATTATGCATCTCGCTGCTGGAGGAAAGCACCACCTTTGGTGCCAAGTACATTAGGGAACATGCCTAGGTTTAAAAAAACTCCATGGGAGGGAATCACAACATTTCTAAAGCTTGGCCTCTTGCATCACAAAAGCTGAGCGTGCTCCTCACCGTGTCTCAGGCAGGCAATAACAAAAGTCCAAGGCCAACAAACAAAATGAACAGCTTTAAAACAACAAAGCTGTGCTGGGGTTTGTGTACAGTGTTTGTTGCCACCATCTGGCCCAGAGTCACCATCTCACATTTCCCTGCCAGAATGATGGAAATATAAATAGGGGCTATAAACCCAAAGTATTTCCAGCTCATACATCCAAAGGATAGAAATTATAGTCTCTTAGCAAGGAAAATGTTTGAGGGTAGTGAGGTAATGGGACCTGGTTACAGAGCTCATTTCTCTGAAAATCTTTAATACAGCATGGAAATTTTTCAATGTCCTTGATGCAACCTCTGCTAACATATAAAATAATCCCCTCTTTCAGTGGAAAAGCCCCTTCCTTCGAGAATGAACTGCTGAGCTCCATTTTGGGAACAATTTCTGTCCAGCTGCTGCTTCCAGATATTTTTGAATGGCTCAGAAGACAGAGCATCAGCAACGAATGAAATCTGGCTGCTTGAAAGATAATCCTTTGCCTGTTGGCTTACCTAGAAAGGGCCTCACTTTTCTATGCATTAGCTGAGGGCTGCTGCTGTTGAACCATAGGAATCCAAGCTCCAGTCTTGCTAAATAATATTCTGGAAGTCCATGCCGTGAGTCACAGCAGCGTATGAGGGGCTCTGCTCATTTGATTAATTACATTACCGTGCCTGCCCTATACTTGTTGACTCACAGCCGTAAGAGCCTGGGAGGTGCTGCGTATGCAGTAAACTGATTAAAGGGGGAATGTGTGTCAATGTATGGACGTGTATGAGAGCTTTTTGAAATTCCTTATGATCTTTCCACCCACTGGGCATTGCTTCAATATGGAGCTCAATTGCCAGGAAACAAACTTGCTCCCTCATCTGCGTCGCACATTGCAGCGAGCTTGCCAAGTACGACCAAGCCTTTAGAAAGAAAAGAGAATCCCCCCACCAGTGAATTTATGACCCTTGGCTCCGCTTGTGGCTTGTTCCTGTGCATGCCTGAGTGACATGGAAACTGCAGAAAATCTGTTTGGCCTGTTTCTATGCTCTCACACTTGCAGCTATGTTGGATTTCTCCTTTTTTTTAATGACTAGGGGGTTTTGTTGAGTTTTTTACATTATAACACAAGCAACACACGATGAGAGGCCCAGAGAAGAGCAAGTGTCAGTGAAAAGAAAGGGGAAGGATGGAAAAGAAACAAGGAGTGGTTAGAAGTGCTTCTGAGCATTTGAAAGTAAAACATCACTCTCCTCGTCTCTTCCAGGTCCTTCAAGCCGGATTTCGTCCTGATCCGGCAGCACGCCTACAGCATGGCACTGGGAGAAGACTTCCGCAGCCTCATCATCGGCCTCCAGTACGGCGGCATCCACACCGTCAACTCCCTCTACTCCATCTACAACTTCTGCAGCAAGCCCTGGGTGGTAAGTGATGACCCAGCTCTGCTGCATGTCAGCACTGCAAAGGAGAGCTCTGGGACCGATAAAACACCAAGCTCGCCTTCCAGGCTGTTTCAAAGGAGTGGGTCAAAGGGTCTCTTTAGGTTAAAATCTAAGCCACCTTAGGAATCCAGGTGGGAGTTCTCGGGGGAAGAAACCTACCAGCACTGCTTCTTTCTCAGCCTCTAGTAGCATCAAGGTGTTATTTCTTCACCCTGAGCGGGACGTTTCACTTGTCCCAGACTCTAAAGGATCACCAACAGCTGGCAGTGCAGCAACACCTAGATTTCTTGTAAGGCATGGGAAGGACCCAGAGCGGACAAGTTCATGGAGGACTGTCTCCCCTGAGAGGGATCCCATGCTAGAGCAGGGGAAGAGTGTGAGGAGTCTTCCCCCTGAGGAGGAAGAATCACTGGAGACAACGTGTGATGAACAGACAAAAACCACCGTTCCCAGTCTTCCTGCACTGTTGGCTGGGAAGAGGCAGAGAAAACTGGCCCGGTTAGGGTCAAACCACCACTGATGTAGAGTTTTTCAACAGTCCCAGAACGAAATACAATATTATCATGAAGTGTTGGTTCATTGAACCTGAAACAATGCATCTTGGAAAGGCCTAGGCTGAGTCAGCTCCTGATGAGGACAGGGCAGTGTTTTGATATCTTGCACTGGAAGCTCCCTTCACCCATTCTTTGAATTCTGTCAAGTTCACATGAGAATCTCAGAAAACCTTGAAAAATATTATCACTGCCTTTCCTCAGCCCCAAATCGAAGTATGTAAAAATTCCCCAAATCGTTTCTATGACCAGGTCCAAGGCAGCTGAAGCTGCAGAAGCAGGAGTGATGGGGAGATATGAGCCACAAGAGTTAGGCTGGCCATCATAGTACCTGCAGGAGGAAGTCAGATGCTGATACCATTTTGGAGTTGACATGTGGGTTTTCCAAGCATTTTTGTCCCAAAATGCCTTCTCTGATCACTGATGCTTCCAGAATGGAAATTTCCCTGCATTCCTCTGGGTTTGAAGCAGGAAACTACAGCTATATGGATGTGAGAAGGACATGGGACTTTCCAATATGACCCCTTGGAAAACTTTTAGATGCATTTTCAGGAATTCCCTTACTCACTGCACAAGTTTAGCTTGGGGTGTAATGGAATGTTTATAGCAAATGATAACTATCTTGCTCATCACCTGATTGAGTGGGGTTTTATTGTTGTTTTTTCCCTTGGAATAAATATCCTAGTGGTCCTCAGTGTGTTGGTTGGTAGCTCAAGTCCAGATGAGGTCTGCAGTGACTCAGACTTTTATTTCCATGACTGGGCAGAGTTGGATTTAAGTAATTTCTTACTAAAATGGTACCAGTGCAATAAACAGAGTCTTTTCAGTTTTCACCCCTTTTATAACATTTGTGGGGTTTGTTGAGACCAAAAGCAAGATCCTGTCTTTTCCAAAAAACGTTGCAGTGCAATAATGAGGGTAGTGAGAAGAGCCTCGCTTTGCCATCACTGTATAGGTGGTTAATGTCCATTTGACCTCAGTTTCCATTTGATTTTCCAGTTCCAGGCTCAGTACCACACCTTCACATTGGTTCTGGCAGCTGTTCCTACACACAAGTGCATTGACCCTGGTGACCAGACAAAAAGTCTCCACATTTACACTGCCTTTTGCTGGCAGTCATGGGGTCCATTCCTTCTGATTTTGGGGTCGAGTCAGTCAGGGCACTTCGCAGCTCGTGCCTTGTAATTACATTTCTGGTGGTGTGAAGGGGCCTCAAGATGTGAAAGACCTATTTTTAGGCATCTGAAATAAAAGAAAACAAACAAACTTAGCACACTTAGAGAAAAAAAAGAAAAAGTAGTGCTGGAAAGGCAGTGTGGGAGAACTTGGCTCTGCCAGCAGCTTGGCTCTAGCTGCTCTGAGTCTGGTTGTGCCATGCTTTCCTCACGGGGAATACAGCTGGCACAGACAACCTTCCCAGAGGAGTCAAGGAAACCATTTGCAAACACTTTAAACAGGTTTGCAGAATGCCTCCTTTGCCTGCTGCCCCTGCACACACATCACCCCCAAACCAGTGACTGTAATGTGCTCAGCAATCTAAGATTGCACTGAATGAGCAATGCTTAGATGGTATTGAAGCTCGTGTAGAGATTGCAGTGGGGCATTTGAGGGCAAAAAGCTTCACTGGCAGCAGAATCAGAAAATTTTGTTTTTGTGATAGCTGGGAAGTGAGAGATAGGGACACTTCGGTGCACGTTCCATTTTGATTGCAAAACAGGCATCTTGAAATAAGGGATCTGCATAACAGAGATTACTGGAAACTTTTTGGATCTAGAAAATAGTTGAGATGCATGAAGAAATGAAATTAAATACCCCTGGGAAATGTGCTTTTCACTCTCATTTTTTATTTTCTCCAAAAATGGTTCCATTTCATAGAAATGTTTATGATTTTGTGGAGGGGGATGAAATTGAGACTGTTTTTCCTTGGCAATTTGCAACCACGTTTTATTCTCAGCAACTCTAATTACAATCAGCTGAGTTTGGGTTTGGGTTTACTCAAACATGCAGCCCCATTTTTAATGACATTTGCCAGGTTTCCAATTCTGCAATACACAGACTTCTTCAAAGATTAAAACAGGTACAGTTTGGATTAGATGTTTCTGAGAGAAAAAAAAAGAGTATTCAGGGGGTCTCACACCCTGAGAGAAACATCTAAGAATTATAAGTTTTAAGATGATCCCAGAACTATTGAGAAATAATACTACAAGCCCACTAAGCACAATGCTTCAACCACTAGTAATAATTTCTGTGTTAGTATTCTAAGTTGCAATCCAAAATACAGTGGGAAGAACGCTCAGAGCAGTACTCACACTGCATGCAGGTAATGTTTGTAACTGCAAAGAAACTTTTGCATCTGTAAGGCAGCAGGAAACATGAAGTTTTTCATACAGTCACCTCCTGAGTCTAGGGACTCCCAGCCAAACTGTTACTGACTGTCAAGGGATATAGGCTCCCTGATGACCTAGGCCCATTCAAAATATGCAAAGGGCCTTAAGGTCATCTGAATGGATCTTTTGATCTCTCTGTATATCTCCCTGTATGTAACTCTGATCTCCAGCCAGTCAGGCCAAGGTACTTCCCTTGCCTACGTGTTCCAGGTACCTAAAACCAGGCTGCCTTGCCCCCTGTCTTATCTGTGGTCTGGATGCAATCTCACTAAAACCAGTGGAACCACAGAAAGCAAGAACTGCTGCCAGAATGTGGAAGGTGTGGTTATATCTAGAAGAGCTGCTGACAGCAGCGTTCCTACCCATCTGCACAGGGAGATGTTACTTGAGCTCTGTTATCAGGTATCTCAGAGGCTGCTGCACCACATAACATGGGAGTCTCTTTGTCAACATCCTGTCCCTAACAACTGGCAAAAAAAGAGAAAATGGGAGGGAGCTGTCCTGTGAGGGGCAATACCAAAGCCAGACCTTTTTGCAGGCTTGGCCCAGTGACGAGGCTCCCAGATGTCTGAATCTCTCATCTGAAACGCTATTTCAGCAACAGCCAAGAGCTGTATGCTTCAAAAGGAAGCCCAAGGAACAAGTCAGAACATTGTCTATCAGCTGCACAGTTGTTCCAGTTCTTTTGTTTGAGCTGTTTTCCCAGGATGAATGTACATTGCCTCAGCATCACGGTGTCCATGGTTCACCAGGGCTGCATGCACACGCAGCAAGGGGCATGGGCTGTTCTCAGCCAGAGTGTTTTTCCTTCTTTCATTGTGTTTAACTTTTAAGCCCTGTTTGCTCACCTTGCTAGTCAAAACAGGGCTTTATTTTTCTTTTCTAGAATGTGCAGGGCTAGTGCAAGTAGTTAAAGAAGCAAGCTGTCCTCCTTCCACAACATCAATACTCTCCTTGCCAAAAATAATTATTCTACATGGGGAGTTTTTCCTCTTATCTGCTGATGCATGTGAGGGTGGTGGTGGTGTTAGTGATGGGATATGCCGCCTCTTGATGTTTCCTGGATTTTCTTTAAATGTTGCGTTTTGAACTATGAGATTAGGAAAAGGATTCTTTGCATTTGTCTGCAAATCTGCTGGCAGCTGCCCCTTCAGCATTTGGCCTGGGTCTGGCACACACCTTGCAGACTAATTTTTTTGCACAGTGACTGCATGCCAAGCTTTAACTCTGAAAGGGGTATTTCTTCTCCACCAGCAAATGAAGTTTCAACTTCTTATGCAGCAATGCTTTTGTTTAGACTAGCCCAGTAACCAGGAGAGGAGCCTTAACAAGGCTACTCAGCAGAAAACTTCCTGGATATCCTGTCTCTATCTGCAATGTAACCTTCATGTTGTGATTTAGTGCATTTACTGGCTCCAGTTGTTGCCCGGAAGTGCTCAGAACACACAAGATTAAGCAGCTAATGCTATTGGGAAGAAAGGAAGCTTGCTTTTCTCCCCCTTCTCCCCTAGATGTCTGTTTCCTTCCCTTAATCTGTGTGTTACTTCCCTCAGGTGACACAGGGATCTCCTTTAAGATTAATACATCCCTACCTTTGATGGGGAACTTGAGAAGCTCATGCAATGGACTTAAAATCTGTCCTTACCTGGCCCAGGCTGGAGACCTTTATTAATTAACTTGATTTTACCAAATTCTGGAGGGCTTGGAAACTGAATTCAGTTTATTAACTACTTTGTGAATAGGACTCAATGGGGAACTCAGTCCTATCTTCCAGCTCAGCAGGAACCGACCCCCGAACATTTTATTCTCTCATGTGGCTGCCAGCCCAACCACTTCACCAACAGCCGTGCCAGTTCATCACTGTCTGTGGTAACAGGGCCCTGTCTCTTCAGAGAGTGAGCAGGATGGCTAAATGCCTGCCTTTACAGACTCTAAGCTTCTCCTGAGATCTGGGAGGTTTCTGGGATATGCATCACCTCTTACTCTCTTTAGTATATCACCCCTGCTTCAGAAACATTTTCTGTCATGGTTATTAAGTTTCTCTCTTATAGTTTTGATTTTTTCTCCAGGTGATGAATGATGGATCGAACAGGGGGGCTGCAGACAACATACAGAATAGTCTGCTTGCTTCACAGATGGCTGAAGCGGAGCAGGAATTTGCTGTGCTGTTTTACGCTTCTGTTGGGGTTTTGGAACCCGAACAGAAATCAAAACTCAGTCCTACCATGGGGAGCTTTGTGTCTGGTTGGGCACAAGCCTGAATGATAGGGTTTATAATGAATGATAGGGTTTATAATGGTGATGATAGTGGTGATGGTGGTGCAGTTCATGCTAATGGGTGGGGACAATGACAAATGTTCCTCCTTGTGTATGAAATACCAGGGAGGTTGCTGTCCCCATTGGTGTTCCATACTGCTCTCTCTAGATACTGCCCTCACAGACCGGTGCCTCCCTCAGACTTCATGGTAGATGGGACAGGGACAGGCAGTGGAACCTCTCTTTCTCCTGTCATTCATGAAGGGCTGTTGGGGGGCCCTTGGTTCACAATAAATATCAGTTATAATTAACTCCTTCCTTGGTCTGAGACTCAGACCAGGTAGCTTAGGCAATTCCCTCCAGCAATCGCTGTCCCTTAGCAATTCTCCTGCCCTCCAGCACAAAGTGCCTTGCTTGGATTTGGCTGTGGGGAAGAGATCCAAGGGACAGCTTTGGTTTATTTGGTCTCTGACAGCGAGTGGTGGCACTGATTTCCTGGCTCTGTCCTCTACTAAGAAAGGCTCCTCTCCCCAGCTGCATTTGGAATGTAAATCTTGTTCAAAGTAGACCTGTAAGTAAACCCAAACTGATTCTCTTCTGGCTCTTGAATCCCTTCTATGCTTTCTTAGTCCAAGGTTTGTGTGCATAGGCTGGCTTCGCCATGGATAAATATAGCAGCTTCCTATTTTGTTACTGCTCCCAGGTCAAGAAAGCAAGGTGGGAAAGACATAATAACGTTTCTCTCACCTCCTTCACCCCTATCAGAACATTTTGCAAGCACTTGCCTGTTGCACAATAAGTGGCTGACATCCACTGTGTCTGTTTTTTGTTCCCCCTCCCTCACCCCAAGTTCTCTCAGCTCATTAAAATCTTCAACTCGCTGGGTCCTGAGAAGTTCCCCCTCGTGGAGCAAACGTTCTTCCCTAGCCATAAGCAGATGGTGAGTAACTTTGCTTTCTTCTGATGCCAGTATGGATGGGGTAGAAACAACATATGCAAGCTGGGCACAGGAAATGGTGGTGGGAATGCTGGGAAGAGTCTAAATTTTACTTACAGAGAAATACTAGCTAAAAAGTGCTACGCTAAAGGCACTGCTTGGGAACCTCTTTCCTTTCTTGCCCAGCCCTCCCCTGGGTCATGTAAGGACCCTGAAAAAATGTACAAAGAGGCTCAAAGGTTCAACACTAAAGCAGAACTCCATCGCAAAACATAGTCAACAAAAAGTTCATCCCTTAGAGCAAAGAATCACTCTATTCAGATAAAGTGGATTTTCCCTACTCCTGGAATTGTTTAAAATATGTTGAAAATTTGGGACATGGGTCCTAAGAGACGTTTGTTTCACAATGTTAGTTTGCTTGGTGTGTCACGTGCTCGCCATCCATGAAACATTTATCAGCCTGAAGGTACTCAGAGTAACTCGAAGTTCTTGAAAGAGTTTGTTTCAGCTTCTCATGTTTTCTTCGCACAGTGCTCTGGGGTCTGGTCTTTCTGTCAACAGCTAAACACTCAGTGCCCTGTGTGGCTGCTGGGCACTGTACCAAACTCTTAGGGCACCTTCCAAAGAAATCTGCATAGGTGCCTTTAGTCCTGGAGAACATGGCAAAGAGAGGGGCTTTGTCTAAAGCTGGTCATGGCTCTTGCTTTCCCTGCGTTAAAAGGAAGGCTAGTCCTTTGTGAATTTTTGCTCCCAACTTACATCTGTGAATTGGTGGCTCTTCCTACATGGCTGAGGCTTTGATGAAACCCTGTATGAACCATGACCCCCTGTGTGACTGGCAGGCTGAGCTAATTTCCCAGGCTTGACTGTGAACCCAAGCAGTATTTCCAGCCTGAACATGATGGTTGTTGAGATGTCAAACTAAGGCTCAAAAATATTCAAACCCCTCTTTTCTCACACACTTGTTGCAACACTGTGGGCCAACTACAACACATTAAGGGGTGTAGGTACGTGATCATCCAGGTTCTTGTGAAAAATCCCACTGCTGCCTGCTAGGTACTCAAATACTTCAAAATGTCAGTCCTCAACCTCTCTGTTCCAATGTTCTGCTCTCTACCTGTGCTGTGTAGACTACGGCACTTCCATGCTTCACAGGCACATCGTGGAGGTAAGTACAGTCATGAAGTTGTATTATCATTGAAGACATAAAGAAGTGGATAGTCCTTAAACAATGTGACAGTTTGTTGCACACTTCTAAGATAAATTAGTTGATAATGCCTGTTGCATTTAATTCTTAATGATTTATGACTAAGGTTTTGTGACATAATAATGGTTCAGGACAGTTGTGACTTTAACCACCACTTCAGGAATGGTATTTTTGGAAGACTTGATAAAGGTTATCATTGCAAATAAGTCAGCCAGCACTTTCAGCAAGATCTTCTTGTCTGGAAATCTGATCCTTGGTTCCTCGGATGTAGATTTATTTGGTACCAGCAGAGAAGTACTGATCTTAATCTCACCTATTTTCCATCTTTATAACTACACACCTACTTGGAGATGCTATTACTTACTTCCAAAAGGGTACAGGAAGCCCTTTAAACCGTAGGTAATCTCATATGAACACGAACACTCCTGCTGACATGCAAGCCTGAGTAATCTGGCTTAAATCAGTCACTTTTCAACAATTTACAGAAGCAACAATCCACCTGGGCAAATTCAGGCCAGCCTTTCCCAGGTGGATGGGTCTGCCTCATGGAATGAATCTACACAACTTCTAAATATCTTTTCTGGGAGCATCTTCACAACATCCTGGGCTGTGAGAGTCTGAGAGGTCAAGCTTGCACCAAGCAAGCTGCATTGCAGTCATCACCAAATACCTGTGAAAGTTGCTTGCCCACTGTGCATCGGCTTCTTCATCTGTCAGACAGGAATATACTGATCCCCTTTTACCACTCTTTCTCTTCCCTCTCCTGGAGGTATTTCCAAGCTGTACCAGTGAGCACTTGTAAAACGCACTGTGGTCCTTTGATGGCTGACCCCCTGGAAGTGTTTATAACAAGTGTTATGGTTTTACCTCTCTGCAATGTCTTACGCTTTAAGCACTTAAGTTCTCACATAGGAGACCCTCATCCTTCTATATGCAAAATTTTCCAGAGTCTACTTTCTAAACCTTTAGGTTAAACAGAAAACAAATTCAAAAATCTGTTTCATTCTTTCATCTGTGTAGAGACTAGATTTTCCAAGACGAAAAGTGAGATATAGGAATTTTCTAACAGTAGATCCATTTTTGTGAGCATTTTAATTTAGCTGAAAATGCTTTTTCTGAAGCTTCTTTCTCAAGAGAACAGGGCATTTTTAATCAGCCTTAAACAGCATAAAGAGAGGACACAAGATTCTGACATTTCACAGCAGAAAAGATGAACCTCTCTTCCCTTTGTCATGGGCATGCATCTTTCAGACCTCCCCATAATGATCAGTTTTCTGGAAATAAGAGCAATCTGGCAAGTGTTCTTCCAAAAACCTACTGGTGCTACAGCCAGCCCTTGCTCTGTACTGACCTCCTATGGCAAGTTAACAGCTGGGAGTCATTAACTTCAAAAGGGCTTTTTCACCTCTCCTGGGCTTATGACCATAGTAACAATCCTCAGAGAGACCAACCTCTTAAAAAGGGGGGGGGATTCCTGGAGGGATCTTTGCCAAAGTGCCAGATTTGCCAGAGGTGGAATATCTGCTTTGGGACCAATCAAATGGTATCAGGAAGGGGAAGGAAATTAATAAATCCAGTTGCAAATCCATTTGTGTACATTTGAAGTCGACAGAAACTAACGTAAGTGAAGCAGAGACAGAATGTCTGTGATAGAAATAAAACCACTTTACTGTTTAGAATAAAAGGACACTATAAAAAGTGAACATTATGCAACATTACCTTAAAAGACAATATACATTCACTGAATATAAAATTTATAAATAACATGGAGGAAAACTGTAAACAGTGCTAGAAAATTTAGCAACAAATACATTCCTTCTGGACAAGATTTTTCACATGGGTTTGGTTCTCTCCCCAAGTTTCCATGACTATCAGGAACAGCAGAGTGGCTCTAGGAAGGAAGGACAGTGTCAGAGAGAAGGAGAAGCCAGTACAAGCAAAACAGCAGCATACGTTTAGTGGGGTTTAATGTTTTTCCTCAAGACTGGTAGCCCCAAAAGTCACTTATTCTAAAAGACAAAAACTTTTTGCAGTTCCCTAAATTTTGTTCTGTCCTTCTAAGCTATAAGTGAGCAGTATTTTCAGACACATCTGCAAGGATGGAAGCTTGTTCTCATGGAGGCCTTTATTTCCAATAGTCTTTACTGTAAAAAACACAACAGTATGTTTCCCATCACTGTGAGGTAGCATTTCACTCTGACAAGTATGAATGGGTTACAATGACAGATTCAGGTTTTAGAAGAGTCCTACATAAAGGGCCATGTAACTTTTCAAAACATGGGAAATTTAGACCTAAAAATGGTGCTTTTTTTCCCATACTGGGGAGGTAGAAGCCTCCCATAAGAGGACTTTATTCAAGGAACTCCATGCACAGATCTCCTGCTCTCGACCCCCTCCATTTTGGAAAAGGAACATATAATCTAGTCTTTCCCAAACCTTCAATATGTTTTTTTGTCATTTTAAAGGGGAAAACACTCTCCAGCAAGTAAGGAAAAAATGTGCATAAATAAGAAGCTGAACAGCTTCAGTCTAGAAATTAGCTCCACACTTTAAAAAGTACTTTTAATTATGTTGGTGTGTCTAAAGCATGGTGGCAGGGAGTGTGTGTGTAATCCTGAACATGTCCATTGGCAGGCAGAAGTGACTTAGCAAGGCAGAAGAAAGGAGAGCAGACAGAAAGGAAGAAGTCTTTGAGTCTGGTTTAGAGCCTGTTCAATCCATGTAATGGCTTCCACTTCAGGAGTGCCTTCAGGCAGGTCCTTAATGCAAGCACAAGCTGAAGCTTAGCCCAAGAAATGCATGTCCCTGATAGCATGCAGAGAAACAAAATAAAGAAGCTTCCCAAAAGAAATGTATTTTCACTGGATTCTTCCCCCTCCTTTCGGCTCCACATTTTGAAAAGCCTTAACAACTGTTTCTTCACACAGCAAGGGCAAAGATTTGCCACCAAACCTCCACCCCTGCCAGTCTAGCTGTCTGCATCTCAGAAATATTTTACCATCCGCAAAATAAAGGGGGAATATGCTTCATCTTCTGGTAATGCATCTGCTGTTTTGTTTTGTTTACAAAGCACATAGCTACATTATATCCTACTTAGGGACACAAGTCCTCATAGTATTAGAACGCAAATATTTTCACAATAATTTGAGTGCAATACTGTGACGTCTCAGCTAGCTAAATGAATCAGTGACAGGTAAAATACGCAAAGCTGCAGTTCAATGAAAATTCAAATCAACACTTTACTGCATCGAGGGGCGTTTTTGTTTAGCCTTCCAAAGCTGCGAGAAGTGGCTGCAGCTTAAAGAGACGCTGGCTTTGCCAAGTCACCTTGAGCTTGAGGAGGGCCATGGCCTGCAATGCCAACTCCAAACAATGCAAACGCTGAGGGTGGCTCTATTCTGCCCTCAGTGACCCTCACAGATTTTGTCAACCATGCACAACTTGAAAAGAGACTGTCACACTGGGCCCAAAGCCCAAACCCATATTTTGCCAAAAGGAACAACATTCTGAACCACCACCTGGTCCTGTGACGGGTGTCAGGAAGCACCCTACTCTCCCTCTCATCTCCAACCCATAATTTAGGAGTAGTCACAGGGAAGAGGACTTCTGAGAAGTGTTCCAAGCCTAATCACAGGAAAATCCAACAGACTTTCAATGTGTTTTGTGCTGCATTGCCACTCGGAGCTGCTGGGAAAAAAAATACACGCAGCAGACCTAGGCACCTCTTACAGCAACTTTCTGAAAATGCCCTTTAAAGTTCATGCTAAAAATGAAGCTTTTTGCTGCAACAAGTCATCTAGCAAATGGGGCATTTCAGAGGGCGTACGTCTGGCAGAGCTCTGTTAGCACATAAGGAACATAAAAACACACCAGGGCCCATCTCAGACACCCTTTCTTTTCCATTTGGCAAAGAGGTTCTAAACAATTCTCCAGTAATTGAGGTCACTGACTGTAAAATGCTGTATTGCCCCAAGTTGGAATCACTGCAACAACTTTTTCCTGCTGGTGGCAGCTCTGCTTTCTAAGTGGAATGAACAGAAGATATATGGAAACTTAAGATAAATAATCATAATAATACAAAAATGAAGTTAAGCACAATCTTCTCCCTGCCCAAGCCCTCCCCATCCAAAACTCAGTCACCCATTTTGTCAGCACCCCTTCTTCACCATCATTAAAACTTAAAATACTTTTATTTGATAAGAAAAATTATATTATAGTTTTCTTAATAATAATAAAAAAAAAAAAACAAAATAGAATGAAAAAAACTTCTCCAGTCAACAGCAAAGCACAAGACAGTAAGGCTTCTCCTCCCACATGACTGCAGGACACGGTATGAGCACAGGGCTATGCTTAACAGTGCCTAGAGGGAAACACAGCACTTGACACAGAAGGAATCCTCTGGGCAGCTGAAAATTTTATGATCCCAGACAACGCTTATTAGGAGACCACTTTTCCTTGCCTAGCCCACACACACACTTCCTTTCACTATATAAACAAATGCAGCTATTGTAG
This sequence comes from Eulacestoma nigropectus, assembly GCA_013397775.1. Lineage (NCBI taxonomy): Eukaryota > Metazoa > Chordata > Aves > Passeriformes > Eulacestoma > Eulacestoma nigropectus. Next base: position 1,041,739 of record VZTE01003915.1, on the reverse strand, counting down.
CTGCAGGGGAGGAACCGTGGTGCAAGGAGTTACAGAGGAAACAATGACTGTAGCCACTACTGCAGATACACTGGAGATTCAATATCTTAAAAGCAACTCACCGACTCGGAATGTCAATATTTCTGTCTTTAAAACACAATCAAACCATTCTTTTGTTTATAACACCAAAAAAATTCCACATCCTGTCAAAAATAGCTTATGTCATTATGTGTATATACATCTTAGTTCAGCAAAACACTATTTTGGCAATACTTTTTTTTTTTTTTTTTTTTTACAATAAATGTTCTAGCAAGTCTCCCCTTTCCCTCTTGCACCTGATTGATTTACAGTTGTTATTTTTGCATCTGTTTGGCTTAAAGTGTCCACAAACTGGTTTTGCTGTTGAAGCTAAGCTGCAAAAACTTCAGGAGCCAATGCTGCTCAAAACAGGATGGCACAACCCTTCATATGCTCTGCTGTCATTGCATTTACCTCCCTGAAAATAGGGGATGGGGCTTTTGTTTTTGAAACAACAACAACAAAAATACAAAATACTCTCTCTTTTGTTCTGGGGAAAGCCAGAACTTCAAATGTGCTGTTGCATTCACACTGTGACTGAATTAGCAAGGACAGTCAGCCAACAATGCTTTTACCAGATGATGTGGTCAGACACACCAGGTAAAGTCTCCCACTGCTGGAGTCAATCACATTGCCAATCTCTCCTATAGAGGAGGATTTCTTTTGGATGTCATTTTGTCCAGAGTTTAGGCTGGGTTTCTTTTCATTTTGCTTCATTTGCCTGATTAATCTGATTAATGAAACCTGTTTCCCTTGAAATAGATTTGTCTATGTTTTTTCAGCACTTAGTGCATGAGGAGGGGTGATGGAAAGCCAGCGCATAGAAGAATACAGTGCCTAATTGGCATAGTTTTTAGATTTTTGTTTTCCTAAAAAAATAGAGATTATATTGCTACAGCTAATGATACACGTAAGAGAGCAAGAGCTCCATCTTTTTTTTTTTTTTCCTTTTTTTTCCCTCCCATTTTTCCCCCTGGTGTGCAAAAGTAAGCTCCCAAATGTTGTCTGATCAAAATGAGTGGTATAAAAAAATGGAAAAGGTGATTACAAATTCAGTAAGGTAGCACAGACTTTTTTCTTTCCTTTCCTTTTTTTTTTTTCATTTTCTTTTTTAAGTGTTCGAAGTGCTAGAATTTGCATGAAAACAGGCACTAATTTCATTGTCATCATCACGATCTGGTAAGAGTTAGTGTCCAAAGGAAGATCAGCCACAAGTAAGGGAGAGGGGAGATAAGGAAAGGGATAGCTGCTCAGGGATCTGTGGCATTGATTATCGTTTTGTCTGGAGGTGCCCATCCTCTGTACCAGCTGCAGTAGCCTTCCACCCTCTGGATGCAGGCATAGTGCTTTGCTTGATATCCCGAGTGGCCAAAGTTGGAGAGCATGTCTGTCCAAATGCACTCATTCTTGGAGGTGGCAAAGCAGGGCAAATAGTAGCACGGCCTAATCTGCAATTGGAAAGAGAAATCAGGTGAGGCTACATGTAAAAACAACATTAAATAAAATGTCTTTTTAACAGTGATGCAAAATTCCACTCCCTCAAACCTTGCTCATTAATCCGAACTTCAGCCTCAGTTCTGTAAGCACGTAAGCATGTGCTTAGCTTCACACACACAGCTAATCCCGTAGTCAAAAGGACTTTTCAGGTGCAGAAAAGTTGAGCTTATGTCTATGTTTTTGCAGGCCTGAAGCCATGTGCAAAAGTCTTAGTTCCAGTGCCAGGCTGTGGGGTTTTAAGTACTCAAAATGTTTACACAGGAAAAAAGCTGGACATATCTTGCCAAGCCTTTGGAACCTGATTTCATTCACCTGCAAATGATTCTGCATGGATTCTGAAAGTCTTCCCCAACCCTAATTAGCTCCAACAGGGTATTAAAAGCATAGACTCTGCATTTTTATTTGACTTTCTCTTCTCTGGTCTCAACACTAAAAATGAACTTTACTTCTTCTCTGTAAAAATTGTTGTCCTCCATTTCTCTTCCTGGCTGTTCTTCATAATCATTGAGTATTACCAGCCAGGGGAAACAGAGTTCTTGGGCTTGAACATCTGATGCCACCTTAGAGACACACATACCTTGCAGCCACAGCCCAGGTGATAACGATGGTTCAGTCCTTTGCGCTGGGACAGAGTCAGCCGGTCCCATTTCTCATACCAGTTGCACAGGCCAGTGTAAACCTTCCCCTCATACACTCGGCCTTGAAAACAGACACATGGTCACAAGTTAGCACTTCTCAGCTCAAGCACTTCTCTCGTTTCCTGAGATTGCTAATGCTCTCAATATGTTTGGCTTCAGCCACTGCTCAGCAAACGCTTTCTTTTCATTAACGGGTTCAGGAATCTCTGGCCAGCAAGATAACAGCACTTCTGAAAGTCAGGAGTGTTGTGCTGGCTCTAAGCACCACCAGCAATGTGTAGGTTAGTAATGCTGTTAAGCTCCTCTTAACAGCAGGGAAAATGAACAGACACCTTCAGTAGAAACAAGACTTGGCAACTGCCACATGTCCATCCCCCTGCATCCCCCCATCTCAGCAGCCTGCATTTCTCCAGCTCGTTCCAAAAACGATCTTCCATTTCTAACACAGCCCAGTAGCACCCAGTTCCCCGTGACAGACACGCCAGCTCAGGTATAAATTGAGAGCCATGGACTGTGACACAACATACTTCTCACAGCATGCCTGGGTGTAAGATACACTTTAGGAAAGAGAGGGACATGTATGGAGTGAAGTGACTCTCAGCATTGTAGAGTACTGAACACCAGAATACTGTTGGCCATCTTAACACTTAGGAAATTGTGTACAGAGCTGTCCGCACCACTGCCCATGTCCTTAGCAGGTGTATGTATAAAACAGAAGAGGTTTTGCTTATGGAGAAGCATGCAGTCCTTTACCTGTAATCAGATATTGGTACTTGTTGACCTCCAGCTTGACTCCACAAAGACTCTCAGAGGCTTCTGTGTAGATGTACTGAACATGTGGCATTATCTGGAAGCCCCTGTACATCTAGAGAAAGAATAAAAGTGCTTTAAGTCATCTTAAGAGGATAAATTTCACTTAAGGTTCTTTACAATCTACATTCCTAGTTTGTGGTGGTAAGCAATAAATTTTCTGGTTTTTACAAGAGTGAAGGATAATGACACTGGCTGGACTCATGGAAGTCTCCCCACCAGATCTGCTGGTAAAGCAGAAAAACCACCTGCTAATGAGCCATTGCAATTCAGCACAGGGACCAGTTTTTCCCATTCGTATTAGTTCCAGTGGCACTGAGTGAACAAAGCGCCAATGCTACAAGCTCTGCCAACATCCTGAAATTTTTTTTCCCTTATAAAGGTCATAATTAGGGAGAAGTAAAATTAGTTCAAGCTTGGAATCTTTCTCCTCTACGTGATTTACACAATTTCTTCCAAACTACAGGGTTTTTCTTTTAAACAATTACCCTATTTTCCAGTGTTGCTGCTGTAAGAGTTTCAAACCTTTGGCGCTTGAGCTAAGTCATCAAGCCAGACACCTCCTTCTCAAACGCGTAGCACACGCAACTCCTGCTGACCTCAGCAAGGACTTAATGTGTCTCTAACTCAATGAATGCAGACATTGAATTCTACACCATCTTCTAAAATTAGTCCCGTACTGATGGGCGCCATAAAGAAAATATCATGTACACATAATTCCTCTGCACGCCTCCTCCTTCTTCATAATCCTTCTTCCAGCTCAGTTTAATCGAAACATGAGCCCACAGATACACTGGCAGTGGGATTCAGTCAGAAATTAGCACATGTCCCCATCTGACCTGGCTTTACTGCTGCAATTTAGAGAAACTCATGCCCACCTGTTAGCAGCATAATTAAGTCTTTGCATAGCAAAGAAACAACCACTGCATGTGTACATTGGACCCATTAAACATATCCTATTTTTGAAACACAGAGGATTACTTCCCTGAGAATTTCATCTTTAAAATTTGTCTTTTCAAAGCATTCAGTCACTCTTTTGTCCCCCGCCAACTCCATGAATGGCCAATATTTAGAAGTTAAAGAAGAAACAATAGAAGTCAGAGAGAATCAGTTTCCTGGCACTTCCCAGCCTATCCTTTTCTCTCTCAGCTTTACTGATAGACAGCACATTCACATTCAGTTTAGCAGTAAATATTAATGTGAGGCAAAAGAGGACCAAAAAATCCCAAACAATCCCAGAGCTACAAATCCTTGCCTCTGCGTCACCTAAGCTGTAGTATTCTTCTCCAGGCTGCATTCTATTTCTTGAAGTCCCCTATTACCCCCAGGGTATTTCACCATTCCCCCACCTCCTTTAAAAACAACAAATCTTTTTCTTTCTGAAAGAACATGTTAATTTAATGAATTTTATGCTAGGCCCAAACACCTCCCATAAAACCATAAAAAACTACTACTAACTCTGCTATCCTGAGAGGCCAAATTATCTTTGGAGCATCTATGGAATGTCAGGCAGGTGATTTTTTTTCTCCTTAGACAGATTCCCTTAATCAGCATGATCTTGTAACAGTATCACAACTCAGTAACAGCACTGCTGGGTACACTAAAAGACACGCTAAAGAATTTGCATTTTCCAGCTTTTCTTCTACACCCAGCTAATAGGCAAGGCAATTATTTTTTTGAATTAATCACGGTGTATCAACAAAAACTCATAGATCATGCTTGAAATATGGCATTGTGTCCGTAAGTGGCCAAAGTCTTTCAATGGATATGGAAGAAGTGAATTTTACCTAATCTCTGCTTTATCCCTGCAATTTTCTTGGTATCAGATGACCTACTCATATTTTCCAATCCAGTCAACATAGTTGGAGATCTAGATTCTGGCACAAGCTGTCCTTGGATGAGTTATTTAGCCCTCAGCACACTTTTGTTTCTTGCCTCCCAAGGGTACTGTGAGGAAAGGCACATAGAATAAAAGTCCCGTGTTCAGACTCCATTCTAGCGAGTGTCACACCAAAAGCTCGGATAACAGTATCTAAGCAGATAAGACTAGCTAAGATAACAGCTAGGGCTGCCCAGTCCCTCCAGGCAGTGCACTATCAACACTGCAGAGAGCTGCACGCTGTGCATGGCAGTGCAAGGGATCTGTCACTCGCAGTGCTGAGCTCCCAGTCGTGTTGGACTAATTGAGTATCTGTGTTATAAGGTCTGCACGTGGGCAGGCACACTTGGAGCCCTTTCTTCCTCTTGCCCACAGGGCTACGAGGTACACTAATCATTTCTCTGGGAAGCTGCTCAGGCCCTTCCTACAGGACTGTTACAGTCATCACTTTGGGCATCTTCTGAGCCATCAAGCCCAACATGACTGCCTATGAAGTAGCCAGTGATGCTGAACTGGGGCTTGTTTTTCAGCTCCTGGACCTAATTTCCTGTTCACATTACCATCAGGGACACCACTGTCAGGGCTGCTAAAGGAAGCATGCTCAGCCTCTCAAAAAACACTTCCACTCAGCCCTCAGTGACCCACACTGATTGCAGCCACTGCCACACTGATTGAACCCATGCTGGGGCAGACAGGGCCTGCTGCACCCTCTGATGACTGAACAAAATTCACCAGGACCTCAGTTCTCTTGGAAGGAAAAAGAAAGTTTGGCAAGGCAGACTCTTCTACAGATGCCCACTGTCAAAACAAATAAAGCAATACCTGAGCATTATTTTTGGATACACAAAGTGTCTTGGAACTGCTGTTAGACCAGTCAGAAGAAACCCAACCATAAAGCTAGCCTCTCTCCTAACTGCTACTCTCGGAGTTCTCCTGTTCCCACAAATGTGTATTTTTGGAAGCATAATAACAGGGAACAAAGTATTAGCAACCATGACATGGTGATGTCTGCTAGTGCTGCTCTATTTCCATCTGTGTCAGCATTCCCCTTAGCAGCCCCCATACTGCCTCAGAAATGCACAGGCAAATCCTGTGGTGGTTCCTGCTGCTTGAACAACTTCACCCTGTAAAATTGTTCATGATGTTCCTCCCTCTATCCCTCCCATGTGAGGTTGCACTAGATACCAAGAGCTGGGAGTCACACCCTGCCTAACCTTCAGCTACCTAAAGTATAGGCAACTCACAGGAATTAGGCATCCTCTCTAGTCAAATGCCAAGAACAGACCCCTCCAGAACAACTCAGCCCATCTTAAAATAGCTGTCTACAACTTGTGGGCTGAATTACACTTTGGTGGTTCCTTTCTCTATCCACTGACAATCAAGAGAGCAGGAAAGACTCAACACCTCACTTTAGTCTGTCTAAAATTAAACTAAATTAATCCTACCCCACTTCTTTCCTCTTGGGACTATCACATTTCCCCCCATAGACTCATTTTACAGATAAGCAACAAGTCAAGGAAAGTCTCCTTGCTTCTGGCAGCCTGTGCAGGGTGCTGTCATGGTCAACCAGGACTCTTTGTGCTCACGGAGGAGAAATATCTTATCTCCTTGTTTCCTTTGCAGTTTCCTGAAATAGGCTTGGGCCATTCTCAGAATGCACTGCAGGATCACAGAACACGTAAGGGTTAGATCAGTCCTGTGCAGGTTTATGACACGTGATCTCAAAGTATTCTTACATTATTTGAGAAAGCAGTGGGGAGAGGCAGAGGTTGCTTGGAAAAGCACAAGGCCTCTTCAGAAAATGAACCTGAACATTAGAAAGCCTGGCACTGTTCTGTCCCTGTGGGCTGACCTTGTGCTCCAGTCCAGGCCCCAAGCTGGTTTAGTTGTGAAAGACAGCAATGAGTTCAGGAATGTTAGTGAGATCAAGAATCTAACCCGGCAAACTCTAAGGAGCCTGTGAAAGAACTACGGAGATTGTTGCCCTTTAAGGCTTTCAGTGCTTTCCACAGGCAATTCAGCACACACTGATAGACCAAACAGCTTGTTTATTTTCCACCTGCAGGTGCAGAAGGGTTTATGCAGACTGTCATGTTAGTTTTATCGTCAGAGTTGTTCCCAAGCAGCTGTGCAGAGCCATAGGCCTCCTTAGTTCTCCTTTCAGCAGGAGGACAGTCAGCTTTCATTGGAGCAAACAAGGGAGAAATTTGCTGCGTCACTCTGAACTCCCCCACTGTATGGATCTAAATCCCTCTTTATACTGAAGTCTCTAAGCTCAGCAGAAAGACAGCAGGGTTTCCAAAGAAGACACTTGGTTTGTTTGTTTGTTTATGAAGAACTATGTCCTCCGGACATTCCAGTCCCACGGAGCACTTTGCTTCAGGTTCCTTCCTGCCAAAGGTCACAGTTAAATGTCCAGTGCAGCATCCCACCATCTAAGTAGCAGACATAAGGGTAGTTTGACCAACCTACAATTTCCTCTTTAAAATCCCTCCTGCTTTTGTTGGACACATAGCTTCCTAACAAAACACTGTAGAAATGCTCCTGCAGAAGGGCCCTGCGCTGCAGAATAACCCAATGAAAACAGCCAGGACAGGCTCAGGTGTCTTATTTAGTTAGAAGAGGGGCAGTGTTATGGTTGATAAAGGGTAGTAATTCATTTCAGGGACTACCATTATTCTAGATCACTGCTGCACCCTGTTCATGGTCGTATGTTAGACAGGAAGCACCAAACTCTTGGCGCTGAGAAGGAGGGAATGTAGTGGCACTGGACAGACCAGGATGAAATCAGAAAGAGAAGCTGATAAAGCCACTGCACCATGTGGACACTGGGCAGTTTTGTGAAGCAAGGGTACACTTGCTGAGCTGGAGAGTGACAAAACTGGAGAAGAAAAGCACAGAGTGCTGCAAGCCTGATGAGGCCAACCACAGCCATTAAAAAAAAAAAAAAAAAAAGGGGGCAGTGTTATCTCATTATTGCCAATACAACCAGCTGCTTTTTTTTTTTTCTTTTTTAAAAATACATATTTCCTTTGGATCTTACAGAGAAATTTTTAAGGTTAAGGAAGTCAAAGCGCAGCACCTCACACCCTCTTATTCAAAGTGCAGGCCCTTCCACTCTTGTGGAAGAGCCATGCCAGGACCAGATTTGGCTACGTGCACGGTTTTGCGACAGCTTATGAAACAGGCTTTGCGTCTCCTCCTGCCCGCTTTGGTGCTTAGCTATAAACTGCCTTATAAAGAGAGTTACTGTTACAAGGCAGGCAAGTGACTGTTTTTTTCTGAACCTTTACTTTGTCTAATATGTTTCAGATTTCTGCAGTCTCTGCCAAGCTTTTCCATTCCCTTTCTTTTTTTTTTCCTAAAGACATAAACCAGTCTTATGACTGGAATGGCATTGCCAAGAAAAACAATCTAGGGCTGATTTTTAGCATTACATAACAAGGGGACAGTTTAAGAAAAAAACCCAAGTCCAAAGCAGCAGGTTGAGTGCAGTTTATGCAGCAAAGAATTAGAGCTCTGAAGAAAGGAACTAAAGAAATCAAGCAACTGGTGTGGTTCTACCTCTTTTCATCTCTGAATCAATACTTTACAGCTCTTCTGAGCCGACAATACTTAAAAGCTACAGTGCTCTGTCCAGCTTTATAAAAGACTTCAGTATATTATTTTCATTTATTTGGTACATGAAAAAAAATGCTGTAATCCTAACTGGGGTTCACAAAGAAAGCAAGGAAAGAAGAGAAACAAGCACTCTCCCCCAAGGCTGGCAGACCCCCTACCACAATTTCCTTCTTGGATTTAATGAAAGTGCTGCATGGCAAAGCTGGCATTTCCAGTCTAACACTGTGCATCTTGAACACAAAACGTGACTTCAGTACCTACAGAAGACCATCTGGCATCTTTTACTACCAGAAATTAAAATAATGGAAGAATTCAGGTATTCAGCATTGTATGTCAGGAACAGTCTCTTCCTGCTCCTTTCCCCTCTTCAGGCAAATTTCTACCAATTGCTGGTTTCCTTCCATTCAGTATGGCCAAAAAAAAAGCTGAGGTGCTGATAAGTATGCAAAGTGTTTGTTATTATGTGTTAACTAGATTCCTTACCATATCTACTAGCCCATGGGAAATGCCTGCAAACATACCTTCATCTGCTTGACCGTGTATCGCATCGTTCCAAACGGCCCATCTTTCATGAGCTTCTTCCCCACCACTTTAGCTCGGATCACTGTCATAAGGGAGGAAAAAATACAACAAATTATAGACAACTTTACACAACATTTATGCTATACCCTCCACTTAAAAAAAAAAAAAAAACAAAACTGTTTAGATAAATTACCCTGTAAAATAAACAAAACTCCAGGTCAACCTTCCTATCAATTTATTCTAAATCTCACTCACAGTGAAGGCATGTAAAATGGGATGCCAAAGCAGGGACTTATTTAGAGGAAATCCAGTTCTGTGTGAAGAATAAGAACAAGCATTATTTGTGGTTAAATCTCACTTAAATCTGCAGAGCAGACTGTAGCTGGGACCAAGACAGATTAAAATCTTTGCACCAAGCCAATGGGATGAGGTTGGTAATGTCTTAACTCTCAACATACAGGATGTTGTTCAATAGGATACTACTTTTAAATTGTCCTTTGTGTGCCCAATGTAACTTTTCTTTCCCAATAAACACAACAACACAGTACAGTGCACTGGAATACCCCGTATCTGGGGATTTCACTACAACTGCCACCTTCGAGGTACCACAAAACTAAAAATCTCCCTTGAACAAACAGCTGCTGTGCAAAACCAGATTATTCAGCAACCATTAAGTGCCCAGTGAAAGCTGCCAGGCTAGTCAGAAGTCACCTGGAAGACAAACTAAAGCTGACCCATCAGATCTTGTGTCCACTGCACTGCATTTCCTCACGGATTCCAAGGGGCAGCATGGGCTCTGTGGCACAGGGCACCTCCACAGTACCACAGATGCACCATAGCAATGTCATCTGAGCCCAAGCCATCCTAGATAAGGATTCTGAGGTCCCACAGATAAGGATTTTTTTTTTAATCTAGTGGGCAGTTTACACTCAGTGCTTAATGAAGAGTTCTCTTGCTTATCTATTTTTGGGGCATTCCACATACAAACAGAAGAAAATTTTAAAAACTGTTCTACTGATCCTCTTTGAAAAAGTTCTGCAACCACCTGCTCATCTCAGTAGAGGAGCAAAGCTTAGGGACAGGGCAGGCATTACCCATTTTAATCCATCACAGAAAACCAACAAAAAGCAGGGAGGCGTAGAAGGGAGACAAAGAGGTGGAAGCAGGAAAATGCAGTGAGTTATTTGCATTACAGCACTATCTAACAGCAGCAACAAAGTTCAAGGATACATTTTGCTGGATATATAGGACATTAAACAAGCATCTTGTTGCATCTTAGCTTATTTAGATTTCAAACATCTGTAGAAGCCCACTGCAAGAAATGGGAAAAAGAGAAGACTAAGGTTTTTTTCACTACCTGGGTCCAGCTAAGGAGGCAAAAAGCTTGTCTCAGCTTTCTGAATAATCAGAAGAACAGATTTAAAGGAACAGACAGGTCTGGTTTTACACACCAGTTCCTGGACCTTGTTCCACGAGGGTGGTGTGAAATGAAGACAAATCCACTCTGCTTTGATTCATATCCTGTGTTTCAGCCAGACTTGTCAAAGAAATTTTAAACTAGGTAAGACAGTCCTGGCTTTGATTCAAAGAACCAACAAAACCTTCATTCATTGAGTGCAAAACTTAATTTTTTTTTAAACTTCTATTTCCCAATGGCAGTAAAAGCAATTTTATCAATTCTTCTATTTAACAAGTTGTTCCGACTCCAATTTACTCTCATCTTCAATATTTAGTAGCTATATTGAACTGTGTGCTTGAGGACTGCAAATATCTTTAAAGAACTAGCTTCTTCCACTTGCTGCCCACAACCACAACCACCAGCAAAGCTACAGAAACCAGACTGTCCAAGGGTAATTGAGAAAGAACACAATTCCTTAAGGCTTTGTGAATTCCAAGATAGCTCACTAACACTGGAGTCTATAGCAGAGAGTGTCAAAAGTCTTATCTTCATCTGCTGATACACTCAACTTGAAAAAACTGTTGGTTTTAGATGTGTTGGGCAAACACCAAAGAAATCTTATATCTTATTGACAATGAGAAGAAATACACTAAAAGGCAGTGTTACAAAATGCTAGTGTTTCCAAACCAGAACACAGTTAGCATATAAGATGACAAGCACATTCTCAGTTGGTGACAGAATACCTAAATAAACATTTTTTTCCTGTATTTTACTGCTAGCTTGTCAGTCCTTTGACTTCTAGTTAGGGCACCACAGCCATTTCAGACAGAAGCTTTGATTTATGGACTAATCAACAGCTTCACCAAATATTCAAAATGCTTATCTCCACTAGCACCTAAGAGCCTTCCAATTTCAACTAATGATACCCTTGCAAACAAGTAGAAGGGTCTGTATTTTCCTATTATTGTTCCCCAGTAAAGTTGGAGAAGAAAACCATCCTAGCAAATTCACCTAGAAAAGCCATGACAAACCTTAGTGTGGGCTGTCACTTCAAACCGTTTGTAAATGGGTCAAGCCCTCTGTTTTTCAGAGAAGTTGCCTTTATCACCCCAATGGTAACTTTTCTAGCTAAGTTCTTTTCTTTACTGAAGAGCTAGAAATGAACGAAGAATGCACCCTGCAAAATTTTTCCCATATTAAAGGAAAAAATCAAGCTATTAGCCAAGGAGTAGAGGATATTCCAAGTTAAGTCTATCACCTGTAATCCCATCCCTGAGGATTAGATGCCTCTGAGCCACTGTAGAGAAACGCTGGATAGAGAGGACTGCTCAGAGGTTGCTCTTGCATGTGTGGCTTCAACCCCCCAAGGCTTCACACACGAGAGCCACTTGTACACCTTGCTCAGAGCAGAGCTCCAAGCTGCACATCTGCAGCCACGTGTTTCCCAGTCCCTTCAAACCTTTGCTCCTTCAAACCACCATTCCCCAGTTATATGGCCACTCTGCACACCTGGCCAGAAAATAAAGAACATTGCTCCTGACTGGGCTGGGGCCATGCATACTTGTCAGAGGAACTTTTCAGCCTCTGCAAATTAGCTGAAATTTACAGCATTTCTGTTGCAAATTCAGTCCATGTTAAGTTAATGAAGCCGACTGTTTACTGCTGCAGACTCCTACTTCTTGAGCAGAATGAGGCAAAAGGTGCTGTGACTGTTCTCCTGAGCTCCTCCCTTCTCCTGGAAGCTCTATTACAGTCCTGCTATTACTGATGGGAAACTTTATCCCACACAAGTGGTCACCAAAATAGCCGCATATTTTTAAACCGCAATTCCTTTGAAGCACTGCCTATGAAAATACTCCAAGACGAATGTTTCTCAGTACTTTGGGGTTTCAGGTCGGGTCACTTTGTGGGACTGGAGCAGTTGGCAAGGTCTCATGAGTGATTTGTAATTATTTATGAAAAGCTAAATTAGACAAGGATATAAATCTTGATAAGATAAGCATGGCAGCCATGCCATGATACAAAGAGGAGAAAACATATGTACTGCTTCTCAGCATTTGACATGATTAAAAAATTGAGGGAGAAAACATCACCTCATGAAAGGAAGGAAACCAGACATTTAGTTGATACTCTTAAAAAAAAAAAGAATAACCTGCTGTGTTTGAGGATTCAAAAAATGCATCTAAGAATGTATCACAAATCAGTAATGCATTTCTCTCTTTTCCCTGCCTTTTTGTGGTTTTTGTTTGGTTGGTTTTTTTAAACGTAAACTAGTGTGGTAGTTAGGAAAACAGAGATGGCTCAGATTTGCCAGGACTAGTATAGTGACAGCAGCTACTGGTTTGTGTTTCCCTGGCATCCCTAGGGAGGTACAAACTGCAGGTGCATGTATACGTATAAACACAGGCAAAAATCACCTACATCTTTTCCAAATGCCACTGGATGAGATCCTATAAAGGCAAACAAATCAGAAAGGGCATAGGAGAAAAAGGACATACATGACCTTTTATTTGCCCATATGCATACCTGTCTAACTGAAGTACTCTAACTTAGCACTTACTCTGTAGCCATTTTCTCAAGGCTTCATAGGGACAATAGGCTTTAAGGCAAGATATGAAGCAGAAGAGGACACTGGCTTTACATCTGAGATGGCAGAAGGTATTCTTTTCATGAGTCAAGGAGCAGAAAAACAGGCAATGAGAGATGAAGACATGCACTTGCCAAGCTGAGGAAACAACACGGTGAAAAGACTTGTAGCTACCAAGTAATTTCATCCAGGCACACAGTAACTACTACATGTGTGGTAGCTCTTTTTCCCAACTGAAAAGGAAAAGCATCAAACGTCCTGGTTCAGTCCAGCCCGTGTCCTTTATCGGGGCCAGCCACTAGATGGTGACCCTGTCCCAAATCTTACCTTCCTCTGACGACAGGGCAGCAGTACAGACCCAGGCTAATACCACCAATCCCAGGTGCTTGCTCAACTGCACCATGAGAACCAGATGCTTTCATGCAAGTGGGCTGGTTGTCATCCATAAACAGCATTTTTAATGGAGGCACACCCTTCAGAGACCAGGATTTGCTCCAAACCTATTTCCCTTGTGACCAATTACCATGAATGGCTCAGGAGAGTAACAACTGCTACACTTCTCATTATTGTTTCAAGGATTTATTTTATTGGTGTGCAATATGAGTATTTTTAAGTGAGAGCTTTGGCTGAAATGCATGCTCACTGCTTTTAAGTGAGTGAAGGATGTGGAGGACTCATGTTGTTTACTAATGGAGACACATGGGACAAGCTATTCTCCCAGGCCATTCTCTGACATCCAACTAGTGGCTAAATAAAATATATAGGGAGCAGCAACGTGACTGGGAGGCTGAAGAAAAGCTCCTTCTGTCCTGAGGCCACTGATTACAGCAACATTTAAAAAGGCTGCTTTAACACCAGACATATGACATGCCAAGGAGGATGGTTGCCATTTTATTCATCCAAAGACTATATAAGGGTTCACTTCCAAGAGCAATTTACTGAGACCTTTTTACCAGCTTTATTAGCATCTCATTTGATCTGCCTCACAAGAACTCCTTTCTGTGCTGGTACATGCTGGAGGGCTCACATCACACAGGGCTAAGGCAGCTGGTATGTTTTAGACTCCTGAGTATACCTAGCACACTACTGAAATATTAGTGCCATTTATGGGGGTGTCTCCTAATGTGATCAAGCCAGCAGTACAGTATTCTAGTACTGGTGCTGCTGGCGCTGCTGAGATGGAATTGCTGTCTCCCTTGCTCACTTTCTCTCACAAGATGCATTCCTTTTCCCACTCCCCCAGCTGATCTGTTAGCAATTACTACCAACACTCTTGGCTGCCCTAAAACCAGAGGACCATAACTAAAGGTGGATGGTGTCCTTTGAACTGGAAGTATGGCCCAACTGTATGCAGCCTCTTGGGAGGCTCTATTAAACTGTCTGCTGGCTGCAGGCTTCTATAAGCAGCAAGTAGCTGGTGCCTGCTTTAGTACGGGGAAGAGATAGCAGCCCTTCACCCATTCCTCCACTTCCACAGCAAATCAGAATGGAGAGGGAAATACAGATTACAGTAGGGGATTTATGAAGAGGGGAAAAAACCAGAAGCCTCCAGTCTGTTTGATGATCTGTTAGTACTGAAAGTTACCTCCTCCATAATCAAAATAGAATTCTTTTACAAATCAGAGTGTTGAATTTGAAGGCTTCTTGCAAAGCATAAGAAGGCTGAAAAAATACCACAGAGGAGCTTTCTTTTGCCTCATTCCATCATGACCTTCAGCCAAAGCCAAAAAAAGGCAAAACAAACCTCTTTTGCTTTGTCTTTGAAGAAGTCAAATCCAGCTGTGCTGGTACACAGCATCACCAAAGAACTTCACCAAGGAAGCAAAAAAAAGGTAGTGAAGTAAGGGGTTCACTGCTGAATGCCTTCCCTTTATACCCTGACCAACAAACTAGTTCCCATTATTGGCAGTCCAAACCTTGACTTCTTGTCTTTTCAAAGTGCTCCCAGGAACACCGACTGAGAAAGAGCACCTTCTCAACACCATTCACCTCTGCCAGTCAGCTGCCACATAAATATCACATTGTAAAGGACCTGTGTTTACATCACCAAGTGTGTTAGTAGCTAACAATAAAAGTCTAAATAAAAACAGGAAAGCAAGACACAGACAACCTTCCTTCCCATGTTCTAACCAGAATTATGACACTTACTCTTGGTCTCTGTTTTACAGATCCAAAAGAACTTTCCCTGTCTGTGGCATGGCAAGTCTGTTTGAAGGCCACAAAAAAAAGTGGAAGGCAATTAAATGGGTTTGCCCAGGCCTAAGCTCTGTATAAAACAACTGATCACAATTACACTCGCTAAATATTAAGCATATTTCCCATCCCTGCAGATTTCCCTGCCACTGAGAGTCTTGTTGTGCATGTTGGCACAACATGCTCTGCTGCTTGATTTCTAACGCTGCAAAATAAGGAGTGATACAAATTTTTCATACAAGACTTTGATTGTGTCAGACCTTCCATCACCTCGAAAAGTATAAACTGCTCTAGAAGGGCTTTACTTGGGAGAAAGTTAATCCTCCCAACAAGAATATAAATTAAAGAAACAAGGTTGCATAAAACAACCAAGCAGAACTCAGTTAGTGCTTGTCATTTCACCTGTAGCTTATTAACTGGATACAACCTTTTTGATGGTAGGAGTATCAAGCGTTTTTCTCCCTTCCTATATGGTGCATCTCACCCTATGGAAGTCTAAGCACCCTTTGAAATACATCAGAATCAGAGAGAAACGAGATTTCTGTTAGATAAGAACCTGCAAATTCTCTTCTAGACATTTCTTTCAGGTTCCTACATGCAACTTGGTTAAAGACTCTTCAACTGCCCAGCACTGCCCCTGCATTTAACTCCTGATGTTAGTTCCCTTGCTTCCCCATCACACACACTGTTGGGGAGATAGAGGGAAGACTGAACGGAGAAGGATGAATGGATGGATCTGAAATGCATTTATATCCATTTAGAAGATCCAAGTGGAATCTCTTAGATCCATATGTAGATGTTTGTACGTGTAAAAACCAGCTTCAGGAAATACCTCATGAAAAACACAGAGAAGCTAAAGGATGAAAAGAAGACAAACCACTGTCTGTTGTTACCAGCTATTACACCTACTAAACTCAGTGAAACCAGGTAGACATAAGAGATTAGTTAGATCAGGCACAGAGTTGAGTTACTGGAGTTACATGCATTGCTGGGTTAGTCTCACAGTTTGCATCAACAAAATATTCTAGGTTTGCTATAGATCTAAGCAGAGACACTGCAAACTACATAATGAGTGTGCCTATAGCATTGAGAACCCTCTGGTAAAATAAAAAGAGAAAACAATGTCATTCCTGCCAACTAGACATTTCTCTGTCTCCCTTTTGGCAGGCTTTTTTTTTTTTTTTAACTTTCCATCTATCTTTTTTAACTAGTCACTGGAAGCTGAATTCAAGCTAAAGGCGAAAAGCAGTAGGCAAGAATCAGAGTAAAGGAAGGCAAAATGATAGAAGTACAGGGAGGGGAAGGGAGTGCCTCATGTACAGAGCACACTAAAGGCATCTCGCATCTCTCTCCAAGGAATGTTTTCAGCAGAGTGTATTTTGCCTCATTCTGTGTCTCTGACAACTGCCAAAAGCAGAAATGCTTTCAGCCAAGGTTAGCAGTGTTGGAAAGATAGTTGTCAAACCAACACACAAAAGCACTTCCAAAGCCAGCTTACAACAGTGGATAAAAATAACAAGCATATGACTCAAAGCAATACTCAGCTCAAAACACCTTTTCCATTTCCTTTTGTCTACATAAGATTGGTGCAACTGAGTAAGATTTAGTTCAACCCTCTCTTCCAGATCAAGTACTTCTTGACACAGTACATAGAGGACCAGGGGAAGTCAGGCTGAGACAAGGCTCTGGTTTCCCACAGTTCTTTGGAACTGTTCAAAGGAGCCACAGGTCTAAGCTTTCCACTCAGAGAATATGGCAGAGCTGATGTGAGACCAATTAGGGGCAAATGGAAACCATATGCGATTTTAATGAAACAAGAAGCTGGTGCACATAACTTACTGCTGCAGGAGCATTTACTGCCTGAAAGGAATGTGCATCTGGCATTGATCGTTTCCCAACCCATCAATTGAGCAGTAACATGGAAAGCAAATTGGAGCATATGATGAGAGATGAATTGCCTAAAGAGTACAGTTAGGGGAGCAGCCTCTGCAAGGAGAAAACATGTCCTTTGCCTGTGATTTAGCGATACAGTTGTAAGAGGCTGATCTTCTATTTCCACAGATCATGATGATAAACTGCAAGAACGAGTGCTAAAGTGATTAAAATGGATCAAGTGATATTTTTAAGAACCTACTAGTCACAGAAATCCCATTCTGATTCACATGGGGCAGACTTTTTCTCTCTTGAGGCCATGAGCATTCCTTAAACAAAGTACTGTTGAAACTAAACAAGGGTAATAGACAGTCCTCAAATGACGTTGCTTTCCAGTGTGCATCAAAATGGGTACACAATGAGATTTCAAGTTGGAGAGGCATTGCAGACATACCCTTTTAAATTTTTTTTTAAATTTTTTTAATTTACTATTAATTACCCAGGAAGTTTAATTTCTGCTGAGAAAGGGAAATGCCAAGCCTGCAAAGTAGCAGATAAGTTGCTTTACTGGGCTATGGTCTTTTCTTCTGTAGGCTGTTGTGTTGCAAGTTGATATCAGGTTTCAGAACAAACCCACTGTCTACACTAAGCAGCCAAGAGATGGCTCACATACATCAAAAGAGGAGGTGAGGGAAGATGCTCTGATCAAGCACTTGACCGGTGAACGCCCAGGGCTTGAACCTGGTAGA
Organism: Eulacestoma nigropectus; assembly: GCA_013397775.1. Lineage (NCBI taxonomy): Eukaryota > Metazoa > Chordata > Aves > Passeriformes > Eulacestoma > Eulacestoma nigropectus. The sequence continues at coordinate 1,023,915 of VZTE01003915.1, read as the reverse complement.
CGTTACTTTGCATTTCAAGTAATAATGAGACTTCTGCAAAACCAGACACATAGAATTGGCATGTCTTTTCTCCTTAGTGCTAGATTTCCCCTGGAGTATAACCAGAGTTAACAAGCATCATAAATTCATCACTGTATTTTTAAAGGATGCAACAGAAAAATTTTTCAACCAAATCTGCCAATTTATTAGTCTTTCGTAACCCACTATGCAATCTACAAAACCACTGGGCATCAGATCCAAACTGTTCAACAGGAGGCAAAGGAGGAGGAAAGGCAGTCCTGCTAAAGAGAACATCTGAAGGCTGTTTTCATCTATGCATTAGAAATAGGGCATCTCTGACAGCCCATGTAAGCCTTTCAAAAGAGGGATTATCAAAAGCCACAGGCCTGGACACTCCCTGCTTCATCAGCTTACTTCAGAGGACTCTCCTTGCTTCAGCACCTTACTTCAGAGGACTCTCCTTGCTTCAGCACCTTGCCCATCTGGGACGGGTGCCAGCGTTCTGTGAGGAGGCTGCACTCCACTGATCACATGGTTTATGCTCAATTTTGCACGTAGGAGCTAGAGAGGAAGAACTGTTTGGGAACATGTATAGATTTCAAGGGTACTGGGTGGGCCTGCAAATTCCTTCCTGCATTACAAAACTCGCACAAAACTGACAGGCTAAGCAGCTGTCCACACCAGAGAGGTATACATATTTAACCAGGTCGGGTCTATATGTGCTGCTCTGCTGCTCCTATTTGCACAGGGCCTGACAGGACCTAATATTTGGTCTGCCAGACCCTGGAATTAAACCTGCATTCAAACAATTACCCCAGTGAAAAGAGTATCTTTGCCCACCATTCTCGAGACATCATCAATTGTTCTGAAGCTGCCAGCATCTGCAGACTGTTCACATACAGTGGACACGTCCATGACACAGTTCTGGTTATATCATAATGCTTAAGGAATTTACTAATTGCCCATTTTATTAATGACTGTTATGTAATCACAGTAATTACTACTATGTAGCTGATCTTAGGTACATGAAGAAAGTTACCCTGGAGTCTGAGCACCACATAAACGCTTAGGTGTAGCACTCAGATCCTGATTTACTGTTCATTAAAAAAGTAGAAAACCTCCCCGAGTCTTGAATGAGCCTCACATACCACAGTTCCCAGCAGCCTACAGGTCAAGGTCAGGTAATTTGACCAATTTGCCCACCTATCCAGAACTCTCCACAAGTCCGTGTAGTGCCCTGTCATAACTGCATTCCAAAGCATCATCCTTCATTTTTGACCTTAGAGGCCTGAAGAACTCAGTGTTGATTTGTCGTGGAAATCAGGTAAAAGAAAAAAAAAAAAAAAGGAGAGTGATATGAGACATCACATGAAAGAGGCAATGAGAAGACCTGGAATTCTAAAAACATCTACAAGCAACAACTCTTCACATGAGCAACACAAATACTGCACACTGTACATCCTCTGGCTCTGAAGACAGGATTTTCCTGGTGCAATGACACAGAGCACTGACAGCAGAAAAGGTAGACAGCTGATGGCCAGCCACCTTTCTTCTTCAAACAGTTTGCTCAAACTCCCTGGCTGTGCTACTGACAGACTAGCCTAAGGTATTCCATGGAAACTGCAGTGGAGAGAGAAACAGTATAACCATCTCAGTCTTCTACTACCATCTCTACTTCTACTACATGGACTACACACTTCTTTCATACATACTTCTCATCAAAATTTCATGTCCATGAACAACTCGCTAGACCATAATCAAAATGGATTTCCAGAAATAGTGTATCATTACTTGGATGCTTATATGCATCCTTGGTGCTGCCAATGACATATTAATGAGTTATGACTCTTAGCCAGACTTCTGTAAGCGCAGAGAACACACTGAATGTTGAGTGCCTGTCTACCACGAATTGTTGACTTTTGTTTTTGCACAACAAATACTTATACAAATTAAAGACTAACCCATGTCATTTTATTCTTAGACAGTATTGATAATAAGTGGGTTTTAAATGGAAATGCTCAAGTCTGACCCTATGAATCTGATGGAGACTCACTTAAAGTGAACATACCAGTCACTTATCTATGCTACTGGAGTTTGAGCTTCTGAAAGAATTCTTACTGAAAACTTCCATAAATTTCCAATTTGAGGGAGGCAAGCTCGCATTCCCATATCACTTCTTAGGTGCCCTTGTAACTTTTTAGAAAAAAACCTAAAGGTCACAAGACACGGTTGGATAATCATTTCACAGCTGCCCTGGCACAGTGATAGCTATTTTTGAATGCTCTAAGGCCCATTAACTGTTTGGGAGGCAGAAGTTCTCTGGATATTGCAGTGCTGAATGTTTACAGAGAAGGGTAATCATTTCCAGGGTATTCACCGAGCCTGACTGCTTCCTGCCTGTCTAGGTCTCCTCAGACATTGCTGTAACAGGACTATTTTGGCAAAGTAATGAACCACCTTCCCAAGAGCCAGCTTTTCAGGGCGGGAGTTAAGCTCGCACCTGGCACACAGGTGTGTAAGCTTGTTTAAACATTGACGAGGAGGGAACTTACAGAAATACAAGGGGAAATACCTCGTCTCAGTCCACTGGCAGCAACACAATCACAAAGCAAACTTGTTTGTTCATTAATGCAGCAAATCCAAGGAGAATAGCCCATTAACAAGGACTGGAGCAAGCTAAGGAAATCTAGGTTTATTTTGTAAAGGGAATTCTCAGCATTCAGGAAAAGCTAGATCTGCGTTTTAAAGAGAATTCTCAGCATTCAGAAAAAGCTAACTATGAACCTCGAAGGACTAATGAATTGGAATCTCTCCCAGCTTGAGAGGTAGAGCCTAACCTGACCAGCACTTCCAGAAGGGGCGGCTGTTACTGTTAAGCCATCAGGCATGTTTTCGGAAAGGCTTTTTCCTGTCAGGGATCATGGCTTTATTTAAGTCACAAATTTCTAAGGAAAATACTGACTTCAGCAAAATTGTTTTCTCATTGTTTTTCCTCATAAAAAATTCAACCTATTTTGATCCTTTATCAGCAATTCTCTTCAGTTGCACTTGAAGTCTTAATGTTGACATGAAATGACACCTTCATTCAAATTGGACATTTTGAATTAATCCTCCAAAAGCATTCTCTTTCACTGTATAAGTCCAGTGACAACAACAATCTCTAATAACAGAAGTAAGACTAATTCAATTTTTCTCCTCATTTTTCAGATGTGGCAAGTAAATGCATACCAATGAGAGCTGCAGGTGCTGAGAACTTGCATAATTTCAAAACATAAGCCATTATCCCCTATGATCTCAGAGTATCCAAACTAAAATCAGCATTCAACATCAAAGATCAGTCTTTTAATCCACTGTGCCAATAAAAGTCTGTCAACACTGCAGACTGTAAATGAATGTAGACCCACAAGAACTATTTTTTAAAGGCAACTTAGGATACCACAAGCACTAATTTAACCTGTTCCTCAAGTAAAACATTGGCCTGCTGAGTGCTTGTACTTTGAGCCTGCAGGCAAATCAGAAAGTCAGCTCTGTGACAAATGCCTTCCTACATTCTTTTTCCTTTCTGGCCGTTTCCAACATTTTGAAGCAGTATTGTTTGATTACAGGCTGCTTCCTGAAGCTGCTTCCTTCAACTGCCTGCTGAACCCAGTTGGAATCTTTCTACTGACTTTAACTGGAGTGGGATCAGGCCCTAAATAAGTAGTGGAGGAATCCCTTGACTTACAAACTGAACAGCTGTCTCTGGCTTTCCAAAAGAAAAGTTATTCCTGCAGCTGTTTTCTCCTAAGTGCCGTATCGCTCCGAACTGTTACAGAACTGGAGGGAGGGGGAGAAGGTGGAATCTTAACAACCCATTAAAAAGGAGTATGGGCCATTGCGCAGCAGCTCTTTCAGTTCGACTCAGGCAGGGTCACTGCTGCCAGGCTCAGACAGCCCTAAGGGCACGGGAAAAGTCGTCTTCTTGTTTTCACATCTCATTCACGCAATGGATAACGAGGGGGAGGGAGGAATCAGATTTTGGGTTAATTAGCACCATGAACAGACAGCTGCATTGTCATTAAAAGTTCAAGAAGTCACCAGGGTCATCACCGAACCGCAAGATGTACACACACGCACACGAGGCACACGTCTAAGCCTGGGCTTTGGCAGCCTTGCTCCGGCTCTGATTCTCCCCTACCCCAAGGATACACTTTGAGTCAAGAACACTGAACTGTTGTAGCTCTGAGGAGAACGCAGAAGCATAAGGGTACTCCCTCTGAATAGCAGTTGTTCATCCCCTTGGAACTGCTTGATTCCACACATAATATACCAGCTAAGAATAGTTATACAGCTTCTTTCCCCTGAGAAAAATCAGAGTTGTGGCTTACCAATGTATAGTTTCATGCTCACTTCTAATACTCAGCGGGATAAGCAGAACCCCAGTTAACAAAACCATGCTGTTGGTGCACACTGTTTGCTTCCACAAGCAAGGAAGCTGGGGAAGTGCAAGTGCACATTAGCAAATTCAGAAATGAGCATGTATGAATAATAATGAAAAGATAAAACCTCTAAAATGTCAAGGACTGCTATTAATAAGACTTGGAATAGTGTTAGCCTCAGAGAGTCACAAGTTGGCTTAAAAACAAAAACAACGAATTATCCAACTATGCAAAACAGCCACAGATTACATTCTCCTTGCCTCAGATTGCAGTAACATTTTCTGTTAAGGGATTTTAAGGAAAACACAAGACAATTAAGGATTCCCCTGCCACTTTCCAAACAAGGCAGAGAAGAAATATAATCTTGAATAGCTGAGACATTACTGCTTCTGCAGAAAGCACGCTGGCATTGCCTGGTTCTGTCAGCTTTAGCTTTGCTGCCTATATATTCTAAAACCAAAATGGATCTGAAACCACCATCACTACAGTGAAATCTCACCAAAGCATAGTTTTGTTTTTCTGGGTAAAAGCATTACAGATCCTGCTTGCTCTTGCTATTACATTGGCAGGCAAACATGTAGCTAGCTCATGAGTGTATAGTTCCATTCAGTGCCTGGTCTTTGGCAAGGGAATTACTCTGGGAATACAGAGACAAGATTTATTTTATTTTATTTAACACCTGTTGAGCCCGGTGCACAATGATTGTCCACATTACTGAATTTCAGTATGTTTATGACAATACAGCATGTTGCAGCAACTCTAGCAGAGATGTTCACATGGGGAAAAAAAGTAGAATAAAGAAATACAGTCCAAAATTCAGTGGGGAAATTATATACATCAGCATTTTGGTTCTAATTGCCCAAGTTAAGATGGGTACTGCAAGCTCTGGTGGTTTTCATCAGAGAAGGGAACCAAGTGGGCCAAGCAATTCGTCTTAGAAAACTCCTCTGAATTCTTTCCCTCCCATTCAGGACCTGAATATCTTTTTGAACCAAAACTGCTTTTGTCATATTTTTTAACAGTGCAACCTTCTGATGCTTCCCAAAGCACCTCCACAGTACTTCAACAACAACTTTGGTCAATCTTTCCTTGTTGGTCCACATACATATATTGAGGAGTATGTGCTGGAAGGAACTCTGCCATGTGCTGACCTTATGACAGTTTGATGAACAAACATGGAACCTGCACAAAAATGTGAACCCCAGGGTGTGCCAAGACAACGACCACCCTAGAATCCTGTTCTGTCCTCTCTCCTTCTTTCTGTCAAAACAGCAGTCAGGATGTGAGTAGGCAATGTCAAATTCAGAAAAGGGGAGCTTTGAACAGCACAAAGGACAAAGTTTACGTCAATAGTCCAAGCTGCCATACTGCATAAAGGACAAACAGGAAAGCAGTTTCTGAGACAGGAGGGATAGAAAGACCCGGTGCTTTCCTTTACCCAGCTCTTCCAACAGCCATTAGTACCAGAGGAAATCGGTGTGAGAGACGGGCATGCAAAAACAAACACTAGATCTTGCACTGACAGGAAGGAACCTATTGGCTCGAAAACTTTCCGGTACTAGTGAAAGCTTTGTTTCCCATACAGCCAAAAACACCAGACAGGTGCAGTCTGGTTCTCTCAATCTACACCATTTCTTCAATCAGTTTAAACATTCCATTGGAATAAAGGCTGGCAAGGACCTGCTTCCCACCTTGTTGGCCTCCCAGCCAAACAGAAAAAGAGGAAACCAGAATACGTTGGCAAACTCAAGAGATAGTTATAATTTAGAATGCATGTGGGAGGTAGATTAGACACTCACCCTGATAAAGAAAAATAGACTCCAGAGTTGAAGTATGCCTCTAAAGAATTTTGGAAGGAACTTAAAACTCCATGGATTGAATCAATCTCTAATTACAAGGAATTAAGATGACAGCCTGAGAAGGAAGCTTTGGGAAAGTCAGAGTATCCCACATCAGGTTTCTGGGAAGCCTATTTTATCAGTATCAGGACTCCAGCCTCGCTGGATGATGCAAATGACTCACTATCAAAGGTTCTGCTGCAGTATGTTTGTTCCAAAGTAAAGGTGTTGAAGGCAAAATACTGATAAGGGTCACTGGCTATTTGCCACTTGATCTAGTTGAGCTTCTCTCTGAATGCCTTAAAACCTTCCTGTGATAATTTGGGGTCTCTTAAAGCACACCTAGAAGTTCTATCTGATATGATAAAATCTTCTATTTCTGTGCTTCTCTGTAAAGCTGCAAACTGTTACACAGTGGGGGAAAGCAGGACAGCTGCTTAATTCTATTGAAAATATACCGTCTGTAGAGAAGATGGAAAGAGACTTATTGAAGTCTCTTTTTTTATCTTGATCCTCTAAGGAAATAACCAACTAAATCCTTAATCCCCAAACCCCTTGGGGAAAGAAAAAAAGGAAAAAATAAAAAAGGGACAGGTGCTGCTCTTCATATTTAAGAAAGTAAAACAAAGGGCTTAAGAACTCATCCTGCCCTCACCCAGCACAATCCTTTGCAATACTGAAGGTCTTGCACAGGAACTGCAGCTCTTGTCTTCCCACGCTTCTCTGGGTTTGTGATTTTTGCCCTGCAGGATGCTAAGGGAGGGCTGGGTATTTTGTGGCTATTGAAGTACTGTACATGATGGCTATTTAAATGCCCCAGGGATCACTTTGCTCTTTTATTTCCTCTTGGACTGATCCACCTCACCAAAGCATTTAAGATATTCAGTATTGCAAGCGCTATACCCTCGCATGCAGTGTGGTCTCTCAACTAGTTCCATCTTTTCCCCACCCTACATTCTCCCAAATACCAGAATTCTTTCAGCTTTCAGCTCTGCATCATATGGAGCACATTATTTATTGGAAGAAATCATTTCCTTAGAAACAGACCCATGTATCCTAATCCAGAGGTGAGCATGATAAACAAGGAGGATGTTTCACTCCTCAAGAAATTTAAAGCAGGGGACCCAGCAACCTCACACTTCACAAGATAAAGCAGAGGACCCAGCAGTCACTCACTTCACAAGAGCTGGTCTAAAAGCTCTTTCATACTGTCACCTCAGATCCCTTTTATCTGCAATGTGCATTTCTCTGGACCTATGAAAGGCAGGAGAGATATTTATAGCAGTGTCAGAGGAGGCAGGAAGTAGGGAACTGGGGTGGGTGCTTGGAAAGTGTATAAAGGGCTTGGAGCACGAGGGTCAGCCTGGAACTCCAGGAAAAGAACACAGAGCTGAAGGAGAAGGGTCTGGGGAATAGCTGGTTTTCCACAGATGTCCCCTGGCTCACTCCTCTTGTACCTGTTCCCTTTCCACCACCAGCCATTTCCTGTCTTTCAAAGTTAAGCGGAAGTTTTCCATTCTGTGGTTTTCCTGTCTTGGTACAAGCAAGAACATTTTTTCCCTTATATTTTAACTGTTTGGAGACCAACAAAAAAACCTGCTCACTAGAGGGAGAGCTTCCTATTTACAGCTGATCCATGAAATTTGAGAGGGCTGATTAAACATCAGAGGAGCAAGATCTTTGCTTGTTCGTGTATTCACTGAGCATGAGAGATTGAACTTGTTGTCTGAACAAATGCTCCAGTGCTCCTCTATAGAAAATTAACAGACTAACATAATGCCAGCAGGCCTCCCTGCTGACTTCACTGCAGTAACACCCAATACTGAGGGAAACATGGAGAAAAGGAAACAGATGTTAAAGTCTCCATACTGTAATTACAATGCAGCATGAGGGAGTTAAAATTCAAGTCCTTCATTCTAGGCCAGCAGGAGCTTGGGTCATTTTGAATATAGCCCTGTGAAACAGAAGTACTCCTGTTTCCTATGTGCTGTTGTGCGACTCTTTTTTAAACGAATCAGTAGGGAGCAAGAAATAATAACGTGTTACCTTCATGCTGTTGCACCTGGTGTAGCCACTGCTACCGGCTCGAGTTTTGTGCAAATTTGGTGCAATTTAGAGCTGCTTTGCTAAAGTACCAGTGATCATGAAGGCCAGCAGAAAGCTGGGCCTTTTTATGTCAAAACTGAGGAATTAAGAAAGGAAAAATCTACGAGGTCTCTTTTCTTCCTTGGGCCCTTTAACATACCTTTTTTTACCTTCCCAGTAAACTGGTTCTAAACTCTTATGAACCAGCAGGATTACAGAGCTCTGACATTTTAGAAACAGATGGGTAGCTAAGGAAGACTGTATATTTTTTTATTAGTGTGTATTTTTGCCCAGGATGAGTAACAATGTGTTGAACAATGACGGCTCTGCCATTTGCACACCCTCCTTTGATCTCCTGGACAGGTCACTACCTCAGGTATCTCAAAAGTACCTTTAGACAGCATGCTATATAGGACAGCATGTTATATATGGCTTCATTTCATTTGCTTCTCCTGCTGCTCAATGTGAATCATTTTCCAGCTAAGCAGTATTTTCCTTATAACTGACCTGGCAAAAATCAAAGACCAAGCCCTGCACACACACCCATACAACTCACATTTCTTGAAGGGCTGTTTGAAGGAACTTTGCATTCATCTGAATGGAGGAAGGCAACAGCTTGGCTGGAGTCCAGATAAAGTAAAGGGCATGTGCTCTGTCCATGGCCAGTCCACACAGCCAGGTTTTTTCAAAGCCTAAGCCTTGACTGCCAGTCAGAAATAAGCATGCTACAGGCTGTTAGAGATCAATCAGTAGAACATCAGATTGTTTTATGGGGGTTCGCCTACTTAAGTGTTCCCCGAAGGCCAAGTATACACTCACTCTCCTGGATGGATAAGATCCACCTTAGGCATGTCCCACATAGTTCCCATAGCTCCAGATGGGGTGGCCTGCCATGTGTCACAGCTAGTGACTCCTCCTAGCTTGACCAGCCTGTACTAGTTCTTCATCGGGGCCTCCACACTGCGCCTCTACCTTCTCCAGGAATCCTTCTCTCCTCCTTATACTCCGAGATAGTCTCTGGAGGGCCTTTGCCACTCCTGCAGTTACTAAATGCCCTCTCCTGTTACAGCTTTCCCACTGAGCCTATTCCTGTGGCCATTCTCTTCCCCAACCTGTAATAAAGACAGAAGTTTTCAAAGCTGAGCTTGCCAACACAGACCTCTAGTTCCCCACTAGCACAGCCCAAGACCATACCCCTAAGTTGACAATGGCCTCCCCACTCCCCAAGCACTGCTCTCTGCTGGTTCTTGGCACATTTCTGTCCAAGGAGGGACACCTCAAACCACCTCCTTTCTTCCTAAAGTAAAAATGAGATTCTACATCACAGGCTGATTTTTACAAGGCTTGATATAATTTTTTGTATATGCACCTCTCTGCTATTTAACTTGAGTTTTATTGTCTGTATACTGTTTCTAAAGGCTCAAATTGCCCTTTAGAAAGGTCTTATATAAACATTAGCAGGAATTTGGACTGTTCATAGTCAACATTAATTTTAGCACCACACAAGAGACTTCTGTCTTGTTTTCAAAAGACTCCCACTATCTTTCTAGCTGGCAGAAATTTTGAATAAATAAAGTAATCAGAATTATGTGAACTTACTTGCATTTTTATGTTATTAGACACTGTCAGTTAATGCACTATGTCTTCACTCTGGTCACTCAAGAGAACTACTTCACATTACAGTAGAATGTTAACTTTGTTTTTGACAACAGCTTTTAAGCTCTCTGGCGTTTGTAACATTCCTCTTAGAAACCTGAAATGATCAAGTCAAATCCAACCCTGATACAAGGTGGTGAAATACTGGTGAGACAAGTGGCAATGCACCTGCCTTACACAGAGCATGAGGCTTTGAGGCAGGTTCAGTACTTCCTCTCCATACTCATAACTAGGACAGATTTCAGATCTTGTATAAGAGGGTGTAAATCCATTTAACCCACCTTGGTCTCATTTACCTCAGGTCCAGCACCAGCCTAATACTTTCAAATAGCAGAAATTTGAAATTCACACTGGTTAACATTCTTTTCTCAAGCTATTCCAAAGCAGACCCAGTTTAGCCCTAGTTTTAAATAAGGCCCTAACCCACTATGAGCAAATAGCACTGGTAGTCACATCACTGTTGGGCAGAGAAGTCATAAAGCCCCAGCAGTGTCCATCCCTCTCATGAGCCCTGAGTACTTCTACACAGAGGGTTACCAAATAGGTTGACCTTCAGCTGACCCATTTGCAAAGAGTGTTCAGTACCACAAAGCTGTGGAAAAGTTGAAACAGTCTTGCAATAGTTTCAAATGCAGTCAGCTGCTCTGATCAGCCTCGTCTCAGAGAAGCCTATGTAAGGACAGTAAGCTTTAAGGGTAGCAAGAGTCCAATAAAGTTCTGCCAGTAAAATTTCAAGTGTCACATGTGGACGTTCTTCAGAGGTTTAGATGAGCTACTGTAGGCCTTTAATGAACTCTGCATTTACTTAAATAATTGGTGCTTGAAGGCACAATTCTCCTCTCATCTTCTACACTACTATCATTTTACCAGTATAATTTGCTTCCAATTTATATTATCATGTGAAAGACAGAACCATACCCTGAAAGTCTAGAGCAATAAGCAGCACATTAGAGCAAAAGCCTCTTCATCTTGAAATGAA